>OZ007498.1:38412220-39012220 GCA_963931805.1 Microdon myrmicae | reverse complement strand
TTCCCCGTCGGGGAGCCTCTGGCGCAAGACTAATGACCTTGCCCGGAAAAAAAAACAAATCATTATGGAAAATTTAACAAGCTTTAGGACTGTTAAATAAGGCCAAGACCGGTTCTCGGTTGTAGTGCCAACGATGATGATGATGATGATATGTTCAAGGCGCTCTTTTGATATCTTCAGAGTCTCAGCTAGCTCGATCAACTTCAATGTACGGTTATTCAAAATTATTTTGTGAAGTTTTTTATGTCTTCCTCCGTTACAGTCTCTTTTTTCGATTCACATTTCGCCGCATTTAAATTTAGCAGACGACTTCTCGACGGTTGATTTTTCTGGTGCAGTGTCCGAATACGTATAACCTCAAAAATGTCCAACTTTACGACAGAGCTGTCAATTGCCGGATTGCAACATTAGGATTGCCAAATCCCGAAACATAAGAGGCAACCCTCGTAATGTTTCACAAATCAAATTTATACACGTATCATTTGAAGGTTAGTACTAACTAAAAATCATATGGGTTTACTTTTAGTAACACCATCTATGTGTCAGCCTATGAACTTTCCACCACATTTTTGCCGGCCTGATACAGTCGAGAAAACGACAAGACAGCAAACACTTAAATTGAAGGGCGTGAATATTCTCCACGATATATTTGTAGTGAATTTACTCTCCGGGAAATTAGGTAAAACGATCATGAAAACTAGAAGCGTTTATCACATGCCTGCTTATTGGAAGAGGCCACAGAGAAACTCTGGTCCAATCCAACACCGGCGATGTCATTTCTTCGAACACACAGTCAAAGAATGCGCCAGGCGCTATAAATGCGTCAAATGTTAGCATCGACATGGGTCAGGAGAATGTCAGCTCTTCAAAGACGAATCTAGCACGACCTACTGCCACAGCCGCAGACAAATCGTCCTTCCTGCAAATTATTGAAGCTGCCCTAAATACTAAGCTGAACTCGCCAAACTTGTTAAAAGAAAAAACTCTCTCTCGGAAAGACCAAGTGCTTCTTGTAGCCAACAGGACAAGTGACACACGATCATGCATCAGCTGTGCATACCTCTTTCGCACAGAACAAATCTACAGCACTGCCACGCCGAATAGTAAAAATGTGCAAACAACTGTCAGACCCATAGGTTCAATAGCCGAGTTCAGCAAATATCCAAAAAAAAAAAACCCGGTAGGGATGTGCCTACATTAATATCAAAGATAACACCATTTACGTCGGGAGGTTTGATAACACCCAGCTCCAAACTATAGTACTTGGAACCAAATAATTGAATTAGGTTTTTAAAATGGCGGCATTTTTGATCCTTAAGTTTCGTCTCTTATGGATTACCCGAGGAGAATAGATCTCCTTGAGCTTCTCCAACAACAAAATATAGTGGTCGCCTTCATAGAGGAGACACACCTGAAAGCACATCACAAATTGATTCTGGGCGAATACTATCTCCTCAGGAACGACACCAATCAAGGGATAACTCTACCTATAATAAGGAATTTCAGATATCAAATAATCCAAACAAATCTGTATATCCCAACCTTTTCAATAAAATGACAACGAGAGCCCAAGGCTCTCCAAAATCTCTGTTGGCAGGGTCGATATATGTACCCTTCAACGCTAACAATCTGTGTCTTAGGGAAAACATCCATGAATTGCACAGCTTAAAACTCCAATTCGATGGGGTCATAATAAGCGGTGGTCTAAACGCGACACACATCACTTGGGGTGACTCCTCAGTAAACTCGATCGGAAGGTTGCTCTGGTTGGAGGAGCCGTACAACGATGTCTGCCGCTTATGTGGGAACGGACCACCTACCTTAATTATTTTTCGTCCATGCATTTAGTGCCACATAAAGAAAGTTGTGTAATTTTATTTTGAATAAAATAAATACGGACTTCAATAAAAAGAAACCCAAACAAATCACATGTCGAATAGCATTGAACATTGACATCTGCCAAAATTACAAAACTATATTTTCAGAACCACGAAATGGGACTCGATAAAAGTGTCTATATTAAAATTGTCTTAAAGTGTTTATTTTAAAATGATGTAATAGGCGTTTAAGGGGATGGGAGCGAACGTACAGGGTGAAGTCTCTGCTTTCAACCCGGCGAAGGCCAGTACGATTCTTGTCCCAACTTGGATCAAGTTGACATGCAGTCTCCACGTGCTACCCCTGGACAGCTACTTTGGCACCCGCCAAGTAGTGAACCAATGCATGTAGCGACATCCTGAGAAAAGTTGGCGCAAGGTTAATAACCTTTCCCGGAGGCAAACTAGTCTCCCATTCGGATCTCTGGGGGTACTATGTCAGCGGGAACATCATGCAGATATCATGACGTTCGTCATCGCATAACCGGGCTCTCTCTCTCTCTCTCTCTCTCGAGGCTCTGCCCACACTCGACTGGTGGCGGCATTTTGTAACATCAGGGGCATCGGTTTCACCAATACGAATGTAAACGCCGTCCACCAATATCTGCACACAACGAGACCTGATATCCTTCCCCTAACTGAGACTCAGATCGATTCGTCAACTGATTCGACATATCTTCGTTGCTCATGATACGACTTACATTCGAGATTCCGTTTTAAGGGCGGAGTCTGCGTTTTCGCGCGGTCCAATCTGGCTTGCCAGAGGGTGGAGGCGTTGGAACCCAATAATATGGACATCATATGGTTGAGGGTCATGCTGAGGGATTCCGTTAAATTACTTTGTTGTCTTTACCGCTCCCCGAATGACAATCGACCGGCGACATTTTTCGAACATCTTTCACATACGGTCGACTGGATACAGATCAACCACCCAGCTTCTGAAATTGTTGTCCTTGGCGATTTGAATGTGCACAATTCCGGCTGGTTGTTACATTCTAACAGAACCAAAGATGCTAGGCAGCTGGCGGAGATATTTGCTGTAAGCCACAACTTGACTCAACTCGTGGGAAGCCAACGCGAGTGCCGGATGCCCGAGCGATTATGCGAACACCCTGGATCTATTTTTCACATCCAAACCGAGTATTTATACCGTAGAGGTTTACGCGCCATTGGGAAACTCAGATCACTGCTTGGTATCTGCGGCGCAAGCACTTGCATATCAAGCGAATAACCGGCCTAGGCAGCTCCACCATGTACGGAAGTATGGGGCTGCAAACTGGGACGATTTACGAGATTTCTTCGCATTCTTTCCATGGACCGAGGTGTGCTTCGAAAACTCCAATGTTAGCGCTTGCGCGGAGTCGGTATCAGAGATTATTCTTCTGGGGATGGAGATGTATATTCCACATTCCATCAAACGGAGTTCGTCTGATAAACTTTGGTTTGATAAAAAATGCGAGGTTATTACAGCGGCAAGAAATAGAGCTTTTAAGCAATGGCGCTCCAATCCCACCGATGTTTACAGAACGAATTTTGTTAGTATTAGAAACGCGTGCAACCAGGCGATTGATACCGCGAAGAAGGCTCACAATGACAGGGTGATCAATAGGCTCCTTGGGTGCCCAACTGGTTCGCGCTACTTCTGGTCAATGGCAAAAGCTGTCAGCGGTAACTTCGCATCCTCCTCTTTCCATCCGTTGGTGACAGACAGCGGAACGTTAGTCACGAATTCAAAGGCTAAGGCCGAATTTATTTTCCGCGAATTAAAACCTAGATCCCGGTCTTTTGGAGCCACCTGTGATCTCGCCGGTACGGCCTTCGATACGGGATGTGAGATTTCGTCCGCGCACTATTCGAAGCATTCTTCGTGAACAGGATTGTAGGAAGGCAACCGGCCCGGACGGCATACCAGCAATAGTCCTTAAGAACTGTGCTGTAGAACTATCGCCGGTTCTTGGCACACTCTTTCGCTTATCTTATGCACGGATACAATTTTCCTGCCTGCTGGAAAATCGCTCGAGTTCACCCAATCCCAAAGACGGGAAAAAAGCGTCTCCCACAAAATTACCGTCCGATAGCATCACTGTCTATTTTATCTAAGGTAATGGAAAAGGTCATCAATACAGAGTTAGTTAAGTATTTGGAGTGCAACGGACTTCTGAATGATCGTGAATACGGATTCCGTGGCAGGCGGTCCACGGGAGCTCTTTTGACACTTATAATCGATATATGGACATCTGCGATTGAACGGCATAGTGAGTCAAGGGCGGTCGCATTGGATATCTCCAGGGCTTTCGACCGCGTCTGGCACGGGGTATTGCTGAGCAAACTTTGTTCATATGGACTTTCCCAACAGCTTTGCGACTGGACGAGGAGCTTCCTCGAGAATCGATCGATCCGGGTTGTTGTGGATGGCGAGTGTTCGGATCTGTATCCTGTTAATTCGGGGGTGCCCCAAGGTTCTATTTTGTCTCCAACCTTGTTCTTGCTTCACATAAATGATTTGTTGGGGACAACGGATAACAAAGTGTTGTTTCCTCCTTTTCGAGTGTTCCGATTGGTGCATCTGCGTCGCATCAGATGAGATGTTGACAGATTGACTCTCTGAATCAGGATCTAGATAGGGTCCTGCAGTGGTGAAGGGCCAATCTCGTCGACTTCAATGCAGCGAAGACACAATATACAACATTCACAAAGAAAGGTGGATCATCGGTACCACTGCTGGTGACGAATGGCCGGGCCCTCGAGGCTGGGGAAAGCTTGAAATTGCTCGGCGTCACGGTCTGTGGGAATATATCATGGCATAAACACGTGTCGAGTATCGCCAGGTCACCCTCAAGAAAGCTGAGCTATCTTTTGAGAGCCAAGAAGTATTTTACTCCGGCTCAACTTCTTCTCCTATATAAATCCCAAATAAGACCCGAGCTCGAATATTGCTCTCATGTTTGGAGCTCGGCTCCTAAACATATCCTCGACCTACTTGAGAGCATACAGAGACGAGCGATCCGCCTGATCAGGGACTCGGGGCTGACGTCGGGACTACAGTCGCTATCACATCGAAGGCGCGTAGCCGACCTCTGTCTGTTTTACAGATATTATCACGGGTACTGTTCTTCGGACATTCGTGGTATTATTCCGCGCAATTCGGTATATACGGTCTCTACAAGACAATCTGACAGATTGAACCCGTTTGTGATTCATCTCCCGACAGCGCGAACATCCCTGCATGAGAACTTGTTCCGTTACAGAGCGGGAAAGCTGTGGAACTCCCTTCCCACGCGAGTGTTCCCGGAGCGTTACGACTTCTCCCGAGGGAAGTCTAATAAAAAAAATTAAAAAAAAATTATTATGTACAATTTAACAAGTCTCGGATAAGGATCGGATACCGGCGGAGAGACTTGCTGAATAAGGCCAAGAACGGATCCCGGCTGTAGCGCCGATGATGATGATGAATAGGCGTTTAGAAATCCATTTTCCAAACCCATATAGCCAAAAATAATAGTTAACCTTTTTTAAAATAACATGGGCAAACCACATCGCAAAAACTATAGGCCACAAATCATTGATTTCAGTGAAATACTTTTTTGATGAAATACCTTTTCGAATTCCGTGCCACGTTTTAAATTAATTCTTTCGACTATAGAACTTTCTTAAATATGAATAGCAGAGAATGCAATTCAGGATTCCTTTCGTCCCTGCAGTGGTGAGGCGCACTCAACACGTCAGCTGTTTACAACATATTCATATAACAAACTCATATGGCTGTGACATAGATATACCAGTTAGAAGAGAATACCCGTGCAACAAAATTATCTCATGAATATTACATTCAGATTCATCAATACTTTACATGGGCTGGGGTGTAGGCGAATCTATACTGCCTCAGGCGAGGGTTTCTCTCTTTCCCTTCTCCGATTTCAGATTGAATTTTGCTTAGAAACCTGAATTCCAAGTTTAGAACCGAATACTTTGGAACTTGGAAGATGAGTGCTCCAAGCATAAATAGATAACAAATTGCTTTGCAAGGACATTGCAGTTAGAGACTGGGATGCTTTGTAGTTGCCGATTTGTTCCCGTTTATCGATCGTTATGGGCAATTAAGATGAAATTCCAAAACTTAATCATAAATTCCGAGTGGCGAACGACATCGAAATATGTAACCGACGAATCCTATGGCATGATATTCAATGGTTCATGAATAAATACAAAGTGCTATTTGTGCACTTAATCGGTTTGTGTGCGAGCTGCTGGAGATACATGTCCTGTCGGAGGATATAGTTTGAGTTTCTAAAGTATTACATTTAATTTAATTTGCTGAGAATAGAAGCAAATACTGGGAACAAATATGCAGATGCCTTAGAGGTGTGGTTTGCTATATGAAGACCGTTGGGGGAATGAAATTGGGGGATTCCACAACAGACACGAGTAAGCAAATTATTTATTTCTGAGGCTGCATTGCGGCTCATTCTCTTCGATTGACTTACCTTCAGAAATGCACGACGGGACCTAAGAGATCGGGAGACATCCTATATAGGTAAACAGTTGACGATATAGGCAAATCGGCAAGAATGGTTACTTATGTGGTGCTAGAGTAGGGGCTGGATCTTATGCAACCCCTTTCTTTTATTAGGCTTCACCTTATTGCCCCCGGTTCAGCACACAAAGTTAAGGCCGTTCTCCAATATTTTGCCTGAATTAGATCTTTCTTCTACGGATAATGCTAATATCGAATTGGAGACCAAAACAAAAGCAATACACTGTGCCTAACTGGCTAAGGTAGCTTCGTTTTTATGCTTGTTTCTCTATATTCCATTGGGAAATTTGGGACCGAATATTGCACGTAGAATTCTGTGTATGAAACTAGTAAACATAACTTCATTCCTTTTTTGTTAGAGGAGAAAAGACAAACAACATCTTACTGCCACCACATACGCCTCTGCGAAAAGAGCAGCACCAATCAACTTCAGTCTCGCTGTTCGTAAGCGCCCCTTTTGTCCTGGAGTTACCTTCGCAGTGAGCAGCATTTCTTCTAAACACGGCACCAATATCAAGTTAACAATATATCCTGGAAAGATGATCGTATAGAAGAATATAAACCGACAGTAGAGTAAAAACAACTAATATAATAATGGTCGAGCACGTTTACATTAAAGCAAACAGGATTCCGGTAGCGGAGGGAATAGGTTCCGTCGTCTTGATATGACCGACATCATTATTTAAAAATAATGCAACTACGTTTTATCAGATTCTTGTTATCGAGGTTGGAAAGCAAATTTTCCACCAGTGTAAGAGCCTGTGAAAGAGTAATGTGAGCGTTCCTTTTTTTTACACAAACTCGGACACAAAAGAGGATTTTGGAGAAGAGTACGAGCGGACAGTAAGGAAGTGGATAAGAAAAGGAGGGATCGATGTATATTGGTCTTGAATGCCTGGACATTACAACGGGGATGAATCACATGATCAGGTAAAGCATTCCACTAAAGACTGACTATGTTTATTTGCGCCTGAAGTTGACTTTCAACGTGAACTTGTAGGGTACGAAGTCGTGGTGCCGGCGTACGGCACGGGGTTCTATTTCGTCCCTCGAACTGTTCACTGGACACATCTCTTACCGACGGCGCGACACACTGTTCACCAGAAAAACAAGAGTACAATGAAACAAACACTCAGGAAATTACCATGCACTGCAGCACGGAAAATTAAACACTTGTCGGAATTTGTAATAAAGGTTCTTTTTTTATTTTTAATATTAATTACAGAAAGTCTGGAAAACAACAAACGCAACGCTAAACACGACTTTGTATGTTTGCGCTTCTCCGCCGCACGATGGAGAGCGGGAGCGACAACGACCGTGCTGGTCTGCGGATGTAATTTGACTCCGCGATAAAACCTTCGTTTGGGGTGAGTTAGTGGTGCGGTGGTAGATATCCTCTCCACTAAGGATATGTGTTTACTTACCACCAGAGAAACGTAAAGTCTCTCTTGGTAGAATAGGAAACCAGATCTCGTAATGAAGGCCATGGTGGTATCTGTGTGATCGTTCAGATCTGTGCTGTTTACTCATGCGCGGAGGCAATGGGAAACCAAAGCAGGCAGGCGGCAAGGACAAAGAGATCGAGAAGATCGTTGTCTATGAAGTGCATCGCCTCTAAATAAATAGACGACGATACTTCGAAGAAATGTGGTAAGAGAAAAGATGAGACGACGGTATCATAAAGGTCTAAGATGAGTGATGCCTTTGTGTAAATATACGAATAGCCATTCGAAAGACATGCTAAGGTATTACAATACTTTATACAATGAAAATGATATATCGTATCTTGGGTCGGTGGCCAAAACGAATCCCTTGCTTGCATTTGTATATGCAGGGAAATTCGTTGCGGCAGAGAAAGGAATCAGAGATTGTTTGTTAGTGGATGGATATTATGTATGTTTACATGCGTAGGAATTCGGTTTTATGGCACTAGACGCTAGACGCGCGTATTGCTTTTGTCCCTTGGACCAAGGGCCTGCAGGAGACGTTCATGTGGGAAGATAAGAGTACACATTAGGAACAAAATTGCTTGGCAAACAATGGTGCCGGAAAAGTTTTCCTACTTATAATACATGTATGCCAATGAATTATTTCCCAGCGAATTCTAATGATGCATTAGATGTGTGAACAGAATCTTCCAGGAATTTTCATGTAATGCGTTGAAAGCATTAATGTCCTAATGTAGTAGGAAATGTTTATGCTGGGTGTAGATTGCGGTGCAGGTATGGGAAAGTTGGAATTTGCCTGGCAATCGAAGGTATCGAATAGGTTTCGGGATTCCTGAAAAGGTAGAAAAGAAATCTTACAGGGTGTTGTGTGCGAAGAGATGCATGAAAAGTAAGTTTTCTTTTCCAGGGACTTTTAGATTAAAGATTTGACCTCTTTAATGCGTGAAGCATTTAAGGCGCTAATGCGATTGCATTAGTAAAGTTATGAGATTGGGTGGAAGTTATGGGGTTTTTGAGGTAAGTGAACCGTGAGGTTTGGCGGAATCGCCACAAACTGATGCGCATTCTCAGATAGACGGGTATCGCAGCAACATGTCTGAAGAGGCGAAACACATTCAGCAAGTTCAGTTGAACAACAACCGTGATAATACTATAGAAAAGAGACAGTCACGATATGTTGCGCCTATGTTCTAACGACGGAATTGGACGATTTACGGCTGGGTCTCCAAAAAGTTTTACTGCTCGTTTTTGCATCCTATCGAGCATATGTAGCACCTTTTGGATGCGCTTGACCAAATACGGGAGTTGAACTCCCTAGGACGCCTATAGGTCTGAGTAGAGTAGTTTGATGGAGTGAAGTATTATTTCCATCTCTTAAACAAACCTATGCAGTTCATACATTTGGTCAAACTTTTCGCAGCTTCAAATATGTGGTCGTTCCAATTCAGAGTCGAATTGATCCCGAGGTTGGATAGTTCCTTGGCTTCGTTGATGTAAGTGCCGTTCATCGACAGAATATTTACTTTGGCGTTCGCCTTTGACGACAAAAGGCAGATCGGAGTTTTTGAGCTCTTGAATCCTATTCTGTTAGATAATCCCCAGTGATGTATCTAGCTGAGGTCGGAATTTAATATATTAAGCTAACCTACTGATTAGTAGTGAGGTTCGAAGAGTTTAATCGCCTATATTCGTCTGGATATGAGAAACTCAATGTGCTATCATAAGCAAACAAATTAATTCGGTTGTGGGTAATAGACCACTTGGCGGCCAAGAAACTACTTGAAATGAACGGCTTGAAAGATAGTTTCTTATCCATCGGAACAAGAAATTGTCCACTCCATAGGAATGCAATTTTGTCAATCTCTGTCGAAGGCCATTTCTCATCATCCGAGAAAGGGGTTCATTGAAACCATAAGAGGTGCGATGAAGGGGAATGTAGAGAAGGCGGGGATTAAGAGCGTATTTCGATGATTTGTGTTCAGGGGAATTAAGTTAAGGAGATAGGCGCAGTCCCCGAGTCGGAGAGGACCCGATAAAAGAACACTATTTCGATTCGAACTCCGGTCTTCCGCTTGACAGGCGGGTATACTAACCACTATGCTATCAAGGAGCCACAATAAAAAAAAAAAAAAAAAAAAAAAAAAAAAAAAAAAAAAAAAACCACCGGGCCTGGGAGTGAAGAATTCATCAAGAAAACATCTGCTCGGAAAAAGAAGACGTTGGGAAAGGAGGGTTATAAGTCGAATGGCGAGCCCGGTTGTAGTATCTGATAAGTAAATGGTAAACATAGATCATTAATGGTAGTGGAGGTGCGGGTTATTTCATCTAGTGCACCAAGCATGGGCGCGGGTTCAGTAGGAACACCACCAAAACCACTGTAAATTGTTCCTACCAGAAGGAATAGAGCACACAGCGAACACAACAACTCTCCAAAGAAAAACACACTGAAGTAATTTATTCTCTTATTTTTATTTCAGTTTATTCTCTGGAACATAGATTTTATTTTAAATACAAACACTGGAACTGTCTTTTAAATTATAGGTCGTTTTGTTTGTTCAGTAGTCTTGATTTTAATTTTCACTGCACACTTGTTATTTACTGTGTGGTACATGAACTCTATGAATCAACGTCACACTCGTATTTGGCAACCAGTCTTTAAGTAATTTTGTTACTATAAAATATTTAATTCATTCCCATAGAACTTATGTTTGTCGACAAACGACTCGCTTAAGGAATTTAAATTTGACAACGGAAGGCGCGACAGCGTCAGAGACTCGACGTCTCTTCTCGAAGGGTGATAACATTTGACTCCTCGATGCAATCCACATCCGTCAGATTCAACGGAGGTGGATCACATCGATGTGGGAGGAGCGAATAGACTCAACTTGGCGACGGCCAATGAGCGATCGAAAAAAGGAGTTAAATGGGAGGATTTCCCATGTGTCCGTATAGGACAAGTACGATGGCCCTTAGCCGGCGTATCGACAACGAACGGTACCGCACCGAATCGATATTCTTGACTACATCTAGGCCAGAACAGATATGTCGTGTAACTGTTATTGTTGTATACATTCGATCAAATAAAAATGGTTATCAACCATTCGTAGTTACTAGTTATGTGATTTTCAACTTTTAGTTTTCGCGAATAATGACGACCCACAGTCTGCTGCCTCCAGGGAATTGTCACTTTTTCGACGTACACCAATCTATACCAGTAGATTAAACCAACATAAAGGCCGTTGGCACTTTTCCTGTATTTTCTACACCAAGAATTATTAATAACATATCGCTTTGTTCATGTGCGGCAATAACTCAATCCTTTTACCTCCAGTAACCTTACAAGCTTGTATTGTTGACATATGGCCGAGTCCCAAACATATTCAGGACTCATACTTATACTAGAGTTGACCTTAGATTCAAACGGGTAATCACTCGATAATCCAAGGGTTAAAACTTTGCTGAGGAAGAGGCAAAAGTACTCAATAATTTAACTAACATAGAAGAGGTCTTTATTCTCGGTACTCTTAAGCACCTATGCAAACAAACAACAATAACAATAGAGCCTATACATGGTCTAAACTTCGAGAACTAGGCAGAACTGCTCGCATTGTAATCCACTATCATTTCTAAGAAATCAGCAATGGGCTTATTTGCAATTGACCTGTTTAACCGCGTATATTTCTCAATTACTTTAAAGACTGCACCACTAATTGGTAATCAACGTAATCTATCAAAATCAATCACATCACTATGTGGTGGATAAAAGTGAATCAGGCCAACAGCCTTAAAGCAGGAATTGGCATTATGGTGGCAAATTAACCAGAGAGGAGAAAGACAAACGACCGCGATTACTTGTTTTCCAATTGTGGGTACTATGCGTTCCAAAGTTTATTCCATCGCAAGAAGATCCGGTAAAATTGGGCATGCGGATGACTTACCTGTGCCTTTTAAGATCTGCCCCCTCCCCCAATTTCACATCGAACGACAGGAAGAAGAAATGAAAGCATCCATTAAATGGTGAAGAGAAGTATCCAACAGAGTAAATTCCATTAAATCCATTTATAAAATTTACAAAGCTTAGCATCTGTCATGAGGAGCGCGGTGATAATATTTTTCCATTGGCGCTTCTCCCATTTTAAGCCAAGTGTTTTTCTTTTTAAGTGGCCTGTTTTTTACGAGCATTACCTTCGTGAATATCACAGATGAGCAACCGCGAGAATGGGCTCTTAAAAACTGGGACCGAGAGTGATTTGATTTATTCCCTTGGACCTTTAAGGCATCTATTTCTAGATGTAAATACATTCGTTTATCAGTTGTTTTATTATCGAATTGCAATTTGATTTAACGACAGCACATCTTCACGATTTAGAATGTCTATATTTTGCTTAAGTGGCTTGTAGCTCAAAAGTTACGGCAGAGTCCCTGTTCGTTATTTGTGTACAACACTGACTTCGTCAACATCACCATAATCGGCTGCGCCATTGCCGTCGTATCAATAAATTTTGAGGGTTCTTAGTGGTGCTGTAACGACACCAGAGACGTTAATCATAAATTTGCTTGAGTCCAAGCTGTCTGTTACGATGTCTTAATTGTTGATGGTTTTGGTGTCGCCAAGTCCCAGTGGGGGATCGTCCTAGAGAATACAACTTGATGGAGTCAAACACTGTATATCGAGATGTTAAGTGCTTCGATAGACTAAACCACGTTCAATATCAACCAGCCTCACTCATTCTACATTGCGATCGAATTTATGGAACTGATTTGACGGCTATACCTAAATTAGCGCAATTAAGTTGCGACATAGCAGACTGAGTGAGTGAGGTATTTACGATGATGCGCGGTGGGATGTCATCAACAGTGCCACTTGCCTCGTCATCCTTGGTGATTCCGGGAACTCGATTTAACACTGATATACTCCTCGTCGTTGCCTCCAGTGCTTCTGTCATTGTCTGTGGATGAATCAGCGATTGCCTCCTGGAACAATTATCGGAATTTATTTGATCGGCAAATGCGAATCAATGTGCGTATCCGCAAAGAAGTGCCCGATTCCCTGTATCAATTTGTCGATTGCGCGGTTCAGTTCTTGGAATCGGGTGTCGAGGCCTCGGTTATGAATTCCATGCCGCATTTGTTATTTAAAATCCTCACCAGTTGCAATATTTTGGCGCAGAAATATCGACACTTTGATGCCGGTTATTGATGATAGTTGTTTTGCGGTGAGCACAGATGGTTTGTGATAATTACTTCACGGCACATCTCTCGATTTAAAAAGGATTTTTTCATAAATTTTGAGGCAATGTCGAATGACGCAGATTGTGTCGTTATACAGTGTCGTATACGGTCTCCATAAAATTTTAAAATGCTAGGATGACATATCCATTCTGTAAAAGAATGGAGAAAAACTTGATTTTTCACATTATACATTATTTGCTCAGAAAGTGATACATTCAATGTAGCTGATTATCAACCTGCGATATTTTAATCTCACTAGTGTTTCATGTTTTTAATAAATATACAATGTGAAGGACTCATTCACATTAAGATTAAGAGGTCAATAATTCCTTTCAGGGTGGAATCCTGTCACATTCTCCAGTCGCAACAGGCCCCTTATACAATTGGTGGATACCTTTTAAAAGTTAACCTCGATTTAATTTTTAGACTGCAGTGAAGTATATTCGCATATATGGATGCGGCTACCAATTTAGAATGGTTTATTTTCTTAGTTTATGAATGAATTTTATTGTAATTAATAATAAAAGGTTAACAAATGAATGCTCACAAAAATGCTGTCAACCTTTTTCCTAATTCACCACCTTGATCAGAATTATAGCCTTCAAACGGCCAATGAAATCATCGCACGCTGCTCGCAAGTAAGTTTGTGGTGCGTTAGCCCATTCCCGGCGAAGTGATTGTTTGACGTTCGCCCCGCTGGTATTTTTTAGAGCCAACTATCCTTTTTAGGCAGACACAATATGCAGGCTTGCATCTAAAAAATGAAACAAACATTTTGTCGACGAATTTTTTTTTATTTTATTTCCTCCCAGGAAACGCGAACCTATAGCTCTGAGTTAGCCCCTGGGATGCTGTTTCTTCTCGACCGGGTCCATCAGCGCAGGTCCGAAAGATGGTCAAGGATTTCTTCCAGCCATTTCACGAAGCCTATAACTTGATGGAGTGGTATTTCACCGGGCGGCTGGGCTTTAGGGCCCTACCTAGAACTCAGTTATTATTCCGAACTGCACAATAGCAAGAGTCGTCAATTGAACCTAAGTTTACACAATCAAAGGCAAGACACACCCCCCTTACTAACTCATCCATTGAGGCAGCAATTTGTTCTTTAGCCATTCTTGATGATCGTGTCCTTTGCGTGACGATGCTGAGTCCTGTTGAAATTTCCTAAGTCTGAGGCCGAATTGTTTGCCTGCCCCGGGGCTTAAGCATTGCCTCTAATATAGCGGATAAATGGTGACAGTTTTCTTGAGGTTGGTGCATTGTGTTAAAAATTATTGCAGAGCGAATACCAGTACTCGTATAGTTTTGGAAATATTGACTACATTTTATATTCCGTCGCGGATGTGAAAGTTTCCCTCAATCTGATCAACATATCACCGAAAAAGTCAATGACAAATTGAATAATGATGAAAAACACCCGTAAGCGAGCATACAACCTTCTTTGCAAAACTTAGTTCGCAATAAAACACTCTAATAGAGAATTGATGTTCCGACTGCGAACTCTACCAAAAAGACCCAGACAGACCACCACGTACAGACAGCAATACCGTTACATTCTACATAGAATAGAATATCCCCACCATGTTCTCGACCCTCGACGGTATCATAAAACAAATTCTTCTCGATTCTCAAACAGAGTCAATATTTAGAATAAGAAAGACAATTGGAAATAAAGAGGATATTCTATCATCATCATAGAAAAACTGTAGAACCTATAAAAATATATAATACCTGTAGTTGTCGCTTAACGCCAATCACTGGGGATTCCAGATGAGACCTTATTTCGAGGTTATATTCGTGTTATGTGCAAAACTGTTGCAATGACACGAGAGTCACGTATCGGCCAGTGCAACATTCATGACTTAATGTGCAACATTTGTTGCTTCTCTTTGCAGTGTGCTAGCATATAAAACCAACCAGAGCGAAATGCACATCGCTTGATGATAATTTAGAATCACATCTTAGCTTAATCACATACATACGAAATAATATTCGTTATTACATTATGTCACAATATGGTCTCAATACAGTATTTAACTTATCGTGACTTAAGGGTGTATCCTGATGTAGGGGGTTAAAAAAAATGATTTGTTTTTGTTTTTGTTTTTTTAATCGATAGTATACCACTTGCAGAATATGCCCTCAAGGTCTCTGGTATGAATTTGTATTTTAGCCGGTCAAAATGATCTCGAAAAGTACGCATGGACGAGCTCGCTGTTCAGTGTTCGGAAACTTTAAATGCTTTTTTCTCAAAACCATGTATTTGAAATGCGTGTGCAAGATAACTCAATTTTACAGATGAATTCATATGATATTTTTTCTAAATTAAAGGGTAGTCAATTTGCCACTTGATGAATGTATTTATAGGAGTAAACTTTTCTTTTTATAAAAAGTTATAAACGAAAATATGTTGAAAATCTTCGCGAAAAAATTGCATTTCTTTCAATCACGTTTACCTATATAAAAAAAATTTAAATACCTTAAAAACTCATCAATTGACTACACTTATAAACTAAACAAAATCATTTTTCTTTTTTTTATGGATCATCCAACTAAGCTCTACACTGCACACCACAAAGCATTTTTTTTCTTTTTATGCTGATGTCTTTTACTTATAACTTGCTTGTTTACTTATAAAATTTAATGAAAAAATTAATTTAACCACTTCTATGTATGCACGCTAAATTCTCAAATTTGCAAATATGTATTAAATTGTTTTTTTTCTAATGAAAAAAAAAAAGACAAAATCGATTCGACACCCGGGATACCCCTTTAATATCCACGTTCACATGCAATATTGCTTTCTGTACAGAATACCGAACTTGGATCATTTAAGGAATTCAATACTCTGTCCGCCTGTAATAACAGGATCTTGAGCGTATAGCCGCATACCGCAGCCATTATTACAATTCTCAATATTTTTTACAATTCTCAATAATTTTTACAATTCTTAATCATTTTTACAATTTTCAATAAATTTTACTATTTTCTGGAATTTTGCTGCTCTAGATAGACATTTTGACGATGAGTATCCTCACATCTTTGGTGGTTTAAACAATTGAACTACACTCGTACATGGGTCAAGGAGACATATACGATCTTTCTAGCAATACACTGAACTCCATTAAATCTCATTGGGGTGGTATTTTACCGTGCAGCTGACTACAAGGACCCAAACTATCACTCAATAATTGAGGCGTGCCATTCCGAAACTAACTTTCTCTATTTAAAAAAAAAAGCGAGATATTGGTACCACTGTTTTTAGTGGGTTAATATACGTGATTTAACAAATAAAAATCATTCCAAAAATGACTTTATCCTCGCCTAATTAAGTAAAGAAAACCTGGTGTCATTCCAAAACTTACTTTATTTCGTTGAAGGGACGTGTCAAAACTAACATAATCCAAGAACCAATAGGAAGCGTTTGTAAGATCACGTGGTATACGTTGCAACCAATAGAAATCATGACAGCGTTTAATCAGTTTCTTTTTTGATAAACATAGTTTAGTAATCATTTTATTGTCGGTTTCTCTTATAATTTTATTGTAATAATATTTTAATTGTTTAATTACGTTCATATAATATCATAATAATGGATGATTTGGAAGAAAAAGAATCTCTAATCCTGATAAATGGGCAAAAACAAAGAAGAAAAAGTTAAGGTACGTTCCTTCGATCTTCCAAGATTTTTATTGCAGATAGTATCTATTTATTTACTATTTTCATGCCGCGTTAGGAAATATTTTGAATGTTGATAAATATGTTGAAGTCCGGCGCCGTGCTTCCTCGGAATGAGGGAAGACCGTGGACCTTTTATCAATCTCAGACTTCGAATTTAATTTATATCCTATTTATATAGGGCTTTCCGTCCGTCTTCTTTATTGAATACTAGTAATTTGTTTTTCTTTTTATTTATTCTCTTTATTCACTCTTTTATATTTTGCATATTTTATTCTATATTAATTTCAACTACTGACTTCGAACTCCAAACTCTAACTGATTTTACTATTGAATTTTTTCTCTACTTATAGAACATTGTGTTCTAATTTACTGTAAATTATAATATGAACAAAACAAATTTTCTCAAAGTATTCCTTTAGTTTCTGTGACTTTTAAATTGAATAAAATTTGAACGAAAATCAAAGTCCTCTGTTTTGAAATAAAAAGGGGCAAGTTATTAAATGTGCTGTAACTGGCAATATTGTGAATGTTTATGAATGGTATGTATTAAGTGAGAATGTAATATATGTTAAAGGAAGTTTTTAAGGATGTGTAAGGAGATTCAGTGTTAAATTTAATAAGGGTAGTATTCTGGAATACAACAAATAGCTATAAAAACGATTGTTTTAAAAATGATTTTATTTTGTTTTGTTTTTAGGTACAGCGCAAAGTGTCTACCACTTTATCCACAATGCAATCACAAAAAAAGTGCTACATACAGATGTAAGTTACTAAAGATGGCAGATATTCAACTGTTCCACAAAAATTTTTATAAAACTAGCATGAAGACTGAACAAGATTCTTTTATTCTGAAACACATCGGAGTCAGTAAGCCAAAAAAATCTAGATCTGAAAAGAATACTGCTCGAAATAATGCAAGTGTTAAATATTTTGTGCAAGTCAAAAACACTGAACGTTTTAAAATACAAGTATGCCAGAAGACATTCTTGGGTATTTTGAACATAAGCCGAATTCGAATAAATTTAATTGCTAAAAAGTACCTTGCAATTGGAGAAATGCCAAAAGAATTACGCGGTGGAGCACGTCCCAATGCAAAGCTTACACAATGACGGGACAGTGTAAAATCTTCATTGAAAAACTGAAATGCATTGAATCCCACTACTACAGGGGTAAGAGTACTCGACAGTACTTAAGTAGTAATCTGAACATTGCAAAAATTTTAAAAATGTATAACAGCTACGTTTGTGATAATGATCTTAGAGCCAAACGTACTTTTTTTTAGAAACATTTTCAACCGCTGTTATAACATAGGTTTTGGAGCACCGGTAACTGATGCTTGCTCACGCTGTATTGAACTGAAAGAAAAAATCAAAACAGAAACTGATCTATCTAAAGAAATTGAATTGATGATGGTTTTGAGAGTACATAAGTTAAAAGGCAAGTCTCTTTTCAATAAGTTGAAGGAGAATAGAGATGGGCTTTTAATATTGTCTTTTGACTGCCAAAAAAACTTAGTCAATCCGAAGGTTCCGGATCAGATCAACATACAACTTCACTGTTGTTAAAGGGTGTTCAACGTCTCCAATGAATAAAGAAAACGTGTTTATATACACTTGGATGGAGCATGAATTTAAAAAGGGATCCAATGAGATTAGTTCAGTACAACTCCATTCGTTTGTGTGCTGATGGTTGCGGTGGACAAAACCGTAATAGCATTCTGATCTTTATGCTGAGTTATTTTTTACGTACGGTTGCACCAAGGAATATAACACAAATGGAGGTGGTATTTCCCATACCAGGTCATTCTTTTCTGCCTCCTGATCGGGTTTCTGGAAGAATGGAGAAAGTATTTAGAAGAATGCCTACGATTTGCAATCCTGTGGAATACGAGGGTTGCCATTTATATTTCGGGATTAGAGAACAAAAACAAATATTGATCATCGAAAATCACTTTATTGTTTTTCAAAATATTCCCCATGAAGATCTATACACTTTTGCATGCGTTTGAACCAATTGTCGAAGCACTTTTGCCACTCTGATTGAGGTATCTCCAACACATGCATTCTGAATGCAGCAACCGCTTCTTCAGGTGTCGAAAAACGTTGACCTCTCAGTTTGTTTTTTACGTACGGGAATAAAAAGAAGTCATTCGGTGCCAAGTCAGGACTATACGGCGGATAACCCATCAAATCGATGTTTTGGGTGCTCAAAAATGCAGTTGTCGCAGCCGATGTGTGAGAGCTCGCATTGTCGTGGTGAAGAGTGATCCGTCTTCGGCGGTTGGTTTTCCTGATTTCTTGGAAGACAACTGGCAAACAAATGGTTGTGTACCACTCAGAATTGACTGTTCTGTGTTGTTCTAGTGGTACGGTTGCGGCATGTCCTGTTTTTCCGAAAAAACAGGCGACCATTTGCTTGGAAGTGCTTCGTGCGTGAACAACTTTTGTTGGATCTGGCTCATCTTGAAACACCCAGACAGTCGACTGCTGTTTACTTTCGGGCTCATACGCGTAAATCCACGATTCATCACCTGTCACGATGTCATAGACGTGTTTCGAAGCACCGCGACCGTATTTTTTGAGCATTTCTTTCGACCAATTGACACGAGCCTTTTTTTGGGCGATTGACAAATTGTGTGGGATCCAACGCGAACAAATTTTTTTGACAGTCAAATGTTTATGCAATATTGAATGTATGCTGGTCCCACTAACGCCTAAGGTTGTCTCAATCTCACGATAGGTCACATGACGATCTTCCAATATCAGTTCGCGCACAGCATCAATGGTTTTCGGAACAACAACTGATTTTGGACGACCTTCACGAAATTCATCTTGGAGTGAACTACGACCACGATTGAATTCACCACACCATCGATAAACACTGGTCCTTGATGGAGCTTCATCGCCAAAAATTGAATTAAGTTCATCCATGCACTGTTGCTGAGTTAATCCACGCCGAAAGTTGTAAAAAATAATCGCACGAAAATGTTGACGATTTAATTCCATTTTTGGGCCGAGATGAATCTGTTACGGCTCCAACGCCGTGCTTCCTCTTTCGAGGGAAGAGCGTGGAGGTTATTATATTTATTACTTAAATTGTTATTAATAATAATAAAATATCAGATCTCTTTTATTTTATTTATTTTTATTTTATTTTATTGAACTCAGCTATCTCAAGCTGAGCTCTCTTCTTTCTATTTTTTTCATATAAATGTACTCGTTTATATAGAACATTTTGTTCTAACTGACTGTGGCGTATAAACTGAACAAAACAATCTAGAAGTCTCTGTGACTTAGAATTTTGAATAAACTTTGAACGAAAATCTAAGTGGCCATGTTTTGAAATGAAAAATGTGCTTGTTATGAAAATGGGCATATTTATGAAATGTGCTGTAAGTGACTGGATATAGAATATAGTGTCTGTTTATTTATGAAATGTGCTGTAAGTGACTGGATATAGAATATAGTGTCTGTTTATTTATGAAATGTGCTGTATTAACTGAGAATGTAGTTTTAAGGGTTGTGTTTGAAAGGACATGAGTTAGTGTTAAAGCGAATAGGGGTAGTATTCTGGAATACAACAAATCTTTTAAGTTACTGTAAACAACACAAATAGCGTTCGTATGTCAAAACGTTCTGAGTGCGTATAACCTCAAAACTGTCCAACTTTACGACAGAGCTGTCAATTGCCGGATTGCAACACTAGGGTTGCCAAATCCCGAAACATAAGAGGCAACCCTCGTAGTAGACAGTTGTACACATACAACTTCACTGTTGTTAAAGGGTGTTCAACGTCTCCAATGAATAAAGAAAACGTGTTTATATACACTTGGATGGAGCATGAATTTAAAAAGGGATCCAATGAGATTAGTTCTGCCGTGTTTGACTGTTTATCCAAAAAAATAGATTTAAGTCAGTACAACTCCATTCGTTTGTGTGCTGATGGTTGCGGTGGACAAAATCGTAATAGTATTCTGATCTTTATGCTCAGTTATTTTTTACGTACGGTTGCACCAAGGAATATAACACAGATAGAGGTGGTATTTCCCATACCAGGTCATTCTTTTCTGCCTCCTGATCGGATTTTTGGAAGAATGGAGAAAGTATTTAGAAGAATTCCTACGATTTGCAATCCTGTGGAATATGTTGATGTTTTTCGTCAACATGGAAACGTTATTACTTTAGGAAAAACTGTGTGGTGCAAGATTGGAAAGCCGCATCTGTTGAGTTTCAAAAGCCAACAAGTGGATGGCATTTCAAATTTAATTCTGTAAGAAGATTTTTTATTCGACGACTTGGGAAAAAAAAATTAAATATTGGTGTGGCTTGCTGTTCCCAAGTCTGTTTTTAAAAAAGGCTCATTGACCCGTGATATGCGACCTCTTATAGTAAGTCGTGGAACGGAAATAAAGCCAAGCAAATTAAAAGATATAATTAATTTGTTACAAAAACATTTTGGGTTCGGGTGGGCCGATCGTGAAGACTTGGCGATTTTAAAAAAAATAATCGGCAATGAAGTGCCTTCATGTGTCGAAGAAAATAATATTGATAACGATGAAGATGATGAAAATGAAATATGCGAAGCCCACTACGAAGAAAATTCTGATAATTTAGTTGTATACAATTTTAAATTTTTTAATGTACTAACTTTAAGTTTATTTTATTAAAGCTTTTATTAAATAGGTCGTAAATAAAGAATTTTTTTTAAAACCCAACAAATTCTTAACTTTCCAAAACCCACTATATCCGGCTAGCGTCATTCCAAAACTAATATTATCCGAAGTGTCTCATCAAAACTGACTTTATCCGAATTAAAATGTTATTTTATTAATAAAGTATATATCCTGTGATAGAATTGATTTTAATCGATCCCTAAAAACTAAATGTAACTGAAAATTGCGCCAAAAAACAAATACTATTTTAAAAAAATTACAAATTCGTATTTTTTAATTTACCAACATTTTCAAAAATGGAGAAAGTCTGTTTTGGAATAGGACGCCTCAATTATGTCTACTGATGCAATAGCAGGAGTACTTACGTATGCACAATCAAATACGTGACACATCTTTGGCGGGACTCTATGATTTCACACAAGCTTAGGGAGACTTCGAACACTTCAACCAGCGAAAAGATTCCATACGTCCGCGTGCCAACGATACACGCCCGGGCTATAGTTCAATGGGTTTCCTCCCTACAAAAGTATTGTATCGCACATAGAGGAGGAGTCATTAGGACATCCGCAAAATGCGCATACCCTCCCTTTCGATATATACACTCTTACCAAAACCATCCATATCCCCAGTATTAACAGCCAAAATGATTACCTTCCACCTTTAACGTTTTTCGTGATGACGATGGTATATATCCAGATTCACCTTGCCGTGATGTGTTGCTTGCCATCCAAAATAGGCTCGCCTCGTTGCAATAAAAATTGACCAACACCCAAGGTCTTTATTTTCCATTCAACCACCAAAACTGTTGGTGCTGTTTAATAATGTCATCCCGGTCTCCATGATAAATAGCTCTATTGAACCGCAAAAGCTCTTCTTCGGTGCGGGTGACTTCCCGATCGTAGTACAATCGCCTATCTACGGAAGATCTACCTACATGATAAAGCAGCGAAACTTCGGATTGATCCTGTATAAGACCTTTCATATCAAATTCGAGGAACGCCTCTGGTGGAACAAAACTATAGCGGCGCATACTCTCAAAATACAAACTATTTGGGTAATAAGCCCCAAAAATTAAGTCTTTTTTTTACACTAAAGCCCCTGGACATTAAAACGATGAGGAAACGCGATGATAGCTGCCTTCCACAGGATATCGGTTTCGTCTCCTTCATAGTACAACCGCAAACATTTTCCTAAGAACACGTTCCTCCCTAGATTGCTCCAACTACTCAGTTCCTTTGTATAAATACACTATACTTTACATCTATGTCTACTACAATTATCTCACAAAAATTCAAAACAATTTGATCAATGATCATAAATATTTTTTCCACTTTATTAATTACAAACGTAAAACTGACTCTTATTCCAACTCCCTTTCCTATGACACGATTACTTCCAGCGGCCACCAAGCTATTGCCAATCTTTTCCCTTCGTTCTTTAAAAATTCGTTCATGGACAACTCTTTTAAACCTGACCTGCCCTACTTCAAATACCTACCCAAGTTCTCCCTTGGCCCCTTCGTCTCTCAACTTATTCAGCATCACCTGATGGAAGAAAAATTAAACTTACTTAAAGAGTTCAGCCCTGGTTCTGGTGGACTTCCGGCTGTCCTTTAAAAAAAAATGTTCCTCTTCTCTTTCTCTCCCCCTCTCAAAGAACTTCTATCCATTCCTTACACAAGCTGTCTTCCCAAGTATTTGGAAATCCTCTTTTGTCACCCCCATACATAAAAGGGGGCCTAAAAACGATATTAGTACCTACGGTCCTATCGTCAAACTGTCACATATTCCGAAACTGTTCGAAGGCACACTGTCGAAAAAATTCGAACAACATGGACATGTTATGGATATGATAATATACGTACTCGTACGTTATCGGCACATTCGTTCTATGGAAATATACCTGCAGTTAGTGTAAATGTGGCTGAAGATAAAAATGTATCGACTTCTTGGGGTGTTGCACCAATGTTTGCTACAATAATATTAAACAAAAAATCCCGAGTTTGGGGAAAAATACCACGAAGCTGCGAAGAACAGTACCCGTGATAATATCTGTAAAACAGACAGAGGTCAGCTACGCGCCTTCGATGTGATAGCGACCGTAGTCCCGACGTCAGCGCCATGACTCCGATCAGGCAGATCGCTCAACTCTGTATGCTCTCAAGTAGGTCAGCAGAGCTTGAAACGTGAGAGCAATATTCGAACGCGGCTCTAATTTGCGATTTATATGGGAGAAGAAGCTGGTCCGCGGTAAAATATTTCTTGATTCTAAAAAGATAGCTCAGTTTTCCTGAGGCGGACGTAGCGATGTTCCACACGTGTTTATGCCACGATACATTCCCACAAACCGTGACGCCGGGCAATTTCATGCTTTTCCCCGATTCGAGGGATTGACCATTCATCATCTCCATTTTTCTTTATGCATGTTGTATACTGTGTCTTCGTTGCATTGAAGTCGACGAGATTGGCCTTTCCCCAGTGCAGGACCTTATCCAGATCCCGATTCAGAGAATCGATCTGACTACAACTCAGCTGGTGCGACGTTGATGCACTAATCGGCCGGTCGTTCGAAAAAGAGGAAAGAAGCGTACTATCATCTGCAAAACTGAATACTTTGTTATCCATTGTCTCCAGTAAATCATTAGTGTGACCCAAAAATAATGTTGGAGCCGAAATAGAAACTCGAAGCATCCCGAATTAACAAGATATAGATCCGAACATTCGCCGCGAACCACCAGCCACGGAATCCATATTGGCGATCATTCAGAAGTCCGTTGCATTTCAAATACTTAATTAGCATGGCATTGATGACCTTTTCCATCACCTTAGATAACATAGACAGTAATGTTATCGGCTGGTAATTTTGTAGCAGACCCTTTTATCACTCCTTTAGAATTGGCTGAACTTGAGCGATTTTCCAGCTAGTAGAAAATGTTTTCCGTGAATACGATAAAGAATACGAGAAAGTCTGTCAAGAACCGGCGACAGTTCTGGAGCATAGTTCTTAAGGGCTATTGCTTGTATTCCGTCCAGGCCGGTCGCCTTCCTCCAGTTCAGGCCACGTAGAATACGTTTAATAATATGAGGCCGGAATCTGTCAACCCGCATAGAAAACCGCGCGATCGCAAGTGGTTCCAAAAAACCGGCATCGAGGTTTGAATTCGCGAGCACATTAGCTTTATATTTTGAATTTGTGACTAACATGCCGCTGTCCGTCACCAGCCGAACAAAGGGGGTGGAAGCGAAATGATTGCTGACCGCCCTTGCCATTGACCAAAAAGGACGAGAACCAGTTAGTCACTCAATGAGTTTATTGGTAACTCTATCCTTGTAGGCCTTCTTCGCGGTACCAATCGCCTGGTTGCACGCGTTTCTGATACTAACAAAATTCGTTCTGTTAACCAAGGTGGGATTGATTCGCCATTGGTTAAAAGCTCTATTGCCGCTGTAATCTACTCGCATTTTTTGTCAAACCATTTTGTATCAGATGAATTTCTTTTGATGGATTGCGGAGTCTAGATCTCCATCCTGAGAAGAATTATCTCTGTGGCCGACTCCGCAGATGCGTTAACATCGGAGTCTCCAAAGCATACCTCCGGTCGCGGAAAGGACTCTAAGAAATTTCGCAAATCGCCCCAGTTGGCAGCCACATACCTCCATACTTGGCGAAACGGAATTTCGCATATAAATCGTATCCAGACCAACAAAAATATGTCGAATCAGTTGACGATCAGTTGAGTGCAAGGATATCAGATTTCGCTGTTTGCAAATATTGGTAGACAGCGTTTACATTCGTATTAGTGAAACCGATGCCCCTGATGTTGCAAAATGCGGTTATCAGTCAAACGTCGACAGAGTTTCGAAAACGAACCCAATTACTCGATGGCGACCTTCGTAAAATTCGGTTATTTATGATAATATCTGCATAATGTTCTCTCTGACATAGTCCCTCCTTCAGACCCGAATGGGAAACTAGTTTACCTCCGGAATTCTTTATCTAAGAAGGTACCATCATAACTTGTCTCTGTGTCAGTCCGCGCCAGCAGCCATACATCCGAAACCTATCCGAAGATGTCTCCCGACGATATCGCGGAATGTACAGCGTGACGGGATGGTCTCTCACTCTGGGATCGACTTCCACCTAAACCAATCTTTTGTCCAACCGGTCTATCAGCCAAGCTCCGAAAAATGGCCAGAGATTTCTGCCGACCATTTCACGGAGCCTATAGTTTGATGGGGTGGTATTTCACCGAACGACAGGGCGTTGGTACCCCACCAACATCTTCGCCTTAGGTGGCTCTTACGACATGCCGGCCTAGCTCTGACTATGTTCTAATGCCCTACTCACAGGGCATACCAAGAAATCTCTAATAGAAGAATTTCTGGGCCAGCCAAGAGCAAGCATTAAGTCCGCGGAAAATGTTCCCTACTGTTTTCAACGCTTGGCTCGGAGTAACGTTCTATAGCTTTTGACACGATAGGGAAGGAGTGTGATTCGAACCGGCGCTTTGACGGTTAGTATCACAAAAGTATTGTGGCGGTTCCGCCAAACCCCACGGTTCCCTTACCTAAAAAAAACCTAATAACTCCCATCCAATCACGTAATTTCGCTAATGCAATCGCATTAGCACCTTAAATGTTTTACGCATCTAGGATTACCTAAGGTATAATCTAAAAAGCTTCAGTAAAAGAATTCTTACCTTTTCTTGCATTCCCTTCGCATACAAATTCCTATAAGAGTTCTTTCTTACCTTACCATAAATTCCCTGTAAAAAAATTCATCGGTTCGCATATCATACGACCGCATATCAGGGAATCTTACTGTTTATAGTTATAGAGGTATAAGGCCTCTTTTGAGCTTCCTCTGTTGATTATAAATTCTCCTATAATCTGACTTCGTCAGGGCACATAAACCCTTGACGTGATTTTTGTTATTTGCGCCTAGGCTCCTTTACCTATGCGTCAGTAGATTAGTTGGTGATCCAACAGTCAATCGAGACTTCAAAATGATGATTTAAAGTTGAAAAGGAAGCTGATGATCTTACAAAACAAATGCAGTAGACGTTCGCGTCTCAACAAGTGAAAGAAGAATCAAATTTATTTTCAAAATATTTTACCTTATGTACAAAAATCTAAAAGAAACTTACTACCTAACAATTTCTTGTACAGTTGGAAAGCAAGATTCCTTCCTCTGTACCTATAATAAAAATATACAACTAGTATGGCGACGAGCATTATCCCTTCAGAAGCATATACAATTTCTTGCCACGTCAAGTGACGAGTCGAAACATTTTCTTAATTACCTACGTTCTTTGTTCATTTCATGTATCAATACAAATCGATACCGCCGCGGCTGCATATGGGAAAAGCCTTAATGGAAATCCCTTTGCCTGCGTCATAAAAAATGTGCGCACCGAGGTCGTTTGATGAGTCGGAAATTATCTGCTAAGATAATTGCCGTAGAAAAGGGAACAGTCATAAAAATTGGTATTATGTGAAAAGATACTTGAAAAATTGAAAAAGATAAATTGTAATGATGCGATATTTGAAATGACACATGAAATGAACTTATCCTATGATTTAATAAGAGAAATGGTAACAACGCTTAAGTTAACAGTGGATACAATACTTAGGTTAATAAATGATATAATGCTTAAATTAACACTTACCCTTGAGTTGGCTAATCCCAGCCTCAATATGTGTGCATAAAAACTATCTTTGCACACCTGGCCTGTCGACCCTTTTAGCCAGCGATAAATAGTCCAACACCAGCTGCATGTAATTGGACCATCCACGTTGAGACTATTTCCCTAATTCACACCATGAGTAAACAAAATACCGCTGTCCTTCATCAGGCATTCTGGCGATACGCAAATAATTCAATCATCCTAGTATCGCAAATGCACCTATCATCTAATGTTTACTCAGTTGAACTCGCAGGCCATAAATTCTTTTATCCCACATAGTTCTGGATTCGTCTCCCAGTAACCGCTCACATAAACAAAGAACTCCACGATCCCTCTTTCCTTTATTTGTTTCAGGTTCAATCCCATGGCCTTGTGTATGAAAAAAAAAAAAAACCAAGTGATCTTCACTCACACATACACATGCATTACCAAGTCTTTCTTCCTTGTTTCCACTACGAGAGAAACACTTTCTCTCTCGGGAATACTCACCCCAAAACGATTGAATATCGTTAAGTCGTATCTTAACCACCAGACACGCCGGTTGTGTTTTTTTTTCCTGCTCCCCGCGACGTCGCGGGGACGCATCCATCCTGTAGTCGCGTTACTGTCTACACCCCTGAGTATGTCGAGTCTTAACAGTCTGTGGCGATTCTCCCGAACGCCATCATCCATTAACCCACCATATGAGGTAGAAAACCCCCATTTGGGGCAATCAAACTAAATAACAAACAAGTACCGTGGCAGTTCCATTGAACGCCACTGCTTACCTTGCAGGTACACAAGGTAACAGCTCCCCGAAATATATTAAAAGCCTGTACTTACCTTCTGCACGGTACCTGCAAAATACAAGAAAAAACCTGCGAAGCATTAAGTCGCGCTGATGTGAAACTCCAGCGGCATCAAATGCTACATCCGTCAAGGCAATTTGGTTTAATAACCAACCAACCAATATTGCCTGTGCAACATTCATGCGATATCCTCTTGCGCACCAGCAGAAAAAGGTATTTTGCCGTAACAAAGATGCCCACATCGAACGATCGATACATGAGGGCATCCGGCTGGCGCCCCAGCAGTCGAATTCACTTTTCTTTTCTTTTTTTACATTTCTGTATTTATTGACCATAAATGATTTGTTACAATAAGTAATACAGATAACTTATAATTATCTTAGCTTTAATCGTTTACACATACTTGCTAGTACATTTTTCAAACATTATTATAAAGTTATATATTTCATGGGTGGACAAGATAGGAGTAGGTGGGGCTTCCTGGAAAAGGTCAGAAAACCAGGATATAATTATTTACTTAACCTATAACTAATTTGCTTAACTTAACTTAACTTAGCTTAGCCTAGCTTATCTAATTATTAAATCTATTATTATTACAATAACTTAGAGTAGGGTGGGGCGGGAGGTATAGTGGTTGATGGGTGGAATTTGGGTTAGGGTGGGTACTATGAGTCGGGGATATGGGTTGGGGAAACACTTTCCGATTGGTCGTTGAAACGCAAGATATTAGAGAAGGGTTGTATATTACAATATTTAAACTGGTGAGGTGAGAGGTCAGTACTGTGGTATACAATCTCATTGGAGTTGTTGACCAACCTGCCAGAGGTGAAGAGGGTTCTGGTGTGGAGACAGTTCGGGTAGGCAGTTCGGTTGTCTGACGGAGTCGATGTGAGCGCATTTATTATCGGATTGGGATTATTGGGAAGATTTTCGATAAATTTGATGGACAGCTCGAGGAAGCGTCGATCTATACGTTCAATATTAGCGGCATAGTAGAGCGAACTACTGTTGTAATATTTGTGGGAGTTAGGATGTCGGTTGAGGCCAGTGATAAGTCTGAAGCATTTCCTTTCGAAAATGCGTAGCTTCTCCATTTGGGCGGGTGTGATATGGTACCATATCGGGCATGCATATGTGAGAGTGGGTCTGATTATTTGTTTGTAGATAAGTGATTTGACTTTGGGAGAGAGACCATTCGGTTTGTACATGACTTTTCTGCAGAGGTTCAGTTGGGTTGTGGCTTTACGAATCGTATTTTGAATGTGGGCGGAGAATGACAGATTGTTGGTAAAGGTTATACCTAGATACTTTAAGGTTTTGGAGGGTTTAATTATATTGTTATTTATTTTAATTCTGATTTTATTATGGCAGCGAATAGTGTTGTTTGTACAACTCGCGTTTCTGCCTTTAAAAACTATGAGCTGAGTTTTGGTTGGATTTAGTTGAATTCTCCACTTGGTAAAGTAGGCTGACAGGATTGGGAGATATCTGTTAATACAGTTTCTTGCCTCCTTGACAAGCTTGTTGCTTGAATAAATTAAGGTGTCGTCGGCATAGTTGAGCATTGTTGTATTGGGTAACAGTGGCTGCGGTGCGTCTGATGTATAAAGAAGGTATAGTAGTGGGCCGAGGATGGATCCTTGAGGAACTCCTGCGGTTATGCTATAAGGTGTCGAGAGAGTTGAGTTTATTTTCACCATGAACTTTCTATCAGAGAGGTAAGAACCGAGAAGTTTTGTGGAGTGGATGTTTAATCCATACATTGAATGAAGTTTGTATAACAGTCCTGCGATCCAGACACAGTCGAATGCTTTAGCTATGTCTAGGGAGACACATACCGTTGGGGATTGGTTTTGGAGGTGGGTCGTCACATCATGTGTCAGTTTTAAGAGAGCATGACAAGTGGAGTGTTGTGAGCGGAAGCCAAATTGAGAGTTCTGAATGAGGGAGTTATCCCTGGCAAATGAGAGAAGATTTTTGTAGATTTTACATTCAAGAATCTTGCTAAGCGAGTTTAGCTGCGATATCGGACGGAAGTTATCCGGGTACTTGGAGGGCCCAGATTTGCTAATAGGGACGATCACCGCTATTTTCCAACTTTTAGGGAAATGTGAAGCGTTTATTATGTGGATGAGAAGAACGAGAATCGGGAGCAAGTTGCCTGGGTGGAGTCTTTTGAATAGGAGGTTAGGGATTCCATCTAGGTCAGTCGCTTTTTTATTGTTACGTGAAGTAATGACTTCGGATAGTTCTTCAAGGCTTAGGAATGTGTCGATTCCTACGGGGTGTGATGCTTTATTTGTTTCGGTGAATTCAGTAATAAATGGTGTGAGGGATGGCTCCAGTGAGCGTGGAATGTAATCGTTCACGGTATCGTGGAAATTTGTTACTGGGAGGGTATCGTTTTGCTTATGGACTTTGCAGAAATGTTCAGCGAGACAGTTTGCTATATCAGTGTCCGACTGGACGATGTTATTATTAGTTGGGTGAATAAGATAATCTGTTCGAGGCTTGAGTTTGCGACCCGTTAGTCTGTTTATGTTTTTAAATAGATCGCGATTTGGTTTGATACTGTTTATGGTGGATGTGTAGGTCTGATTAGTGAAAACTTTTAGTTGTCCATTTATCAGGGAGGTCAATAGCTGGATCTGTTGTTTAATAAAAGGTGAGTAGCTAGTGTGCAATTTTCGTCGGAGTTGTTTTTTTATACGTAATAATTTTGTGAGTAGGTTGGGTAGGGGTTTTCCTAAGTGATTATGAGGAACGATAGTGGGAGTATGGCTGAAGAGAGCATTTCCCAGTATTTGCTCTATTTGGGCCGCTGCTTGGTCAATTTGTGTAGGGGGCAGGTTAGAAGATTCCGGTAAAGAAAATTTTGAAAAGCTAGCAGCAATATCCTTATTGACTTTTTTCCAGTTTGTTTTGGTGAAATTTGGAATAGGATTTAGAGTATAGAGTGGTTCAAGCGAGGGGATTTGAACCGAGGTGTGGACAGAGCCATGATCCGAAGGGAATGTGAATGACACTGTGGGAGGATTAGATGAATAGCTATCTGTAGACTTTAGAAAGAAATCGATTGTTGACTTGGTTGAGCTGCAAATTCGAGTAGGTTGCAACGGGCAGTCTGTGTAGACATATGGATGAAGTCGGAGGAGATCAAGGAGTTGGCAGCCGTATTTGTTGCATTTGATGTCATTAAATGCAGTATGTCGTGCGTTCCAGTCTCCTCCTATTATGAAAGGTGCTGGCAGAGACTGTTGGATTATTTGTGAGATGTCTGCACTAGGGAAGTTTGGTTCACGAGAAGGGTGAATGTATATGGAGGACAAGACCAGTACTTTATTATTTCGGCAGAAAAGTTTAACAGCCGTGTATTCGACACTAGTTATATTAGCAAATCTAATCTCAGCAAATTGGAATTTTTTATGTATTAGGATTCCCGTACCTCCATGAGGGCCAGAGGTTCGTGGGTTGGACACAAATCTGTAATTAGGTATGTAGACTCGAGAAGTGGATTTCAGCCAAGTTTCTGAAAGCAGAAGAATATCTGGGGAGAACTTTTCAACAAACAGTCGGAGGTGTTGTCTACGGGTGTGGGAATAAATGGACGCTGAGTTGAGGCAGATAAGGGTTAAGTTATACGTTAAGGGAAAGGATGTGGGAAGTTATTAAATTTAAGATCTGACCTTTTTTTTCCAATTCGGAACTGTGTTTTAAGGTTGGTAGTAGTGTCTCCAGGCTCCTGATGTATCCCAAGATATCCAGGTTGAGAACGTTGGGGTTGGGTTGTTGAGATTTCGGGCAGCTACGGGAACTTTTCGTAATTTCTGCATATGATGTTCCTGACCCCCTGAGATGGGATGGTTGTGGTGATAAGGGTTTCGTTGCAGCTGGTTTGGCCGTATTAGTTACCGTATGTAACGAACGTCTCTCCAGAATCCGTAGCTTTTCGGGGCATTGTGAAAAACTAGCTGGATGTGGGCCTCCGCAGTTACAGCAAGTTACGGTAATTTTTTTCGTGGATGTTGATCCATCGGCGTTTGTTTGCTGAATTATTGATGGTTCTGTGCCAGGCGGGTTCACTTTGCACTCTCCTGGTATATGCTGTTCGGCACATTTTCCGCATCGTGCACTTAGGTGGCACGCAACTGCTAGGTGTCCTGATCCTTGACACCTTTTGCAATGGAGAATGCTCTGTTTACGTGGCTCCTCGATCGTGATTTTGTGTGTGAACAAATATTTTACTTGTTTAAGTTGGGTGACATCACCGTTCGGTGGGATCTGTATGATTCGCAAGCTCCTAATATTATTCTCCCTCATGTGTGGGGTTTGAAAGTAGTCCAATCTGTGGATTTTCATTGACGGGCATATCCTCAAGATTTCGAGTGTAAGTTCCTCGGTAGTCCATGCTGGATCAATGTGCCTTATGATGAATGTTTTTGGTTTTATCTGGGCATGTTGGAATGTGAAGAACTCGTGTTTGTTCTCTGAGAGTTTTCTTATTGCCATGTCGTGATCCGTTAGAGTCATCGTCTTGATAGAGATCGAAGATCCTTTTGAGTCCGTGGTAAAATTTCTGTGTCCAAGGGCATTCTCAAGCGTCTTGATGACTTCTTTGGTACTATTAGGATTTTTAATGTAAATTGGGGGTGGTCTCACCTTATTTGTAGATTTCTGTCCAACTGTTTGCCAGTGGTCTTCTGGTTTGTGGGTATCTTGGGGCGGTGGCGAGATATTCGATGATGATGGGTTATTGTTGAATGTTAATGAGATGGGTTGGGGAGGAACTTCATTCATGGGGACGTCGACATTGGTTTTGGTTTGCGCTTGAAGAGAGCGAATTTTTTCCTGTAGTTGTTCCATTTGGGCTGTTAGTATCCTTATTGTTTCCATCGCGTCATCGTATTTTTTGTGGTATTCCGTTGTTAGTTGAGTAGCCATTGTAGCTACTTTCTTCGGTGCGTTCAGAGGACTGTGAGCAGTTTTTTTCTTTCGTTTTTTGGGTAGCTCGGCAGTACTGGGGCCGCTGACCAGCATCTGCGAACGCAAACTCCGGATGCGGTCGCTGATTTTATGTTTTGGTTTACCAATTTTACTTAAATTTTAAAATGTCGCGCAGAAATTTCTCAAAATTTTCCACTTATACTTATACCACTATACACGATACACTATTGTTCGGCCACAGACCGTTCCTAATGACGGTCACACATTTATGTCTGCACAATTTTTCTTTTCTCTTTTGTTTTTCAAAAGCAGTAGTAGGACGCGTCTACACACTTCGACGATCGCAGAGAGAATGGTCGAATTCACAAATAGAAAATTACCATTAGAGTTCGACTGCGAGGATCCACCAACAACACGCACACGATCAGCATCACGCTACTCGTAGCCACTGATCGTGTAAACATTGCAATCCTTTTGCCGTCGAGATGCTCGCACCTGTTGCGAACTTAGAAGGGGGAATTATGCAATGTCTGCATATTCGCGGACGCACACAATGAGTAGCAAAAGCAACCATCGTGTGTACATTCCAACCCCTTTTGCGTTGAACTTAAACGCAAAAGGGATATCTTACCATATTTGGTCATGAAATCGATGACCAAGTATCTGAGATACGAATGGCATCAGCAAACGAGAAAAAGTTTAGTCCGAACTAGCTCACCGGTAGAGGTTGTACTATTCAACACCTTATACGAGTACGTAACCCAAAAGGATATTGTGCTTGCTTTGAACAATTATTAAGTTAAACCAAAATGATATTGTGCTTGTTCCGAACAATTTATTATGTTAACTGAAATCGTATTGTGCTTTCTTTGAACAATTATTAAGTTAAATCAAAAATGAAAAATAGTATTGCATATTTAATCAAAAGGATTAGTGACAATAAAGAGCAGCCATTTAAATTGAATCTAGTGTTTCACTCCGTTTTTTGGTTCATTGTTACGGCGAGTGGCGTAATTTTGTAAGAAGAGCACTCTGGACTTACGAGCGAGGTCATTTCGTGAATCGGTACCAGCGACGGTACATGATGAAATTCATTTGGAGAAATAGCACCTCCATAAGTCAAATTTCAATCGCGGGTCGCTAATCTTTTTATTTGTGCAAAGTGTTACGCATTATTAAAAAAACCGAAAAGTAAATTATGTTAGTTCAGAATCCGAAGTTGAGTGCGCATTCAGAGTCCTATTTGTTTTTCCATCTACCTTAATCGAACCATTAAATGAACAATATAAATGAATAAACCTTTTCAACATGTACCGGCAATCAGTGTGTTTCATTTGACTCTTCTCCTGTGCAGCAGTTCCTGAGCGTGTTTCTGTGTTACATTTGTGGACATAGTGTTGTGAAGCCCCTTTTTGTGTTTGTTTTTCTAGTGGCCTTCGGCAGATCTTTCGTTGATGGTGGAAGAAGGGAATCTCGTGCCCTTGTTAGGTACATGCTTCTTCGCCACAGTATTGAACCAATGTTTAATACGTCAGACCACTGCCGCGTGTACGAATTTGATGGTTGTCGTCCAAGTACACTCAACTGATGTGGAATTGCCATGTTATTGATTGGTATACGGCTGATGCTTTTGCTTATTCGATTGTCTTTTTATAATGTTCTTCACTATCTGCTTGTATACTGTGTGTATCTGTTAGAAACGATACAGTGCCGCTGAAAAACTCCCGCTCCGTCCAATGTGATCACACTCGATCTTAATACTAACATATATGTATCCCAATTCCCAACTACTCAGAGAACTTTGATTATAGCCTAAAATAATAGAAACCCCCCAAAAAGCTTTCCCTGGGGATGTCCTACGGTTGTGTTTAGGCAACTCAGCCAAAACACCTTTTCCCTATTGCTTTATCATGATGACAGGTGTCAGGCGTCAGTTTTTTGCATCTCGCCGGCAAATCGAAAATCAAAAATACTAAAAAACAGATTTAGAATGTGAACAATGAAGGATAACAGCAAACGGTTGTTTTATTTTAGTAGAAACCGTGTTGCTATCCAAAAACAAAATTTTTTCAACGGTGTTCCAGTAAATCAGTTGTAATTTTACACCTATGATGGTTTGTTCGTATGCGACAGAAGAATACTTGAACATGGCATGTCATTGGCGGTGTAACTACCGACTTGTTCCGTTTATCGATGGAGTGAACTACTTCTACCGCCCCACAACCCCATTACTGATCCAAAAATAAATGTATGTTCCTTTCTGAGCAATGTATCGGCTACAACTGATGGCTAATTTCTACGTTGTCTTTTCTGTGCTTAAGTTAAAAAAAAAGATGTTGTGTTATTAAACGTTTTCCAATCGGCGTGAAACCGAACATTGATTTCCCTTTCTATGGTTAATCTGCTGGAATACATTCAATACCAATGGTTGATTTCCCTGTAATAACTATCTTTTATCTGTTTATTTCACTGGTATCCAATTATGCAGCTACACATTGAACAGGAGAAAAAAATACTGTCACCACATGACAATGAACGAGTCTGGTCATAAGTTTTAAACACAAATGGATGGGCGGATGAGTTACAAGAACACTATTTGTTATAGCGGATTATATTCCGAGCTTTTCATACGAGATTTTGCAACTAATGTACCAGGATTAAAATCACAGTTTACCTGAAAACATACAATAAAAGCATTTGTTCAACAGCCCTCAGTTGTGCATCACGTTGCTGTCACCATTGTCGCCTCCTTCTGCGTCGTTTTAGCACTCCAAGAGCTGTCTACTAAATTGGACAGTCGGGTGGCTTAAATATGTATGGCATTTTCGTGGGATTATAGGACACATAGAAAAAAGGACTTGGACATCCAGTGTATGCGATGGAGGAGGTATGTAGCGCAAAACATGCGAATATGGACGGTATGCGTGCTTATATGCCAACAACAATGCAGCTGAGATTTTGTTTTGTTTATTTTAATATAAGCTTGGGGCAATATATGTGTAGGGGACAAATATCTCGTAATCCATCCCCCCGCTACCCGCAACGAAACACAATCGAGCGCTCTGCGATTACGAACGAAGGCACAACATAGTATCCTGAATGGTCATGCTATGTGGGCCAATACTCCCTAAAGGCTTGGCGTATCTGTTTGTCTTGTTGTCCCTCGAATTCGTGTTAGTTTGCTTTGTTTTCTCTCTATTATTGTTGTGTTCATAGCTGGTGGAAGGATATCTGGTCTTATTTTTCTGTTAAACTATTTGTACGTCGTTTTCGGAGACAACAAATGCACATTGTGTACTTTCGAAAGCTTTTGATCCTGTGAACATTTTATTGCTCTTTATGTTTGGAAAACAAATTTTCGAATGCAATCCTCTCCCCGTAGGAATTGTGAAGGTTTTTGCGATGCTGCTGGCATATCATGTCGTGAAAAGTACAATTGAGCAGTTATTTGACAAATCAGGACGAACTGCAAAGGACAATGGCTAAACCATCGCTGATATTGTCTATTTTAGCGCGGTATTTTAGGTTTTTAAGTCCATATTGTCCATGTCCATAGATTGATTGTATTGCATTCAAAACAAATGGAAGTCTGGAATACTTTTTAATTAATTCGTGACGGAACCCGACGATGATTAAATGACATTGTACCACATGAATACAAAAATAAATCTTACGTTGAGTTCCCTAGGATCTACTTCTGTGAGTCATGTCGCCTGATCGCTTCAAATCCTTACCCTGTATTGTTCGAAGGGATGTGTGTGGATCGTGTGGTTGCAGAACGTTATTGGGTGATGTGAGACCAGCTCATATGATTATAAAGTTTGCAAAGGTATCGGTGAAACAAGCTGTCATACCGCGCTCTTTGTTTAACATTTATTACCAAAGTAGTCTGTATAATCATAAATACGCGTATGCTAAGTACGCACAACTCCTCAAGAGACCCTACAGGCTCCATTACAAACCTAAAAATGATTGGTGTGTTTTTTTTTTACATTATCGTGCGCTCAACGGGGGATTTTGAAGGACTCTAAAATTTCAGAGCTCTGTGCTTGCAGAAAGAGAGGAAGTGGATAAGGAAAGGAGGTATTGATGTATAACATTTTATTTGATATATTAGAAAAAAATTAGTAAAAATATACTTTTTTTAACCTTCGAAAACCACCTAGCTACCATAAATGTATGAAGGTTATAGCGAGGAGAAAACTACAGATACTAGGTAGAGCATTCCACGCTCATGTAGTTCGGCTAAAGAATGACTGTCTATGTTTATTTGTTAGCATGTAGTTGAATTTCAAGATGAAATGATGCAAATTCTCAGATTGACGGGTACTGCGGGAAAGTGCTTACAGAGCCGGAACACATTCAGTACGTACAATTGAACAACGACCACGATAATATCTATAGAAAACACTTATCGCCAATGCTCTAACGACGGAACTGAATGATTTACGACTGGGTCACCAATAAGTTTCAATCCTTATTTCTGCATCGGGCACGTGTATTGGTTTTTTGCACCGGGTAATGTGCAGCGAGTAGATTCACTTTCCCTATTGCACCGCTGACTGGTCTGTCATCGAGTATAAGTGAAGGAATTGATGAGGATACCGAGGTTTGCATATTTTTCACAAATGCCCTGAAGTTTGTAGTACCTGGGGGGAGAGTGTAGTATTTTTTTTGACTCACTCTCTGGTAATACAAGAACTTTGCGCGTTGAATATGCGCATTGCAGTCATTTCTAGGTCTCTTAAATCTTCTCCAGTTTTTCTCTGTATCTTTTTATTTCTACAACCGCAAGCTCAACTCCTTAGCCTTAATGGATTCTCTGCACCGGGAATCTAACCACGTATTTGTCCTGGGTTTAACACTCTTTACCCTGTGTAAAGACACGTTGGTGTGAAGTGCCCAAGGGCGAAGAAACTTCGTTTGTGCATTTATTAGGCTGGGAGGTGAGAACAGTTTTATTTCATATATGAATGGTTTCGGCGCACCTGTATGCTAATTGTAGCAAGTACTCGTCGAGGGGTAATGGAGGCCTGTAGCGTTCTGCGAACGCACAATTTCACCCAGGTAAGGTTCCTACCCTTCAAGGAGCATACTTACCTTATCATTACACGTGCCCACAGACACGTGCCCCAAAGCGCCTAATCATACCTGTAACAAGGGTCATAGGAAGCCGCAAAATGCGAACCCGATATAAAAAGAAACAAGGAACTCAACGTTCCAAAAGCTTCCAATATCCAGTTCAACGTTTCTTCCATCATATTCAAAAAACAATTGAAGAAACAAATCTTCAATTCCAAACATCTGCACGATGTTACAAGGATTTGTTTTCACCAGCAAATTAGCCGACCAACGGATGCACGTGCGGGTGGTCTGCCACAAAGACCACCAAATCTATCGGCAAACAAAAGGAACGGCAACCGTAATTATCTCAACGAGATAATTCGAAAAAGGCTCCTCGATAGTACAGTGGTTAGTATACCCGCCTGTCACGCGGGAGACCGGGGTTCGATTCCCCGTCGGGGAGCCTCTGGCGCAAGACTAATGCCCTTGTCCGGAAAAAAAAATTAATCATTATGGAAAATTTAACAAGTCTCAGGACTTGCTAAATAACGCCAAGACCGGTTCCCGGTTGTAGTGCCGATGATGATGATGATGATGATGATAATTCGAAAAAATATATGAGGTTTAACACCTACAAGGGAACTACTCCTATACCACGGTTCCTTTTTTGTATTTCACACCCATTAGAAAGATCGAATGTATTTCGGGTGTATTGACAAAAGTCAAACAAAACCCATGAACCATACGTCCATTCAAATTGCAGGATATCCTTCGGTCTGCGCGCCAGATGTGTTATGTAAATAAGGCGGCACACAATCGACAGCCGTCGAACTGAGTTTCGATCACCACCAGGGATGGTGATAATGATGTTCGATGATGAGCGACTTTCTTCTTTCAGGAATGAAAAATTACCCCTGGGTCGTATTAGCATGCTGCTAACAGAGATTCGAAAATTCTGTTAGCAGAGCGAATAGGAAATTTCTCTGTGCAGATATAGATACGATCTGTAACAGGGTTTCTTTGGATTGAGATAGAATTAGTCCGTTTCGAGCAACCAAGGAGAATATATCGAGCTTCGCCCCAGAGAATTCCGACGAGGAGTTGATCTTTAACGTGTGCCTATTTTAACGTGTGCCTATTTTAACGTGTGCCTAGTTAACGTGTGCCGAGTTTAACGTTGTCGGAAAGTAACGTGTCCCGTACCAGTAATTAAGTGGAGTATTCGCCAAGACCGTTTCTACAGCAAATAATGCTATTCGATAAGTGAAATTATGTACATTTAAGTTTTCGTGAGTTTGGCACTTCACTTGCCCCAGGCAAGTTATAAGTAAAGACAAATGTACGCACCCTAGTGCATTAATACAAATTTAGAATTGTGTCCCAACGATCATCAACTAAAGTTAATAGCAATAAAAATAAAACCACAGGTTAAGGACAAATATCCTTGTGTTTCATTTGTTCAGCGCATCATTCGCTCCGGTTCCGTTTTGTGTTTTAAGATTTTTTGCGCACAGTGTTCGGCGGAACGCTGCCTCAACTTCGACATAGACACCAACATCCGCCAAAGGCCTTCATATGGTCGGTTGATGCATCTTCTGAGGAGTTTCCTTTCGAAAACTCGAAGTCTTTCCATTTGGATCGAAGATATACAAGACCATATGGGAAAGGCCTACGATATTCCAGATCGGATTAGTTGATTATAGAAGAGAAGCTTAACTTTGGTTTCATCTTTGTTGCTCCACTACAACATGTTGTAGTCAAGGCCCCTTTGAAGAATGTGGGTAGCATTTTTGTTGAAATTCATTTTTGGGAGATAAATGACCCTGAGGCGGTCCCACTAAACGCTACTACTCACCTTCCCAAATTACCTGAAAGCTTCAGTTCTGAACCTCCCATAGCCCCATTGTTCTTTGCTAATACAAATGCATTAGCACCTGCAAACAAAAACATTTCCTTTTTCAAACACAATGAATGCATTCAACGCATTACATAAAATTTCATACAAGAATTCTTTCCTAAATTCCCTAAAAAGAATTCTTCATATCATACGGGCATCATAAATCCAAAACCATTTGGCATCCTTCATCATCAGATAAAATGCAATGGCGGACAGCTTGTTTAGTCAGCTGCAATAAACCGACCCGCGATTCATTTGTCCAATCGACAAACAATTAACGCATCTCGCGCATTATTGCCGAAACCGAATTCTTCAACATTTCCAAATGCAAAACAAGAACTGGGGTCCTACTGCAGTCAGAGCTGCCATAAACATCCAATACCATTAGCACCAAATGAGATACGCTCGTTTACTCAGCTGAACCTCATTACACACGATGCCCCTTGTCTTTCAATGTTTCAGGATTCGTTTCTCATGACCTTGTTGCATGAGTAAACAGTGATTTGCTAAGATCACCACTGCGTACCAGAGATCGCCATCCATTGGTCACTGGAAGAAAGGAAAGATTTCATTTCCTTTTTACCACACCCTAAACAGGAATTGTCTCTCTCTTTATCCGAAGAGTCGGATGCCAACCCTCAGCGGAGTCGTTTTCCATCCACCTTCGTTCCCCGTAGCGCTGCGGGGACGCGTACGTTCCGGAGTCGTAATTCAACCGCGGGTCGCTTTCAGAATTCAAACTTTTAAACTTTTTATTTGTGCAAAATGTTGTGAATTAAAGAAAACGTGAGGCGAACAATCGACTAACCGCGTGCTAAGTGCTCAACAGAAAAGTGACTAGATTTATTTGGGTTGGTGGATAGTTGCGTAGAGCTGGGAGAGTAAAAGGACTTGGAAAATTATTGGTGTGAAGGGTTAGTGGAATGGGTTCTGATGAAATTTGGATATTTGTTTGATGTTATTGTGACTCGTGATAGGATGAGGTGAGCAAGGAGAGTATAGCTTGGGGGTTTTGAGGAGTTGAGAAGGGTGAGATTAGATTGAAAAGAAACTCTATTAGAATGAGGTTTGAGGGAAAACTTCTTTTTACGTTAGAGGTTGTGGTAATTGGTTTTCTGTTTATTAAACGTAACAAAGTATCCAACGTACTACTATACGCAAGAAGATGCAATTAATTGGGCACCAACATCTTTTGCGAGTGCGAATATACTTTTTTGGAGCCCGCAGTTTAACAAAGAACGCTCCGACAATTCATTTCTTTTCTATCATTCGCCATCTCTCACTCCCCCTTCGGACAGTTTTCTTCAGCGTATTCTGGAGATTCTCACTCAATATTTAATAAAAACCTGTTTCACGTTAGAGCGACTAGAACTAACGACTTGCCAAATGACAGACGTCATACCGTCAAGGAAATGATGACAGTCGTCAACCTTTCACTTCAGTATCTTTCTCTAAATAACTAGAATTCTACTCCGTCTCGAAAACGTTGGGCTATGCGTAAGGCATGGCAAGAAAATCGTCGGACGCTTGTGGTAGTTTATCACAGTGCGTCAGCACGGACGCGGGTTATGCGTAATACACCACGGATGGTCCTCCCAGGAAACTCTTCACCAAACGAGGAAAGTCACTGCTTCGCGGGGAAAGTAATTAAAACGCGTGGAACACTTGATGTTAAAGCTAACTTTATTTAATTCACTGCAACGATGACCTGGGACAACTGTTTTTTTTGGTTGATGATTCTTATTGCAAAACAAAATGAACTTCCTTTAATGGAAAATCTTGATTCACAATTTGATTTTAAAAGAACTTGAATCTTGTACACTGTTCACCAAAAGAGGAAAGTCACTGCTTCGCAGGGAAAGTAATGAAAACTCATGGAACACTTGATGTTAAAGTTAACTTTATTTAATTCACTGCAACAACGATCTGGAACAACTGTTTTTTGGTTGATGATTTTTATTACAAAAGTAAAATGAACTTCCTTTAACGGAAAATCTCGATTCACAATTTAATTTTAAAAAAACTTGAGTTTGTACAACTGTAGTTCGAATGGATTGTTCAACTCGACTTTTTCTCACGGTGACTCGGACACGTCTCGCGACATCAAAAGTTAACTTAAACTCTGTCCGTTATAAGTACTCTGTTCCGACTGGCTAGAATGTGAGTGTACTCCTGGGACTATGAGATCTGACTAATTGGAAATCATCCAAGAAAAGGGAACCTCAAAGAGACTGAAAAAGAGGCGGAGTTACACGATTAACTCGAGGTAGTTAATCGTGATTGGACCGGGTGTGATAGGCATACATTACGCATGTGTGCGTATGCCATGCATACGATCGTTCAGCGACCGTGGATGGCGGGCAACATCGCTAGTGCATTTTCTAGGAATGTAAATAATAGCATCTGGGGTGTGAAAGACCCAAACCGATGATTTGGTCATCCTAATGGAAGGCCATAAATCATCATTTCTGTTGCCGATGATTAAACATTGCAACGAACATAGGGTGCAGCCATTGCCAGATGTTGTAAGTAAACATTTTCTGGCTGCTGGTGATCGTTGTTTGAATGTTATCTATGAACATGGGGAACGCTAATTGTGGTGCCAGCGATTGCTGGTAAACAGGGACATGTTTGATTTGCGTCAACAGAAACCTTGTCGGCGGTAGTAAATCGATAGGGGCAATAGCCGTATGCATGTTATGCAGGGGGTAAACAAATACAACGAGTCACAAGGAACTCTTGTTGATTGTTGTTTCCATAGCTTAAGGCTATGGAAACGAGATGCCCTGGCAGAAAGTATGCCTAAAGATAAGATTTCAGATGCCATGGCAATGTGTTGATTTTGCCATGGACTTATGTTCTTTTCAGGAAATGATGTACGCCTCGGGGGTAAATTTTTGGTGCCACGGCAAGGTGATAAGCTTTGCCGTGGGCTCAATGTTTTTTAGGGAATATGGTTTGGCCGAGGGTGAGTTTTCGATGCCACGGCAAGGTGATAAGCTTTGCCGTGGGCTTAATGTTTTTTAGGGAATATGGTCTGGCCGAGGGTGAGTTTTCGATGCCACGGCAAGGTGATAAGCTTTGCCGTGGATTTAATGTTTTCAGAGGTGATGCTGGAGAAAAAGGGGTTTGGAAGGAAATCCCCTACAGAATAGGTAAGCTGCCTAACATAAATTCAAAACGGTTATCCGATTGGTTAACCGTATTAATTCCGGCGATTTGGCTGAGGGTAAATGCCGTAGCAAGGTTACGCAACCTTGCTGAAGTTCGACCGAGAGGTAAGTCGTTCGCCTGGAAAGGTGGGGATCGAGCGATGTATGGCTCTTCGGGCCCTGAAAAGCCCCACATCACTCCCTCCCCAGTGACGTAGTCACGAAACAGGTAAGGCAGGTTAGGGGGTGGTTAGTTGGTTATGGGCGCGCGTTTGAGCGCGAGTACGGGGAGGTTGTGCTGGTGGAGTAGGAGCGGTGTCGATAGATGGAGGTGATTCTGGAGCGGAAGCTTCCAGAAAACAGGGCTTAAGCCTTTCGACGCTGACCGTGGATCGCTTGCCTCTAATGTCGATCTCGAAGACGCGGTCACTGATGCGGCGGAAGACTTTGAATGGGCCATCATAAGGTGGGTCGAGGGGTTTTTTGACCTTATCCACCCTGACAAAGACGTGCGTGCAGCTGTGCAGTTCAGGGTGGACGAAAAGTTTTTTGGAGCCGTGCCTGGTTACAGGGGTTGCCCTATACTTACGTAGTAGGTCACGGAGATGTCCCAATTCGCGAAGTTGGTCACGCGGTGTTTCGCCATCCAGGAAAAGTTCTCCTGGAAGAAGGAGGTTGGTACCGTAGGTAAGCTCTGCTGCCGAAGCACCTAGGTCCTCCTTAATACTTGTCCTCAGGCCGAGGAGGACGGTTGGAAGGGCGTCAAACCATTGTGTGTCATTATGACACATGAGTGAGGCTTTAAGAGATCTATGCCAGCGCTCTATCATCCCATTTGATTGCGGGTGGTAGGCGGTGGTACGACTTCTTTGGCAGCCGAGAAGATTTGTTAGCTGCCTAAAAATTGTCGCCTCAAATTGTGGACCTCGGTCCGAAGTTATGGTGGTTGGTACACCGAAACGTGTGACCCAAGTTGAATAAAAGGCCTTGGCGACTGATTCGGCAGTAACTGCCCGGAGAGGTGTCGCCTCTGGCCATCGCGTGCAGCGATCCATCATGGTGAGGATATAAGAAAATCCTCTTGATGGAGTAAGCGGTCCCACTATGTCTATGTGGACATGGGCGAAGCGTGCCGTGGGAAGCTTGAATTGCGCTGGCTCCAGTACATTATGTCGCGCTACTTTGCAGCGCTGGCACTGGAGACAAGCACGGGCCCAACCGGTGAGGTCTTTGTTCATCCGGGGCCAAATAAATTTGCGACGGACAGCAGCGGCTGTTGCTCGGCCGCTGGGGTGGGCAGGGTTGTGGTAAACCTGGAACACGCCCTTACGAAGTTTCTCGGGAATGTAAGGTCTAGCGGTTCCAGTGGAGACATCACACCAGATTTCGCCCAAAGGGTCGCGAAGGGTAATTTTCTTGAGCTCTAGTGCCGTATCGGCAGTTAGGAGGGACTTGAGCTGTTCGTCCTCCTCTTGAGCTAGGGCAAGGTCAGTGTTATTCAAGGCGGTACGCAAATGAATCGTATCGATTCGAGAAAGGGCGTCCGCCGTGACATTTTGTTTACCGGAGATATGTCTTATCTCCGTGGAATATTGCCCAATGAGGTCTAATTGACGCTCTTGTCGGGGGGAGGCATTTCCCGACTTCTTCCGGAACGCATAGACCAATGGCTTATGGTCTGTTAAGATGGAGAGTGAGCGACCTTCTATCATGTGACGGAAGTACTTAACAGCGCTGTAGATCGCGAGCAATTCACGGTCGTAGGCGCTGTAACGTCGCTCAGTGGGACTCAGCTTCCTTGAAAAGAAACCAAGTGGTTCCGGGCGGCCTTCAATGTCCTGTTCAAGGACGGCTCCGATTGCGGTATCCGATGCGTCGCATTGGATAGAAAGTGCCGCTCCCTCGAGAGGGTATCGGAGTAAGGTGGCATTTGCCAATTGTTCTTTGGACAGTTGGAAAGCTCGATCTGAGACTTCTGTCCAATTAATGGGGCGCTTATCATTGCGCTTAGCTCCTTTCAAAAATTCATTTAAGGGAGCTTGAATCTGAGCGGCATTCTTCAGGGTTGGGCGGTAAAAGTTAAGCATGCCCAAAAATCGACGCAGCTCACTTACGTTAGTAGGCCGGGGATACTTCATGAGGGCCTCCACACGGTCTGGTAGTGGGCGAATGCCCTGGTTGTCAACGACATAACCCAGATAGGTGATTTGCTCCTTGGCGTATTGACACTTATCTGGGTTGATGACAAGACCGAATTCACGGAGGCGCTCTAGGACCTGACGTAAGTGGCGTTTATGTTCGGCGAGGTCTTTGGAGGCGATGAGGATGTCATCAAGGTATGCATGGCAGCAATTAAGACCTCGTAAAGCCGTGTCGATATAACGCTGGAATGTCTGTGCGGCATTCCTGAGGCCGAAAGTCATCACTTTGAACTCGAAGAGTCCGAAAGGTGTAATGACTGCGGTCTTGGGGATGTCTTCAGGTGCCACCGGAATTTGGTGGTATGCCCTGGTGAGATCCAGGGTTGTGAAGACATTGCACCCTCGTAACTTGTACGAAAAATCGTAGAGGTGTGCAATTGGGTATCTGTCCGGGACAGTTGCTGCGTTCAACAGCCTATAATCGCCACATGGGCGCCACTCACCAGAACGTTTCTTCACTAAGTGGAGTGGGCTTGCCCAGGGACTGTCCGACGGTTGGCAGATACCTAGTTCGATCATATGCTCGAACTCCGCGCGCGCCGCACGTAATTTTTCCGGAGCCAGTCGACGTGGACGCTGGCTCACAGGGGGACCACGTGTTTCTATATGATGAAACACCGTGGCTTTATGTCGACGCTGGTTAGGTAGAGGAATTGTTGTGCTCACAAATTCCTGTACCATAACCTGGAATGGATCTAAGCACTCTGTGGCCCCTGAAGTTGCCGCTGGTGATGCCGTCATGGGCAAGGGGGGTGCGGTTGGAGCCACAAGTCTGTTATGGGTCGAATCGACCAACAGATTATGTGCGCCTAATAGGTCGGAACCTATCAGGGGTTCGTTTACGTCCGCAATGACGAAACGCCAAGTGATCGGACGACAAAGACCCAATTGTAGTGTCAGCTTTTTACGTCCGTACGTAAGTATCGGCGTATTATTTGCAGCTGACAATTTAAGTGCGGCCGGCACACGGTTACGCGGAGCAAACGATCGCGGGAGGACTGAAATATCGGCGCCGGTATCGACAGTAAAAGCGATATTCAGTTTCGAGTCCCGGATGGTTAAGCGACTTATCGTAGGGGTGCCGGCCGATTGCGCGAGGGTGTCGGTCGGCAAAATCAGTTTAAAGAGCGCCACTGGTTGGTGGAAGGTTGCGTCCAACCACAAGGCGCTTTGCAATTGAATGCGCGATCACCATATCGCTGGTGATTGGCGCACCAAGGCAGAGTAACGGCATTATCAGGTATGTTCTGCGTATTACCATTGCCGTTACGGGGAGGTCGAGCCGGAGCTCGCTGGGAATTGGCCCGGTGAGGGCCGTTTTGAGAGGAATTGGCTCTCTGTGGGGCATTTTGAGGGAAATAGGCCCTCTGAGGGGCATTTTGGGGGAAATAGGCCCTCTGAGGGGCATTTTGGGAGAAATTCTGCCGATTGGGAGGACGGCTCGGCATGGCACGATTCTGGGCGCTTCGAGGATTGTTCCTCACCTCTGCCCGCAATTGAGTTATCTCGCGGAGGAGTGAGGTTTGGAGCGCCCGGAGGTCAGCAGGAGTTAGTTGTGTGGGCGAATTTCTTTGGTTAGGGTTGGGGCCTGCCACTGGATTCCCCTGAGGGAAATTGGTTGAGGCGGGCCCTCTAAAAGGTAATTGGGTTTTAGGAGGATTGGGAGTTGAGACCAATTGATGGGCTGTAAAAGGTAGACGAGGGTGCCGTGTAGGCTGGGCGGCGTGTTGAGAAACCGCCGCTACCTGGTACGCAGGAGGCTCAGAATACTGATCTGAACTTTCCATAATTGCGTCCGCGATTTTGGATAAATAGCCCAAACTCTGATTGGGTTGGGCTATAAGTGCCGAACGGGCATGCTGGGGAAGACACCTCAAAAAGTGAGGCCTTATTAGGTCGTCCCCAATCCTGGTCCCCGCTATAGAGCGTAAATGGGTCAGGAAAAGAGATGGTCTCATCCCGGATAAGTTGGTTACAGCGGCCAAACGTTGTTGCCGCACACTTCCAGGTTCGTCCAAAGCTTCAAGCAGGGCATCACGCATGTTGCTATATGGGGTGCGGCCGGCCGACTTTATTATGTGTGCAACATGCGGTCGCTGAGTGCGGTCAAGCACTTTCAACAGCTCAACTGCACGAAGTTGTTCGTCGTGCAAGGCTGAGGCCTGGAAGATGCGGTCTGCCACTGCAAACCAAAGGTCCGGGTCCTCCGCATCGAAGGGGGGAAGTCCTATATTAGGGTGACGAGTCCCATTCCCGAGGCTGGAAGCATCGTGGAATTCTTGGGACTCTGAAGGTCTTTGGGGTTGTTGTGAGGTGCCGGCACCAGTTGTGGGCATTAAAATGCCGGAATTTGTCAAAGGGCCGATACCAGGGGCGTTGGAAGAGGTTGGGAGAGCGTTAGAAGATTGGGGTCGGTTCACGACGCTGGGGGCAACGGGTGGTGCCAGAGGAGTAGATTGTCCGGGCAAGTCTAAGTCGGCATCGACTTGCTCAGTGGGGAAATCGACGCTGGAGGCGTCGTGAAATTCAAGAGGCTCGGATTGTTCCAGAGCCTTTTTGGCCATGGTGTTCCTCGTGTTGACCATTATGGGTCGTGACGCGAAACTGAATTAAAAGGCGTAAGAGGACGCGCAGAAAGGTGAAGGGAGGCCGATGGGTCACAAGAGGACGCGAGGAGTTGGGGAAAGGTCGCCAAGGGATGGTGCGAATTTAAGAGGGTCGAGTAACGCGTATTGTCGGTTGAAGATGTTGTCGCTGGGGAAAGTGGGGGTTGGACAGAGTCAAATGGCACCTAAGGTAGTCGCTGAGCGTCGAGTGTAGTTGTTAACACGGACGTGCAGGGTTGGAGTATTGCCTACCCGAACTTCAAAATTAATGCTTGTCAATATGGATAATTACAACCACGATTAAAATTCCAAAAGGGAAGGAAAACAAGAATTCAATGTGTGCCGGAGTGTGTGTAACAGTGTTGTCGAAAAGTGGTGAAAAGAAGGCGATTGTGAGCTTCGGAGCCAAGAGAGAACCGTATAATGTCGAGTGGCGTTGCTTAATGTCGCGAATGTTAGTGAAAAAGAGTCGAGAGTGTCGAAAAGGAGTCGTGTGTAGTCGAAAATTTTCGTGTGAATCTGTACCCAAAAGGGGTTTACAATAATTATTTTTTTGATCGTATAAATTTTAGGTATTTATTATAAGAGTATTTCTTATTTTTGTTTTTGATTTTTTGGTTTTTAAGGCTTTTATTGTTTTTCTGCTTTATCTTGTTTTCGATGTTAATAAAAAGTAAAGGTTATGTGTATAACAGAGAAGAACATAATGTGGCGTAATTGGGATATAAAGTAGTTATTCGATTAAGTTTGTTTAAACGGAAATTTCTTATGTTGATACGTCTATCGGTGTGGTTAAAATAAATTTAATACTATTCTGAAAGGGTTTACTCTTGTTCGTATCCTTATAGTATATATTTTTGTCCGTCTTTCATTTGGCGGACAGCAGAGAACAATGAGAAACAATTGTCTTTTTAATTAATTTAGGAATAGGTGCTTCTTCCTTGGTGATTTTTATCTTATTTCACTTGAATTTCGTTTTCCGGAGCTCTGAAGGAGCTTGCAAAATTTTCTCTAGTCGCTATTGGGTGTTTACAGTGATTGTGCCCAGAAGGGGCTTACGATAGGCAACAACGCAAATACCAATTCCTGAATAACTAACTGTTATGGAATGTAATTGATTAATATATTTTTAATATATTTTGTATGTCTCTTTTCTAGTATGAATATTAAATTGCTTCGTGATATGGGTTAGGTCACCATTAATTTTTAATTGAAAAGTGGTTATAGAGATAGTACTATTGTTGTTGAACGTTTAGGCGCTGCTAAATACCCTGAAGGGGCTTACAATGATAGGTGCCTTTATTGTTTTGTTTTCTTAAAAGTATAAAATTTTTCTGCTTCAACACACGCTATTTTGACACGATTAATTGAGTTAATAGCGATAAATATTTAAAAAATTGTATTTTGATATTTTGACGGTAAATGTTTGTTCGTTAATTGTCAACCCTTCTCTTAATCTTTTATTATTTAAGTAGGTGACGGTTGTCTAGACAATTTGTTCTCAGGAGTGATTTATGATTGCAAGTGTGTTATTATTTATTTTAGTTCAGTTACCGTATTTGGTTGTATATTGTAATTTAATCTTATTTTACAGTAAAACGGTATAACGAATTAAATGATAACTTTATATTTATTTGTTATATAATGGATAAATTACTAGAAGAATTTATGTTTCAATATTCAAAATTTTCCGATTCTATTGATTTATTTATAGGAGCTAGCTTGCCAGACTAACAAACTTTTTGCCTTACGCAAGGAGTTCAACATTTAGGTTTATTTGCTACGCACTTAATTTAGTTGGACACTGTTGCACCAATAAAGCAAATAACTGAGTGAAAGACTTACGAAAAGGAAGGATTCCTGTTGATGGGTTGCGGCTGCTAATTGTAGTTGACGGTGTTGTGGTGGCTTGAGTCCCTGTCCTGAGCTGGAGCGATGGTTAGCTGCGTACTGTTGAGGTGGGGCTCTACTTGCCCTTACAAAGTTCTTATTTTGGTGTACACCAAGTCACAATTTGACTATTGTCGTTGAGACCCACTTTGACGCGAATGTTCGAAAAGAAAGGTGGCGTGTTATTCACCCTTAGGTCACCAATGTGGTAGTTTATCACAGTGCGTCAGCACGGACGCGGGTTATGCGTAATACACCACGGATGGTCCTCCCAGGAAACTCTTCACCAAACGAGGAAAGTCACTGCTTCGCGGGGAAAGTAATTAAAACGCGTGGAACACTTGATGTTAAAGCTAACTTTATTTAATTCACTGCAACGATGACCTGGGACAACTGTTTTTTTTGGTTGATGATTCTTATTGCAAAACAAAATGAACTTCCTTTAATGGAAAATCTTGATTCACAATTTGATTTTAAAAGAACTTGAATCTTGTACACTGTTCACCAAAAGAGGAAAGTCACTGCTTCGCAGGGAAAGTAATGAAAACTCATGGAACACTTGATGTTAAAGTTAACTTTATTTAATTCACTGCAACAACGATCTGGAACAACTGTTTTTTGGTTGATGATTTTTATTACAAAAGTAAAATGAACTTCCTTTAACGGAAAATCTCGATTCACAATTTAATTTTAAAAAAACTTGAGTTTGTACAACTGTAGTTCGAATGGATTGTTCAACTCGACTTTTTCTCACGGTGACTCGGACACGTCTCGCGACATCAAAAGTTAACTTAAACTCTGTCCGTTATAAGTACTCTGTTCCGACTGGCTAGAATGTGAGTGTACTCCTGGGACTATGAGATCTGACTAATTGGAAATCATCCAAGAAAAGGGAACCTCAAAGAGACTGAAAAAGAGGCGGAGTTACACGATTAACTCGAGGTAGTTAATCGTGATTGGACCGGGTGTGATAGGCATACATTACGCATGTGTGCGTATGCCATGCATACGATCGTTCAGCGACCGTGGATGGCGGGCAACATCGCTAGTGCATTTTCTAGGAATGTAAATAATAGCATCTGGGGTGTGAAAGACCCAAACCGATGATTTGGTCATCCTAATGGAAGGCCATAAATCATCATTTCTGTTGCCGATGATTAAACATTGCAACGAACATAGGGTGCAGCCATTGCCAGATGTTGTAAGTAAACATTTTCTGGCTGCTGGTGATCGTTGTTTGAATGTTATCTATGAACATGGGGAACGCTAATTGTGGTGCCAGCGATTGCTGGTAAACAGGGACATGTTTGATTTGCGTCAACAGAAACCTTGTCGGCGGTAGTAAATCGATAGGGGCAATAGCCGTATGCATGTTATGCAGGGGGTAAACAAATACAACGAGTCACAAGGAACTCTTGTTGATTGTTGTTTCCATAGCTTAAGGCTATGGAAACGAGATGCCCTGGCAGAAAGTATGCCTAAAGATAAGATTTCAGATGCCATGGCAATGTGTTGATTTTGCCATGGACTTATGTTCTTTTCAGGAAATGATGTACGCCTCGGGGGTAAATTTTTGGTGCCACGGCAAGGTGATAAGCTTTGCCGTGGGCTCAATGTTTTTTAGGGAATATGGTTTGGCCGAGGGTGAGTTTTCGATGCCACGGCAAGGTGATAAGCTTTGCCGTGGGCTTAATGTTTTTTAGGGAATATGGTCTGGCCGAGGGTGAGTTTTCGATGCCACGGCAAGGTGATAAGCTTTGCCGTGGATTTAATGTTTTCAGAGGTGATGCTGGAGAAAAAGGGGTTTGGAAGGAAATCCCCTACAGAATAGGTAAGCTGCCTAACATAAATTCAAAACGGTTATCCGATTGGTTAACCGTATTAATTCCGGCGATTTGGCTGAGGGTAAATGCCGTAGCAAGGTTACGCAACCTTGCTGAAGTTCGACCGAGAGGTAAGTCGTTCGCCTGGAAAGGTGGGGATCGAGCGATGTATGGCTCTTCGGGCCCTGAAAAGCCCCACACGCTCTCTAAGGAATCAATAATATTATGTTACGTCGAACAGTTGTGGACATGTTAAAGGGAGGTTCTCATCAAGAAGTTTTAAAAAATCGATTTTTTTTTTATGTTTTGGTAGTTTATAGTTAATAGAATAAATCCCCAAACCGTTTTTGCGAAAATGAGTTTATAAAAAAGTTACACCATAACGAGGTTAAGTGAGGTTGTTTATTTTTCACTTCGAGGCGTCTTGTTCAGTAGGCTCGCAAATGTATACTAACAGAGCAATCGACATGAAAATGTATATACAAGCTAATGAGACATAGTACTAAAGAATCGAACAAAGTAATTAGGCCTGCTGGTGCCATCTGTAGGTGAGATAGGAAACTTTTCCTCCCACCCTCGTATAGCACTTTGAAACTTTAAATGCGTTTTTCTCGGAACCAAGTTTTTCACGTTGATCTCCACGATATCTCAGAAACTACAAAAACTACTTTTTTCTTATTATGTTAAAGTAAATTAAATTCATTGGGGTGTGAACATAAATGTAGATGGCTTTATCATACATGTTTTTTTCTATTCAAAGTTAAATTAACAACAACAAAAAAGCGAAAATCGCTACCAAAATTTGCATGCCCGCCATTTTGTTTATTTTCAATTTTTTTTCTTCTTTAAAATATAATTCAGACTCTGGTAAATATTATAAAATTATTGCAGATAGCGCTACGATGGATTGGGTACCTTTTTTTGGGTTCGTCACACTGTGAAATTTATTAAATTGGCAATATTTAATATTGTTCAATGAAAAGAAATATATGTATACCTAAATACTTAATCCATATGTGTAAACAATTTTACATTGATATTTGCTTCCGTCTTTGAGATATAAATTCAAGAAAAACGCGTCATTTTTGGGTCTCTATATGAGAACCTCCCCTTAAGAGAACCCAAGCCTGAGTGGAAGAGAGATGAGGAAATGGCCACGACATCATCTAAGGCGAGACTGTGGCGATTCCGCCAAACCCCACGGTTCGCTTTCCTGAAAAACCCACATAACTTTCATCCAATCTCCCAATTTCACTAATGCAATCGCATTATCACCTTAAATGCTCCACGCATTAAAGAGATCAAATCTTTAATCTAAAAAGTCCCTGGAAAAGAAAACTTACCTTTCATGCATCCCTTCGCATACAAATTCCCTGTAAGAATTTCGTCCTACCTTTTCAGGAACCCCAAGCAAATTGCAACTTCCCCACACCTGCACCGCAATCTCCACCCAGCATACCTGAAACATTTCCTGTTACAAGGGCATTTAATGCATACAACGCATTATCTAAAATTCCTAGAAATAATTCTTTAAAGTGCATATGGCATCATGAATCCCAAGCAGCTGCATTCAATTAGCGCAATCGACGCTGAAGCCAATTTCCCTAACTCGCACCAAGTGCAAACAAATAGTGCTGTTCCTAAATAGGCTTCCTGGCGATACCATAAACAATCCATATCGTTTGTGGTATCCTAAACGCAGTTTTAATTTAAGGGGCCATTCCGGTTTGTTCGGTAAAAAAATCAATTTTTTGTTTTCTTAATCGATAGTTTTATCCTTCAAAAATAATATGTTAAAATTTGGAAACGAAATCTTAGGCGGTTCCAAAGTTATAGGTCATTAAAAGGTCGGGTCTCCCGCGGATACAAATTCGTATAGGTGGCAACTACCGTGTATTTAGAAAGATGCAGACTATCCATTTATGGGCATTAATTTGCTTCGCTGTTGGCTTGGGCCAACTGCCACTTCTTTGAATATGTTGTTGTTTATGGTCCAGGAATAGATGTCTATCTGTTAGTATAAAAAATCCCGATGATTTCATGAAAAAAATCACTTTTATCTTTTGTCTAATTTATCTCCAAACTTTGAATGGGTTTTTCTCGAAACGACTTTTTTGAGTGCGGTGTAGGCGATAATATGAAAACGGTGCATGCGATTCTTATGAAAGTTCGCACACATATTTTTAACAAGCACACGCAAATTGTGAGTGAATTCCTTTTTTATTTATTTATTTTCTTTTTTAGTTATAACTAAAAAATAAAGTAAAAAAGGGCCGAAAAATCAAATTTTTTTTCAATAGTCCGCCATTTTGTTGTTTTTTATTAATTTTAAAATTTTTTTCACTCACATTGGGCGAAATGTATTTTAGGTTAAAGAAACCTTTTGCATTTTTCATATTTTTTCACCGGGAACGAAAATAACCCTTAGACGAGCAGAACGGATGGCTAACTTTGAACAGCTGGAAGGAGGCGGTTTCCGGTTCCGGAGAGACTCGACAAAATTTACAAACGTAGTCGAAAGATGAATAAAATGTTTAAAAATCATGAAAATAACCTATTTTTTGACCCGACAAACCCGAATGTCCCCTTAATGAGTGGCTGCTATTTATCCAGCTGACCCTCATTATCGAACGATGCATAGGTCGCTTTTCCCTTTGTATTGTCATTGCCCTGAATCCATCCCTCATGACCTCGACGCTAAATCAAACACAAACAATTAGCATTCCACGAAATTCGAATTGTTTGTTTCAACGAACACACATCTCCTGGATGCACATTATGTCCCTTCTTGGTGTTTCAGATTCGTTATCATGGCTTCGACTCATGAAGAGAACCGACGTACACATATACATGTGTACCATGACGATCTCCTTTATAAGATCCGGTTATCACCACAGTGAAAGCGAATCCACCCAGAATTTCCTTAGCCAGCGAATTGAATCTTTGAGTCCATTTCCATCCGCCAATCGCCAAGGTTGTTGCCGCTCCCGCTCTCCGCAGCGCTGCGGACCCGCGTGTTGTACCCCGAAGTCGTATTCCAACCACCGATTCGGTCGGTGCGTCCTCCGCTCCCCGTATCGGCGGGGATGCGTAAATATCGTAGTGTTCAATAGTTCGGTTAATCAGTAATCTAATTAAATTCAGTAAGATTTGTTGCGTATAAAAAGAAGCTTTTTTTTAAAACATACAAAGCCGCGCGGTTTTCATCCCCCGAGCGTTATACCCATTGTGTCCATTGAAAACCAAAAATATGTGCATATAACAATTAACAATAAACTCTATTAATTATAAGCGACTTGATAACTGTGTTTTATTTTCTGTGCTGTGGAATCAGTGTGTTTTATCGTACCTTCCTTTTACTCGCTTCTTGTGGACGGTGTGTTGCGGAGTTTTGTTTTGCTTTGCTTTTTTGGGAACAGTTTACGCGGCGAACAATTTATGATGGAGGAGGAAGTGAACGGAGTCTCCGTGTTAGGCACAACACTTCCTCCCCGCAAGACTATTCTTCCTTGCAGGGAACATTCGACACGGATCAAGTGAGGGGCACGATTTGCACACCTTTTTAATACTACCCTCACTACACATCTTATGCCTGCGCGGATATCCTACTATATTTAGCCCATATGTATATGTTGGTTCTTATTTTCAGGCGTTTTCATGACTCTGTCACTGGAGGAGAAGCGTCATGGTGGCGAGTTTTGCTCGTTATGTGTTCTCCGGCAACAGGAAATTAAACAATACATTTTCGTCATTAAATTACTTTATTATTAGAATCCCACTATAGATTTTAACGTAATGCAACTACATGTGCACACGTTTCGATTCTCACTCTCATTAATGGTGATCGACCTCAGCTTTAGTGTAAATTTCGTCTTCAAACTTAGTACATTTGGTTAAATCGTAGTAAGAAAAAAATTGATATTTAAATACTATACTAGGCTTCACTCCATCCGAACTATCCGAATCCACCCTTCTGCAAAGGGGTATTGCAACGCCCCACCACATTACTTGAGTCTGATTCTTTTTTTCACCACATTCCTATTTTATTTTTAATAATTGTCATTCTGATTCTACATCTTCCAAACTAAACTAAGTTGAGAGGCCATGTTTTTTGTCATAATCTATGTTGACGGAGAAATTTCCTGATAGACAATTTAAAACAATGATGCTAAGGAAACGCAACGTAGATGTTGTTAACTAATCAATAATACGTAAACCTCGTAGATGACCGTATACCATTATATGTCTCAAGAATACCCTCGTCCGATACGTACATACAAAATTTCTTGGGCAGTGTGGTTTCTGACTTCAATTAGGAAATCATATTTCATTTACGATTTATGTGCCATCTTAATTTATCCCCCTCATCATGCAGCAGACGTTTCACGATCCTTTGGAGACGGCATCCCTTCTATCCGTCATGTTGGAAGCAGGGATTACTTCAAGCAGACTATTAATAAATCTATTACATGCTGCCAAACGAAAATGTTCCCCCAAAATGGACAAACATCGATACCATAAACCTCGTACTTAGGCAGCTTTTACGAGAATTAACAAATTCGATGCTATATCCTGCGATTAGACATGCATGCAACGTGTCGGCGTGCATTAATCATGAACCTCTTTCAGGAATGGGGCGTGGTTCGCACCCATGCTGACCGGGTGCACTTGGAATAAAAATAATTTACGAATACACCATGAAAGGACCTCAGCCGCTGCCGGCGGTTGCAATTTTGTTAATGACGCACTTAGAGGGCGGTTATGAATGCCTTATCACCTGATGCAGCCACCCCTCAATTTCTAGTTTATATTTTATTGTCCATGCAACACCCTTGTGCAACTAACTGTCTTGCACTTGCGTCGCACGTGCACACATGTGTGCTATTCCGGGTCCTGCAAACAAAAGGTCACAAGTCGATGACGAGAAGGGAAGCATTTCTATCGCATTAATGATATAGATACTATGAAATACTGGCTGCATTTGTAACTGTGAATAAATTCAAACAAGCCACCGGTACAATTCGACTGCATGTTTGTTTATTGTATTCGACGGTTTTTATTTGGTGTGCTCTTTCAGGACCCTCTCGTTTGGATGATACCGTCGCAGTAATTAAGGACTGACACGCAATGGCCAGTTTTTTCTTCGATTAAACACCTGACGGTTTATTTCGTTCCTCTCTAATTTCGAAGGACACGTCTCATTATGTGGTTCCGCTTTGAGATATTACACATAATATATAGTATAGCGCTTCAGGGGTGTTCATCCGTTCACAGTTTTCAAGGGCTTTGTTTGGTTTGGCCAAACAAAAACACCCGTTTCCTTGGATGGAAGTAATGTTCATGCCTTTGGGAGTTTTTGTGGAAGTTTTTTTTTTTAATAATTGGAAGTAGGTAAAGGCAGAATGCGGGATATGGTGGTATGTTGGCCGCTCTGGATATTGATAACAGACGAAGAGGTAAATTGTAGAGAAGCTAAGTTTACAAAATAAGAATTCATACTCCACAGGATGTTCAATATTCTTTTTCAAGCGCGCTGCCCTTATTGTAAGTCTTAGATAATCACACATCATCATGCCCAAATAAAAGTAAACAGTTTTTTTCTATTTTTGTTCAATTGTCCCATAAACAAATCCTTCCTGGTCAAGCTTGGCGATGATATAGATATCGTCAAGCGATGATTAATTTTTGCGGGAAAGCATCCCGTAGTTAGCTTACCGAAACTCTGCACATATGTGAACTGGCTATAATACGTTAAAAGATAAGTGTGTGATAAGAATGATTATGATCCTGGAGAAGAAGAACAAGAAAGTATGCATTCTATCTCATTGTATTTCAAACTTTTGTTTCCTGACTTCGGGCTGTTGTCTCCACCACTGCCCGAACGGCGTTCGACCATCGACACTTTTCGAACGTTTCTCACGTATCATCGACTGGATTCGAATTAGCCACCCAGCTTGCGAGATTGTCGTGCTTCCCGAATTTAACGAACATCACTCCAACTGGTTAGCACATTCTAATAGAACTGAGGAGGCTGGGAAGCTTTCTGAAACGTTCGCCATGAGTCGCAGTTCGACTCAACTCGTGGAGGAACCTACGCGAAAGCAAAGTGATTCTGCAAACATCCTACATCTGTTTATGTCGTCCGAACCAAGCATTTATACCGTGGGGATAACAACACCATTGAGAAACTCAGATCGCTGCGCTATCGTTTACATTTCAAACAAATAATCAACATAAGCAGCCTCATCAAGTATGGAGATACAAGGCTGCTAACCGCAACGTCTTTTCCGTGGTCAGATATCTGCTTTGGAGACTCCGATGTCAGGGTCTATGAAGAGTCAGTCACGTAAAGTACTCTTCCCAATAATTACTAAAAATCTTCTTCCTAGAGCACCTAAAAAACCTTGGAAAACAATTTAGTATGACGGTTCCGTTGTACGCCATTACTTACCTTTCTATTATCTATCCAAAACTTCCTCCTAAAACACATAAACCCATAGTTTTTCGCTAATGCAATTGCATTAGCACCAAACAGTTATTTCTCCCAAGGGCATGGTTGCATGCGTCGCATCATGTTCCTGAAGAGCAAATCGGTTGCAGCACCAAGCAACCGACATGAAACCCTAAACATGTCTATGCCCATATCTAACAATGTATCTTGCCGCACACGTGCATGGCATGTTCACTCTTGTTTTATCTGCAGGCACACCATAGCTCACCGCAGGCTACCAAAGGAAATCGAGTTCTGTATAATGTAAAAACACACAGACAGATCGACCCCCCGAGACGCCAGCGGTGTTTGCACGATCAGCATAGATGCTGTACGCAGTTGCCGAACGTATAAGCATCCAAATCTCTGTCGGTATGATGGTTTGCCCAGCTGCAACCAGTTCTAGTAATGTTCCCCTACGTTGGATTTGTTTATCCCCTGTTCACATGCTTAGGGACACACAGCATGAGCAACCGAAGTGATCATCGTGTGTGTGTTCGCACCCTTTCTGGGACCAATGTGTAGAAGATCTCCTCCTATTGGTCGCCGAGCAAAGGATGAAATCCAATTGTCTCTATTAGTAAGTTAGTCTTAAGATAGATTCCGTGGAGGCAAGCCGTGTCCTCCACGTATACCGTAAATAAATAACGAGTAGTTATCGAAAGGAGTCGATGCGATAGCCTTAAAACAGACGGACGTCTGCTAATTGAAGAGAGAAATAACGCTAACTTTTAAAATATATTTTCGAGTCGGCGCGAATGTACGAGTGCGCGAAACAGAAGATTTTTCGATAAACACATAAGCGGTGTCTTGACTATATCCGGTTTAACAAATAAAGTACATCGATGTAGGAGTTAAACGATCCTTTTTAAGTTCAATAGCAATTTGTGAAACAAATACTAGAACAATAAGAAACAATTCTATCAAAATTAGTGTTCTTCCTATTAAATCAAACAGGATCTTTTCAAGTACAATAACATGTTTGTGAAACAAACATTAGAACAATAAAGAAACAATTTACAACAAAAACAGTGTGTTTCAATAGTTTCCTTCCTGTGTCAGTGGCCATACCAGTTTCTTGGGTAAGAACATTAACCGTTCGCGTATTTCTTCTTCCATATTGTTATCGGCTGATACTATTGACCCAAGGTAGTTAAAGGATTGCACTACTTCAATATCGTGCTCCGCTACCCTGATAGTTTGACCAACGTTAGGTCTTCTCTTCGCAGAAGTTGCCACCATGTACTTAGTTTTTCCCTCATTAATGTGCAGTCCCAGTTTTTGTGCCGCCTGCTCGATCTGGGTGAAGGATTCCTGTACCGCCGAATCGGTTCTACCGATGATGTCGATGTCATCTGCGTAGGCAAGTATCTGGCTGGACTTGGTGACAATAGTCCCTCTAGTTGTAACGCCAGAGTCACGGATTGCTTTCTCCAACGCCAGGTTGAAGAGGAGGCAGGCCAGACCGTCCCCTTGTCGGAGTCCATTATAGATGTTTATTGGTTTGGAGAGCAATCCCGCTATTTTTACTTGACTAGTTACGTTGGTCATGGTCAACGTACAAAGTCGTATCAATTTGTTTGGAATGCCGAAATCTCGCATGGCATTATATAGTTCTACCCTGGCTATGCTGTCGTAGGCGGCCTTGAAGTCTATAAACAGATGATATAATGGAATCTTAAATTCCTGACATTTTTCCATCGCCTGCCTAAGGGTGAATATCTGATCAATTGCTGATTTGCCTGGGATGAAGCCACACTGATATTGACCAATGATGGCTTTAGCGTATGGGGCTATCCGATCTTGTAGGATAGTGGAGAGTATCTTATAGGTGGTACTCAGCAATGTTATACCCCTATAGTTGCTGCACAGTGTGATATCTCCTTTATTATGTATGGGACAAATTATACCGCGACGCCAATCTTCCGGCATCTCCTCTTGCTCCCATACGTGCACCACGATCTCGTGAATTGCGTGATGTAACGCTGTCCCTCCTTGTTTGATCAGTTCAGCTGGTATGTCATCAGCTCCAGGGGCTTTATCTGATTTTAGCTGTCTAATGGCTTTTAATGTTTCCTCAATGCTTGGTGGCGGCAGCATTTGGTCTTGGTCTTGCATTGGTGGTGCCTCCAATTCTTCTGTGAGCTGACCATTTAGCAATTCATTGAAGTGCACTTCCCATCGCTCCAGAATGCCTTCAGGATCGGTGATGAGATTACCCTCTTTATCCTTGCAGTAAGTGCAGCGTGGTGTGTACCGCGTCATACTGCGGATTATTTGGTAGAACTTCTGCGCCTGGTGCGGACCTCGCTCTCTACTTTTCTCGTTTTCACAGACAAGGTTTTTTTCCCAGGCACTTTTCTTTTGTCTGTGGTCTTTTTTCAGATCTGCTGAGCTCTTTGTATTTCTCCTCGCGTACCCGCGTCCTATGAGACTGCTGCATTGCCCGGTATGCAGCATTCTTACGTTCAGTCGCTAGTTTGCACTCATCATCAAACCAGTCGTTCCGATCTCTACGACTACTGCCTAAGATGGAGTTGGCAGTACTAATGACAGTATTCTTAAGGCGTGTCCATTTCTCTTCTACGCCCGGCATTCTGGCCCCAGGACTTACTCTCTCTCCGTCAAGCTCTTCGAGGGCGAGTCTTAACGCATGACCAAAGGTGTTGCTGGTGTTCTCATTGCGTAAGGCAGCCGTGTTGATTCGAATCTGATCCGCGGATGCAATACGTCTCCGTAAGGCGATCCGCGCTCGGAAAACTGTACCAAGAAGATAGTGATCCGAGTCGTCGTTGGCACCTCGGTACGTTCGTACCGTCATCAGGCTCGAAGAGTGGCGGCGATCTATCAGCACGTGGTCAATTAGAAAGAACTATAGAGATAAAAACAGAAATAAATGGAGAGAAAGCGTTTAAGTCATCATATCTAAGAGGGACGTGTAGTCCAAGCTTCGGCATTAAGCTAGCACCAAGAAGGGTGAAAAACATGTCTATTGTGGCAGCACTTCCCAAAAAAATATAAAAAATAAAAAAATCAGATGTTATCAACCTTACCGGCCGACGAGCTGAATGAGGAGAGACTGCCGGTTAGGTAGTAGAAAAAGTCAAGAAAAAGGGCTGGCGATGGTGACGAGCGAAGGAAAAAAAGTTGCGTTGGTGCGACAACTAAAGAAAAGTTAATAGAATATAATGAGGTTTAGTTGAATATTGAAAGAATAACGAGTGTTTTATTCAATTTAATACACCCTTTTATTTATCTTACACTATTTAATTTATCTCGTTCGCCAATTGCGTAAGCGGTCCACGCGGCGGAATATGTTGTTATCATGCGGTACTCTTTTGTCGCTAGCTGCACGGAAAGCATGGTATATGATAGGGACTCCATAACTGCTTTGTATGATGCCTTTTTCCTCTAGTAGAACAAATGCTTCAGGGGAATGAATCCGCTTTGGAGAGTATTTTCCAAGTATGCATCGTGTGGGTAGAAAGCTCTTGAGATCAAATCTTTCTATTGGTCGTTGCTCTTGCAATTTGGAAGCGTATACTTTTAATTATGAAGTTATCTATCCTTTTTGAGCCAGCCATGATGTACAGGTCTTTATAAGGATAATACTTTGTATACTGTAATTCAGGCTTCCTGTAGATTCGGAGACAGGAACGCAGACATTGTGTTTCAAATACACGAAGTTTTTCCATATAGTAAGGGACTATGATAAACCATAGCGGGCAACCGTACACCATTATAGGTCGATTGCGTGACGTGTATGATATAATTTTGACTTTCTAGTCAAGAAGACTATTGCGGAATAATCGGCTTGCCATAGCATAAGAAGTTTTAGCCCTAAAGAGAGACGTTAATGTGTGCTTATCAAAATTCAGAAACTGGTCGAACCAGATATCCTGATATCTTACTACGTCTCTCACTACCAAAGGCAGATCGTTTTGTCCAGTAATGGAAAACTTTTTTCAAATTTTTTTTGTGTCAGCCACCGCAGCGCTAAGGGCTGTTCTAAATACGAGGGTTGCCTCTTATGTTTCGGGATTTGGCAACCCTAGTGTTGCAATCCGGCAATTGACAGCTCTGTCGTAAAGTTGGACATTTTTGAGGTTATACGCACTCAGAACGTTTTGACATACGTGCGCTATTTGTGTTGTTTACAGTAACTTAAAAGATTCATCTCGCCCCAAAAATGGAATTAAATCGTCAACATTTTCGTGCGATTATTTTTTACAACTTTCGGCGTGGATTAACTCAGCAACAGTGCATGGATGAACTTAATTCAATTTTTGGCGATGAAGCTCCATCAAGGACCAGTGTTTATCGATGGTATGGTGAATTCAATCGTGGTCGTAGTTCAATCCAAGATGAATTTCGTGGAGGTCGTCCAAAATCAGTTGTTATTCCGAAAACCATTGATGCGGTGCGCGAACTGATATTGGAAGATCGTCATGTGACCTATCGTGAGATTGAGACAACCTTAGGCGTTAGTGGGACCAGCATACATTCAATATTGCATAAACATTTGACTGTCAAAAAAATTTGTTCGCGTTGGATCCTACACAATTTGTCAATCGCCCAAAAAAAGGCTCGTGTCAATTGGTCGAAAGAAATGCTCAAAAAATACGGTCGCGGTGCTTCGAAACACGTCTATGACATCGTGACAGGTGATGAATCGTGGATTTACGCGTATGAGCCCGAAAGTAAACAGCAGTCGACTGTCTGGGTGTTTCAAGATGAGCCAAATCCAACAAAAGTTGTTGCACTTCCAAGCAAATGGTCGCCTGTTTTTTTCGGAAAAACTGGACATGTCGCAACCGTACTAGAACAACGCAGAACAGTCAATTCTGAGTGGTACACAACCACTTGTTTGCCAGTTGTCTTCCAAGAAATCAGGAAAACCAACCGCCGAAGACTCTTCTCACTCTTCACCAGGACAATGCGAGCTCTCACACATCGGCTGCGACAACTGCATTTTTGAGCACCCAAAACATCGATTTGATGGGTCATCCGCCGTATAGTCCTGACTTGGCACCGAATGACTTCTTTTTATTCCCGTACGTAAAAAACAAACTGAGAGGTCAACGTTTTTCGACACCTGAAGAAGCGGTTGCTGCATTCAGAATGCATGTGTTGGAGATACCTCAATCAGAGTGGCAAAAGTGCTTCGACAATTGGTTCAAACGCATGCAAAAGTGTATAGATCTTCATGGGGAATATTTTGAAAAACAATAAAGTGATTTTTGATGATCAATATTTGTTTTTGTTCTGTAATCCCGAAATATAAAAGGCAACCCTCGTAAGATAGTTTCAGTTTTTTGGAAGTTAATTTGTAACTTCCACTTATTACAGTAATTTTTGATTCTGTTGAGACCATCTTGTAAAAGTCTGTTAATGATCTCAATATTGCTACCTGTTGTGTACCAAATTATGTCATCAGCATACCCAATAGCATGAGTAAGAGAATCCACTAGATCACTAGTGTAAATGTTAAATAGGATTGGAGAACTGACTGCGCCCTTGTGTAGGCCGTTTCTTATGAAAAAAATCGTGTTCGAAAATGTTTCGCCACATTTTACGACGACTTGTTGTCCCATAACCATGTCATAAAAAATATAAAGTATATTTGCAGGCTGTTATTTAATTAAGTTCGATTAATTATCATCCCCCCTATGAATAATTAACATCTCGTGTCTTCACGTGCATATCCTTCCCTTCCCTCCAAATCACCAATTTCCCATTACAATAGTGTATCCCCAAACACAAAAGTGAATAATTTAAATAAATTAAAACACCTATTTTAAAACCCCACTCACATTGCAATAGTCATATTCTTTTTATTAGCCATAGTCTCCCCCTATTTTACCAATTCCGCTTCCTAGAAATAGCTATCGTGTAAGCGGAACGAAAAAAGATATGAAAACGAAAGACACGAGATTCCTTCTTGTAAAAGTAATCGTGAGTGGAGGCAGTCGTGTGCGCGTCGGTCGTTGTTGAAAAAGAAATAAGAACTAATTTAAACTTATTAAAAATGATTCCAATGTATTAACTGAAAGTAAAATAAAAGAAAATAAATCATAGTAAAAAGAAAGAAATTCGTTTTGTGAAACTACGAACAAGAACATTTTGTGAAATTACGAACAAGAACGAACGTTTCGTCATTTAACTGCTGCATAATTGGGTACGAAGCAACCCCCGAAGAATCGACGGGAGTCGAGGATAACACATAAGGACAAGCGACTCGAGGTGTAAACAACAATCAAGTCATTCATAGGGGTAGGTTTGGTGAAAACCCAAATAATAATAATCGGTAAGAAATAAATTTTTAACAAGGCATGCGCAGGCTGGTTAACTTATAAATAAGGCCTTTTCACCAAACAGGTACGAAGGCCTTTCAAAACGAACCAAACATGCCCCTCTGCACCACCGTTTTGGTTTGTTTCATTGTATAACAGAAACTAGTGTGAAAGCGAAATTTTTTTTTAATGTACTCTTGGGAGAGGCGAACCTATAACGCCGACACGTCGCCCCGAGATGCCACCAAATAACTCTTGCAGTTCATTTTAAACAGTTGCAGGTTGTAATGCTCCGGGCACACTCGCGTGGGAAGGGAGTTCCACAGCTTCCCCGCTATGTAACGGGACGAGTTCTGATACAGGGATGTTCGCGCCGTTGGTGGATGAATCGCAAATTGGCGCAATCTGTCAGATTGTCTTGTAGAGCGCGGATATACCGAATTGCGCGGAATAATACCACGAATCTCCGAAGAACAGTACCCGTGATAACATCTGTAAAATAGACAGAGGTCACCTACGCGCCTTCGATGTGATAGCGACTACAGTCCCGACATCAGCCCCGGGCCCCCGACCAGGCGCGTCGCTCGTCTCTGTATACTCTCAAGTAAGTCGAGGGTATGTTTAGGAACAGAGCTCCAAACATCAGAGCAATATTCGAGCGCGGCTAATTAAATTAAGGATTTAAGTCTGGGGGGTTGAAAAGGTATGGTAGCCAACGTATGGCACAGATTCACTTTTAACCCACAAGCAAAGATTCAACCGAAGGAAATGAAAACACTTTTTATATGTTGTTTTTTTTTTTTTGTTTTGTTCTTTTTTTTTTTTTTGCACAATATTTAATTCGGTTTATCCTAGGTTTATACACTTATAATTTTTTTTTAATAGTTCAGCAACAATACGATCACTCAGCCGAGAACTTTTTTCTTACTGCCCTGTAAGCAACGAATTTAAGTAACAAAAGGCGCAACCTCCGACAGCAGTGGTTAAATAGTGACTTTAGCGCGAGCGGCGGCGTGACTACTTATGACAGTGGTTGGATTGTGAATGACTAAATTAGGGTGGAAATCGTAATTTCTGCTTTTTACACATTGATCTGCCAATGGTAATCATGCTCTCTTGTGTGTTCCTCAACTCACCACACTCATCCAGGTCGAAACGTACTTGTGTATTCGTTCGACGTCGATGGACGTAGCCAGAATGGAGAAATCAAAAGGGAAAGCACAATAACCCAGGGTTGATCTGGCTAGGTGTGTGTGCGTCAGTGCCGTGTATACGGCTGGTCTACTGACCTAGTGATAATCTCTTAGGTCATTGCACTATAGCAAGACAGAAATACGAGAGAGAGGAAAACCTAGCTAAGGTTATTCACCAGCAAAAAGAGATCATTGATCCCAAGCGAATGGGTGATCTGAGAAAAGTCAATAGGACGCCGCGTCGGCTGGGAATATAATACCATCCTGTGGAATATTCGATAAATACCCAAGCCTATGGACTATGATGCAACCGCGTCGCTTGGTTTGACTTGGTTGTTGCTAACCAATACGAATGGAATTTCCGGTAGAAGTCCCATGGTTAGCGCAATAGTGTTGCCGTATGTCGTTGATTGTAGCTAAACTCAATTATGCATTATCTGCATAGAATAATGAGTTTAGCTATGCGTCCCTTTGACATGTTTTACAGGTAAATAACTTATCAACGAAATGGGTAGGTATTGTGGTTGGAATTGTGGGCTGTTTCTCCTATAGTATAGAGAAACCCCTACAAGTCCTTCTTGAATGCACAATTCATCAATGAATTAAATACGTTTCTCCATTGCCCTAAGCTGCAATCGGAAACCAACTATTTCCCTTTACCAACGAAATCAATGCAAAATATGCTACAACAACACGAGAGGAAATGCTTTGTTCGAATGGTGGCAAGCAAATACCATCGAACACAGGTTATAAAGCCACTAGCGCCCCTTCTTTCTCAAGAGGATACTCTTTTTGCATCTGCGACTTATAGACAGTCGTATTAAACTCTTAAATGCAATTATACTTTTGACTCGATCCTTCTCCCCCCCTTTTCTCTCTCTCTCTCTCTCTTGACATTTTACAAAAAAAAAAAACTCGTTTTCACAACGAGATCTTTTCAAAAAAACAACCGTCACCACACACCGAAACTGTCAACTACCGGCAAAAGACAAAACTGTGTCTACGGTTCTTAGTTTTCTACGTTAACTCTTTGTTCATCCGTTCCATGGTCCTGGCGAAGGAACTCGGCTACGATCAACTTCAAATTTATTCGAAGATGTCATCGCCGGGCAAAAAAAAAAACTGGGTTTATGCACCAGCTATATTTATTTTCGTTTTCAATTTAAGTTTTGTGTAATTTAATGATTTTTTTTTGTATTGTGTGTTTAACTATGTGTAATTATACGTTGTATTTATGAATGTGTTTATTTTATAGATAAATGTTTTTATGTAAAGTGTAAATGAAGTGGGTAAATGAAAAACCGAATTGACTTGTCGGCATAGTGATGTGTTGACTCCCAGGTGTAAACAAGGGGTAAAAACATAAATTTGGGTAGTCGGTAATTGAAGGAATCTGTTAATGGTCTTAAAAGAGAAAGTGGTCGCTGGTTAGAAAACAGGAGGATTTTTGGTTTTACGAAACGTAATGTTGGAATGAAAAACGAAAGTTAATAATAAGAAAAGCGATTACATAGAATATTTTAAAATTTGAATGTAATGTCGTAGTAAGAAACAAAAGTTAATAATAAGAAAAGTGACTACATAGAATGCTTCTCAATAGTATACTGGTTAGTATACCCGCCTGTCACCCGGGAGACCGGGGTTCGATTCCCCGTCGGGGAGCCTCTGGCGCAAGACTAATGACCTTGCCCGGAAAAAACAAATCATTATGAAAAATTTTACAAGCCTCAGGACTTGCTAAATAAGGCCAAGACCAGTTCCCGGTTGTAGTGCCGATGATGATGATGATGATGATGACTACATAGAATGTGTTAAAAACTGGTGCTGGTTGAACATTGACTTTATTATTGACGCATTGACGTTTCTTTTTTTGTTTCCGTTCATTATTGGTATTAAGCAGAATATAATATCAAAATGAGAAACGAAAATTATTAATAGCAAAAGTGACTACATAAAATATATTAAAACTTGGTACTGAACACCTAATAAACTCGGTTACTTTTAATAGTTATGATTAATTTTGTGCCAAATGTTTCCTTGGTGACATCTTATGGGGTGCCAGCAATGAGTAATACGAATAATTAAATCCGATGTAAAACAAAATGGAATATAATGGTAATGAAGATAAATAAAAACAGAAAACAAAAAAAGGAACTACCTCGAACGTTGTTTTTTTTTTTTACTGGGATGTTTCACTTTTGGGAAACATCTAATATCATAACTCACGCGACTGTTACAATCTGCAACGGTTCAAGAAGAACTCCAATTAACTTATCTTGTCATCTGCAATTGAAATGCACAACAATATCCTTAGATGTCTCTAAAAGTGACTTTCCATGGACCAGTAAAAACAGAATCGTTCTTCAGTCGAACGGCATGAACACGGGCCATTATTCCTCATTATATGTTTCTTCGTGTTAAAATCGTCAGACATTTATGACCAACGTGTCTCAACACTTACAATATGTTGCCAATCATCGAGAAGTGGTTTGTGCCACGTAGGAGTATCATGTTTGTTGGAGGTGTGATATTAAGAAGTGAAAAAAAACACTATGAAATAAATCAGTCCTAATTTAAATTTTACCTTTGGTTTTAAACTGTTCTGCTGAGTAACTTAACCAGTGTTATACAACTTGGGTTGCCCCGCCAATTTAATGCCCTGATATTCCCCTGCAACTATTTCAGCCCTGCTGTTGCATAAAGGGCGATGAAACGGAAAGCGGCATTGGTACAGTCTAGATTAAGGAGTAAAAGTCCACAACCAGACAAACGACATTTCATTTGTAGTGCTATCTGATGTTTCACTTACACTCCATTTTTAGTCAGCTTTTATGAAAACCCGACTAAACTAAAGGGCTTCCAGTCCTGGCCGAACGTAGACCATTAAATGTGTGCCACATATACTTGAAAAGCCACTCAAAAAATGTTGGTGCTACTTATCAGCCGAAAGAACCATCCTTCAGTTTCACTAAATGTTATGTAATCACTCATGGCCACTTAGTAGTCGATGTTATTTTCTCTATCACGAGTAAAAGCAACGTTCATATGCAATCCTTTACTTTATTCATCTGCGTTTTTGTCACATCCATTAGCCCTTTAGTGTGCACGCGTTCCGATTCGATATCTAGCATCATTCATCTCCAGTTTCACGTTCACCAACGGCAGAATCGCAATTGAGTTGAGTGATGATGATAAGAAGTGACCAATCACAAAGGGTTTGTATACAGAAGGCGTGTATGCCCCGGAGTTATATCGCCAATAGCCGTAGTCATAATATTTACCGAACGGATCATAAGTAATCAGGAAAGCTTTCGAACGCATACAGTTTTTCGTACATACGTATATTTGATACTGATTATATCTCTTGCCAACCTACAATGAGAAAATTAATTCCCATTCTTTTACTATTCAGACACGTTTGTCTTTGAAGTATGAACCGCCACTTAGTAGAACATAACGTCTGATTGCTCCTTGTGATCATCAAGCTTCATAACATATTTTCTGTTTTAGATATGTACGTGCATCCACAAGGATTAACGTGGATTATATTTGTACCACATAGATAAGCAAAAAATAAAAAGGATACCAAGAAAAACAAAAGCAAATCCATGTCAAACTTTGGTGGGTGAACAACATAATAAGGCTTAAATGGAGACTCAAAGGTGGTAAAGGAGCGTAGAGAAGGACGAAGAGGTATAATTGAATACTAAGGCAAAACTAGTATTGAATGATAGGACTAGGAATGTAAGCAACGTGAGGGGGAATGGGATTCCTCCGATTTGATGAAGACTTTGTTGAAAAGAAGCATCGCCTTTTTATATGTATACATTTAACATTTCTTTTTAGAATTCAATTACAATTACCCATGACTAGACTAACTATGTATCAACGATAACGAATGGGATTAGGAACAAGTTAATCTGGATTTATATTTTAATAGAAAAAATGTTTTTCTGGTGTGGGGGTGATGTATGGATGCCAAGACACGGACACGCAGTTCACTTCTTCCCGCAATGTTCCACTGCGAGAAATGTTCACCAGGTATATCCAAGAGAAAAATTAATGAAAACACTAAGATGTCCTTCTGCTGTACTTTTTGGTTTCTTTATTGTTAATTAATTTAAACGTTTATTTCATAATATGCACTTTGACTATCCTTTTGTTTTGGTAATTGTTAATTTCTTTAAACATTTGCTTAATAAGTATACACTTTGACTATCGGCATAGAAAGGATGAAGAAACCAAAAGGAAAGCACAATAACCCAGGGTTGATCTGGCTTTGGTGTGCGTGTATCAATTCAACTCTGAGGATGGCCCACTGACCTAGTGCGGTGACTGTGGTGATCCCAGAGTGCATTGAACTATGAAAAGATAAAATCGTGAAGGAGAGGAAAATGTATCTTCTGCTATTCACCTGTAAGAAGAGATCATTGATCCCCAGCGAATAGTGTCTGGGAAAAGTCGAAGTGAAGCTACTTTGGCTAGGGTTAACGATAATCGTGGGAAACACGCTGAGGAATTCGATAATTACCCAAGGCGTTGGATAATGGTGCAACCGCGTCGTTTGATTCGACTTGGTTGTTGCTAACCAACATGCATTGGAATATCCGGTGGAAATCTCATGGATTGGAGGAATGGAGTTGCCGTATGGCAAAAAGTTAGCTGAATTCAGTTATGCATTACCTGCATAGAATAATGAATTCAGCTAAGCGTCCGTTTTTAAAACATGATTTACAGGTGAATAGGTTGGTAGGAGGAATAGGGGTTGATTTGACACGCTGTTGGCGGTCGAAATAAGGCGGAAACAGTGGATTGGTTCTCCATGTAGTATAGGCAACCCCCACACTGGTGTCACATTATGCGGATCAAATTCGAGAAAGTAAAACGTTTGAAATAATTTCTGCGGCGGAAGACCTTTCAGCGACAGTCGCACAACAAATAAGATGGACGAAAGGTAATAGTAAGCGGTGAACAATATTATGCCAGGATGAATGACTAGAAATGAAAACGAACAAAACAAACCAAAAACAAAAATTGAGAATGTTTGAATACACAGCTACGGAAGAAAACAACATATAAAACGAATTCTGCCTTAAGTTAAATTCTACGTCTAATTTTATGATTTAAACTGATCGGCTGAACGGATTTACTTGCCTTAATGGGATATAGGGAGTCACGAGGGCTAAAAGTAAGCTTTTTGGTTGTGTTTTTTTTAACAAACAACAACAAAAAACGGTTGAATATACTCATTTAAAAGTTTGTGCATGTTGCGGATTCGCATTCGAAACAACTAGCGAATTCGCAATAACTAGATGTGGCACCACCTGAACTGAATCAGATATGTGGCATTACCGAAGCAATGTCAGCAATCAGCTGACATTCATGAATTCTGTCACTTGACAACCAGCTTTTATGTTTACTTCTTACTCTTCTAGTAGCTGCTCTTGCTGACAACATCGCAATTAGTTATTATCCTCTTAAATCAATTGAATCTTTTAATAAAAGTAATATTTAAAACCATTAAACAAACCCGAGTTATTTGTGGATTTCTGGAGGAGAATTATTTCTGGCCTTTCTGGATTCAATCGTTCTTGAGGTATTCGTTTCCCTTTTTCATATAATTAGCCATTGGTTTTCAGCCATCGGAACCACCACCGTTCCAACCAAGGGAGTGAAGCAGTATTGCCGACGCCATTGCTTTGGCCCACCATTTTTGACACTGAGTTGGTGACCAGTTCCGTGGTAATTATAGAACGGTTAATTCCAGCGGAGAGAACATTGTTTCGCAACAGAAACCAGCAAAACATATTGCACGTCAGGAGAGGCCATCGTGTTCCTGACCGCGTGTATTCAACACTCGTTGTATACAGTGCATAATATTGATTAGCATTTCTTATGAAATACCAATAATGGTATGAACATAAATTATTTAAAGTTATTTATTTGGCACCTGCAGTATCCGGCTACGCCGAATTGTAATGTTATCTTATTTGATATTACCAGATTTGATGTCGGTGGTCAGCCCCACCAGATCTACGGATGGAATGTTGGAGAGAAAGTATCTTTCGATTTTCCTTTTCTTTATTTCTTATTTACTGTCTTTAACATATTTTTATTAAACTACCCCCCCCCCCCCCCCCCCATTTGGCTAGTGGATTAACTCTCTAATCAAATCAATGGAAAAGGTCCGCTGTACCGTTGCACGGCTGCAACCTTTTGCTTGATCGATTAGCTCTCCCATTAGTCTGTTTGCAACCGCTCTTTATATACTCAAATTATGGGCGTAGAAGGGCAAACGATTGGTTCCATTCACCTTGGACTTTCATCCAGAACGTATGAGCCGTATTGAGTCCAATTGCCTGGTACGAGTCATACGCGTTTCTTATTTATCATTCCCACTTAATTGGCCCACTTAAGATGCAGTGGCGTTGGCTTCAGCAATTACATATTTGATTTTTGCATTTGGCCGAACCAATTAAAGTACAATGGCCCATCTTGAAGCCATTTGTATCGTTCGACCGATTTGCGTTTTGTTGCTATGTCTGGCTTTTCGCAGATCTCAGCAATTCGATCTAAGCTCGGTTAAATGGTCGCTAGTTGCTTTTTAATGCGCCGGTAGTGTCATATGACTTGTGTGGCACCTGTTCTCGCATATGAACCAAAAATTATTTCGTATTATGAGACCGTGCGAAAATGCATCATGCCAGGTGCAGAGTTTGTTTTGAATACGAAGCAAAAGATGGCATTTAGCGTGTAGCTTTGGGAAGCGATGATGCATCATGCGGTATTATACATTATTGTTATGATTGGATTGCTTCATATACAATATGAATATAAATTGTCGATACACGATAAGCGTGTAGCTTTGGGAAACTTAGAAAAGCTATTAATAAGTATTTATCAAGACCAGAAAAGTGACTTACATAGACACAATATACTAAGACGAAATCATCTGAAATCAGAAAGCGAAAGTTAAGATTACTACGTTAGTAGATTACTCTGTCCTATCTCGGTGGACGACTAAGGATTTTGAAAATATGAATTCAATTTTGGATTTTGTTTTTGCTTTGTTTTAAGGAATCATTGCAGTAAAAGATCCTCTACCACCCTCGATTAAATTATATCTAAATGCATTTTTTTTATAAAAACACATTCTCAAAGAAGGCATCACTGGTTTCGTTTCCCGTTTAAAGTAGGCTATGGTGCGTTATAGAGACGCGATGGGGTGGTGGTACGGGCAAGGTAGCAGTGCTACATCCGCCATCAAGGTGAAATGCATGGGGAAGTCCGCACTGATGGGGGACTCAAAGATGTCCATCTCCGACATTTTTTTATTAATTTTCGGCAATGGACCTCCTGATGACTCTATCAAAAACACGTCCAAATGAAAAGATCGCAAAGGGAGATGTTACACACACGTTACTTCCCTGGTTTGGGAAACCCGGCTGAGGTTGAAAATTTGCAGATGATAAAGAATACACCCTAAACCTTTTCGATATGGCGGCTTTCGTCGCAGAGGACAAAACGTTTGAATATATAATAATAACTTCTTTAACATTATTTTTAGAAACAAAATGAGTTGTGCTCATAATTTGCCATGAACATATTCTTAATTCGACAATAGAATTAATATTTTTATGTTATACAACATTTCAACTGTAATTATAACATAATATTGAACAGTATTTTTTTAATAATAATATTCTCTATAAAATTAATTTTTGTCGTGGGTGAAAGGGATAAAAGATAACATCCTTGTCAACCCTACGGCCAACCCAACCATGACATCCGCACCACCCCATAACGGTCTTTCCTAGTTTTATGGTAGGTCAATTGGAGTTCCCAGACCCATACCGTACAAACACAGAATCACGCTGTGGACTTATCCATCCCGTGAATAATACCCCTAAATTCCTCGTCATACCTCGACGGAAGGTCAATGGGATCTACATCGCGATTAGCAGGTCACCCAAATTGTTCACAGGAATCACTTAAGGGGAGGTTCTCATCAAGAAGTTTTACAAAATCAATTTTTTTCATTTTTTTAATAGCTTATAGTGTGTAGAATAATTCAGCAAAACCGTTTTTGCGATAATAATTTTATAAAGAAGTTACAGCTTAAAAAGGTGACCCATCGTTACCAACTAAAATTTTACACGCGTTTTTCTCGAAGCCATATTTTTCGCATTGGTCTCCATGATATCTCAAAACTACTCGATGAATCAACTTTTTTTTTAAAGTAAATTGAATTTATTCTGAACCTAAATGTAGATGATTTCTTCATTTTTTTTTATTCAACGTTAAAGTGTAAAAAAAATCGGTACCTAAATTTTATGTCCGCCATTTTGTTTGCAAATATTACGTTATTTCAAAAAAAGTTTGGTTGTATGATTACACACGATTGCAAAGAGCGCTACGATGGAGACCGATTGCCTACCTTTTTTCCGAATCGTCACATTGCGCCATCTATTAAATTGACGATTTGTAATATTTTTCACTAATAAACAAATGTATATATGCTTAAATAAAACGAATGTATATATGCTTAAACGACATTGATACTTGCTTCTGTCTTTGAAAAAAAAAAAGTTCAAGAAAAACACATCAGTTTTAGGTCTCTAGGTGAGAACCTCCCCTTAATAGGAATTACCTACCTCTGAATACAGGCTTCTCCGGTAGAATACTCCATTCTACTGGAGAATTCTACGACAGGTCAAGTAATACTACTCCGACATTCACAGGTCAGCGGCAGTACTTATTAGAGGGGTCTTTTGAGCCTCCCCAACCAGTGAATGCAAATTATCCTTTTCACCACAAAATGAGGGTACACCAGTAGAATCTGAAACCTCGGTACTGGGCGGTGGTGACCAGTATTACCACATTCAACCCTGTTGTTCAAGGTGCTCGGCTATCGCAGATGGCAGCTGCACGCATCACCTGGAGCTTTTGCAAAAAAAGAAGGAATACTCCGTTCTGTCGTGATTGCCTAGAACATGGACTTGACATCAAGGATTGCCAATCTGCCTCTACAGCGCCACTCCCATGCAATCGCAGACCTCCGAAATTAATTAGGCCACAGAATCCACAGAGCGAGTTCCAGACTAAAACAAGTCAAGAACAACACCAGCCATCTATCTTTAAGCAAACGGCAACATCGAATAACAGAGTATTTAGTATTCGATGTTGTGGTCAACTTTGTAGCCAAAAAGGTCACATGTAGGAAAGGTGGTAGATACAGAATAATGTGGGATTAAATCCCGCCAGATGAAAAAAACCAAAGGGCGAGGCAAGAGACTCAAACGCCACAAATATACGACCACGACACCGTGGCCCCAAGACAAGCCACCCGAGCTGTACTAAGACGGAGCCTAATAAGACCAGATAGCAGAGTGAAGTCGATACAACCGCATGGCGGTACGGTGTCGACAAAAATCAAAATAAGAGAAGTCGGAAAACTCACAACGGTCGGATCGAAAAACACCAACCCGACTCAACCAAACCGGCAAATCAACCAAAGTCATCCTCAGTTTTCGACGAGTGAAGTCACGGTTGCCCAATTCCCTTTGGACATGGGTCAAATGTAAAAATATTACAAGTATGTTGTGGTGTGGTTTTTGGATAATAGAGTCCTTGTCAGGGTTTTTATGTTATTTATCTCGCCGTGCTTCCTCAGTAGCGAGGGAAGAGCGAGTAGGCGAAGAGTTTAACAAGAAATGACGTTTTTGATTTTTCGGATAATATTTATTTAAGTTTGAAATGGGCTTGCTGACTTTAACTTAGCTGCCACTTTCTCCAGAAATATTCAGCCGGCTGATCTTTCGCAAGGGCGCAACCCATTTCTCTGATTGATTAATTCTAACTTAATTCTCAAGCAAAAGGCCCAGTGTTCCATCGCAAGGCTGCGGTCTTTTGCTTGTTTACATAACTCTCACCAATTCCCTTTGAATCCACTCCTTTTATACCCAAATTATTTGGGCCAGAATCGCAAACAATGTTGCTAATTTACTTCTTCCGTTTGACCTATATTAGGTTCAATTGCCCGGCACGAGTCATTCGCTTTGCCTAATTGATATTCGCTTAAACTTAGATTTAATTGCTTCACTCAAAGTGCAGCGACCTTGGTTCAAGCAATTCAAATCTCCGAGTGGCATTTCATTATTATCCATGTGTCTGTCTTTCGTATGCGTAAGCATTTTGATGGGAATTCCGTCAAATGGTATCATGACATCTGGCGAACGGCAACTGTCGTTACCCATCATTTTTGGAGGTGCAGACAGTGTCCCATGCCAGGTGTGGCGCTTCTTTTTGGATATGCGATACGACGCAAAAAACGTACTCGTAATTAGATGCCGTTGAGCTTAGGTAATAACTATGTATCACAGGTGGACAATTAATGAGAAATCACATCGTTTGCGATATGAATATTATGAGTATTTTTGTATTTGTGTGTCCAACAAGCGTTGAACACGCGCGTCAGGAACACGGTGGGGTCTCCTGGCGTTTGATGCTGGAAGATCAGGAACACGATGGTGTCTCCTGGCGTGGTTGTGTTAGGAACACGGCGTGCAGCGACTTTGCTTCCGTGGGCTGGAATCAATTGATAATATTTTGTTGTCTATGGACAAAAGATTACCTGTGAATGCAGAAATAATCCTCATCCAATGGAATCAATTACACGCCGGTTGCTTCCTTATAATAATAATGAACTTTATTTAAAAGTTTGACTAGGTTTAGTTTGATTCAAAAAAAGAACTCGACTTGGCTGTTCAAGATGTTTGTTTTTGTGCCACCATGACAACCAGAAATTCAACCAAACGTCAGTTAGTTGCTGTGGCTGCGTTCAATTGCGAATTCACTGATTGCATTCAGCGAATCCGCAACAATTATATTAATTGGATCGATGTGAATAATAGGTGAAATGAGGTTTATGTAGTGAGACACAACATCCCATCCCAAAAAAAAAAAAAATCTTCGCAGCGGGTGATGTTCTGTGATATTCGAGTGGGTGCAAAGGTTGCCATTTCGTGTTTTATAAATACTTGATTGTACATAAAGGTGTAGGTTTACAACATTGTGCTTTTTTAAAATACTTATTTGTATACATATATTATTTTGTTTGTGTCATTTAAATCTCTAGTGCATTTCTGTTACGTAGTAACTCCCCCACCATTTTACACACAAATAAATATTAAATATAAATTTCAAACTTAAAACTAACTTTCATACATTAACTTAACAAACATATAACATATAAAACATTCCTACATTTTCATATATGTAAACACATAACACACAAAATATTAAATTACACTTATAACATATAAAACATTTATACCAGCATAAGATTAAAACTTTAAACATAGAACTGGCGCATAGAAACGCCTAGTTATTCCATGGGCGATGATATCGGCGAAAAACTTGAGATCGATCATCGCCGTTGTTTTCTCGTTGAGATAATGGTGGATAAAAATAAAGAACCGGTGGTAACGCGCCGATGTGTTTCATAGTTGTTTGAAAACAGTACTTGGTGCTAGGTAGTAAAAAACGGAAGTCGATGATAAGAGAGGAAAGAATGACATTATCAATTTAAATTTTTATCGTTGGGATATTTGAATAATATTATCAATTTGATTTATTATCGTTGCGATGCTTTAAAAGAACTCGTAAGACAATTCGTAAATGTGAATATTAGTTCGAATATTAAACTGATCCAGACGTGCGTGTAATCCAATGAAGTGAACAAATAAAGCCAAAGCGATTAGAGTAATCGACCGATGTAAACAAACACCGAATAAAGTCTTCATTAATGACTGAAACGGAAACCTGGTACCACGAACGAGGACTAAGACGTGGAAGAAGAATGAAATATATATATATATATATACGAGGGTTGCCTTTTATATTTCGGGATTAGAGAACAAAAACAAATATTGATCATCGAAAATCACTTTATTGTTCTTCAAAATATTCCCCATGAAGATCTATACACTTTTGCATGCGTTTGAACCAATTGTCGAAGCACTTTTGCCACTCTGATTGAGGTATCTCCAACACATGCATTCTGAATGCAGCAACCGCTTCTTCAGGTGTCGAAAAACGTTGACCTCTCAGTTTGTTTTTTACGTACAGGAATAAAAAGAAGTCATTCGGTGCCAAGTCAGGACTATACGGCGGATGACCCATCAAATCGATGTTTTGGTGCTCAAAAATGCAGTTGTCGCAGCCGATGTGTGAGAGCTCGCATTGTCGTGGTGAAGAGTGATCCATCTTCGGCGGTTGGTTTTCCTGATTTCTTGGAAGACAACTGGCAAACAAATGGTTGTGTACCACTCAGAATTGACTGTTCGGCGTTGTTCTAGTGGTACGGTTGCGACATGTCCAGTTTTTCCGAAAAAACAGGCGACCATTTGCTTGGAAGTGCTTCGTGCGCGAACAACTTTTGATGGATTTGGCTCATCTTGAAACACCCAGACAGTCGACTGCTGTTTACTTTCGGGCTCATACGCGTAAATCCACGATTCATCACCTGCCACGATGTCATAGACGTGTTTCGAAACACCGCGACCGTATTTTTTGAGCATTTCTTTCGACCAATTGACACGAGCCTTTTTTTGGGCGATTGACAAATTGTGTGGGATCCAACGCGAACAAATTTTTTTGACAGTCAAATGTTTATGCAATATTGAATGTATGCTGGTCCCACTAACGCCTAAGGTTGTCTCAATCTCACGATAGGTCACATGACGATCTTCCAATATCAGTTCGCGCACAGCATCAATGGTTTTCGGAACAACAACTGATTTTGGACGACCTTCACGAAATTCATCTTGGAGTGAACTACGACCACGATTGAATTCACCATACCATCGATAAACACTGGTCCTTGATGGAGCTTCATCGCCAAAAATTGAATTAAGTTCATTCGTGCACTGTTGCTGAGTTAATCCACGCCGAAAGTTGTAAAAAATAATCGCACGAAAATGTTGACGATTTAATTCCATTTTTGGGCCGAGATGAATCTTTTAAGTTACTGTAAACAACACAAATAGCGCTCGTATGTCAAAACGTTCCGAGTGCGTATAACCTCAAAAATGTCCAACTTTACGACAGAGCTGTCAATTGCCGGATTACAACACTAGGGTTGCCAAATCCCGAAACATAAGAGGCAACCCTCGTATATATATATATATATATATATATATATATATATATATATATATGTATATATATATATATATTGTTATGCCTGGACCGGCTATACATCTTATATAGACACTGATGGGTCCTCAGGCCAGATGTAGGTTGTGGGAAAACCCTCTGGCGTTACCTTCGGACCAATTATTCGGAGGGCATATGGAGAGTGGGAGTTTTTTTTTATTTTCTTAAACAAACCACTGTTTTAAGGGTCCGATACCTCGGCTCAGTAACTTTATTCTCATATATACATGGTTTGCTATTTACACTTAATGTATGTTTTAGTATGGTCCTTTATAACTTCTCTTTAATACACTATTAATATTGTCTTTAATAACTTTTCTTTAATATACTATTTACGCTTAATGTATATTTTACTATTGCCTTTAATAACTTTAATACACTATTAGTATTGTCTTTAATAATTTTTCTTTAATATACTATTTACACTTAATGTATATTTTAATATTGTCTTTAATAACTTTTGATATATTATTTACTTTTATCTTTACACAATAACTTTTCTTTAATATACTATTTATACTTAATGTATATTTTAATATTGTCTTTAATAACTTTTGATATACTCTTTACTTTTATCTTTACACAATAACTTTTCTTTAATATACTTAATGTATATTTTAATATGGTCTTTAATAACTTTTGATATACTCTTTACTTTTATCTTTACACAATAAGTTTTCTTTAATATACTAATGTATTTACACTTAATGCATATTTTAATATTGTCTTTAATAACTTTCGATATACTCTTTACTTTTGTCTTTACACAATAACTTTTCTTTAATATACTAATGTATTTACACTTAATGTATATTTTAATATTGTCTTTAATAACTTTTGATATACTCTTTACTTTTATCTTTACACAATAACTTTTCTTTAATATACTATTTATACTTAATGTATATTTTAATATTGTCTTTAATAACTTTTGATATACTATTTACTTTTATCTTTACACAATAACTTTTCTTTAATATACTATTTATACTTAATGTATATTTTAATATTGTCTTTAATAACTTTTGATATATTCTTTACTTTTATCTTTACACAATAACTTTTCTTTAATATACTAATGTATTTACACTTAATGTATATTTTAATATTGTCTTTAATAACTTTTGATAGACTATTTACTTTTATCTTTACACAATAACTTTTCTTTAATATACTATATATACTTAATGTATACTTTAATATTGTCTTTAATAACTTTCTATATACTATTGTCTTTAATACACGGAGCGGTACTGCACAGAGGTCAGTATCGGTCGGCGGTCAAACTCAGTCTCTCTCTATCTCAAATTATTTTTCTGCTTCTAGCTTCCGTTTCTTTTCTTTTTCCCGACTATCGTTGCGGTAGTTCTCCTTTGCCTAACATGCAGAATGCCCCTATACAATGTACAAAACGGAAACCGTTGTCTGGATCCATTGGATTCGGGTTTCGTAACCTGCTTCTTGCGGGCCATACGACTGCGGGTCTCGGGATATTTTGCGAATTAAGCAGAATGTTTCCCATGGATCATATTATGGGGTTTGGACATTTCTGTGAATTATGCAAATATTTCTTATGGACGGATATAGGGTTAGGATTTGGAATATTTTGTATGGATCATATTTTACTATTGGACTTGGAATATTTTGCGAATTAAGCGAATATTTCTTATGGGTGGATATAGGGTTAGGATTTGGAATATTTTGTTCTGCGATGGATTCGCAGCATCCATAACAATATATATATATATATATATATATATATATATATATATATATATATATATATATATATATATATATTATTTTCACATAAAAATATTTTATATAATAGGCATTCTTATTCGTTTTTTTTTTTGTTTTCATCTTACTAGTAGATATAAGTTTCATCTTATTTTATCTGATAAATAAATGTTTGCTTACTTTCTTATTTTTATATAAGTTTTCATTTACTTATCATCATCATTATCGGCACTACAACTGGGAACCGGTGTTGGCCTTATTTAGCAAGTCGTGAGGCTTGTTAAATTTTCCATAATGATTTGTTTTTTACGGGCAAGGTCATTAGTCTTGCGCCAGAGGCTCCCCGACGGGGAATCGAACCTCGCTCTCCCGCGTGACAGGTGGGTATACTAACCACTATACTTATAGGTTTCTATTTATTTTATATATTTTTACTATTAATATAATTTTTTCATATAAGTTCTTAATTTTTTTTGTCTATTTATATTTAAGTTTTCCTTATATATATATAATTTTTCATTAATTTTATCTGTAATACGTACATTGCCATGTTATTCTACTTCTTTCCTTTTTCTTTCTTTCTCTTATGTTCGATTAATATGTTATCAAAAATTCTTAGTAGGTATATTTTTTTACAATATCTTTGTAGAATATGAGTTATTTGAAGATTCAATTTCTGTTATATTTCATTTCATCATTTAATATTTATTGAGTTTGCATTTAATGTATAATTAATTGCAAAGCTTTTATATTTATTTTTATTTATATTTTGTATTTGTTAATTTATCTTATTTCCTATTTTGTTTATTTATTTTATTATTTGACTTGATATTTTGTGGTTTTTTTTTGTTTTTTTGTTTATTGTCAGGCCATTTTTTTTTTTTTTTTTTTTTTTTTTTTTATTAGACTTCTCTCGGGAGAGGCGAACCTATAGAGTCGAGTGGGCGCCCCGAGATGCCATCAAATAACTGTTGCAGTTCTTTTTGAACAGTTGCAGGTTGTAACGCTCCGGGAACACTCGCGTGGGAAGGGAGTTCCACAGCTTCCCCGCTCTGTAACGGAACGAGTTCTGATACAGGGATGTTCGCGCTGTCGGGAGATGAACCACAAACGGGTGCGATCCGTCGGATTGTCTTGTGGAGCGCATATAGACCGAATTGCGTGGAACAATGCCAAGAATCTCCGAAGAACAGCACCCGTGATAATATCTGTAGAACAGACAGAGGTCGGCCACGCGTCTTCGATGTGATAGCGACTGTAGTCCCGACGTCAGCGCCGAGTCCCCGATCAGGCGGATCGCTCGTCTTTGTACGCTCTCAAGTAGGTCGAGGGTATGTTTAGGAGCCGAGCTCCAAACATGAGAGCAATATTCGAGCGCGGGTCTAATTTGAGATTTATATAGGAGAAGAAGTTGGGCCGGAGTAAAATATTTCTTGGCTCTAAAAAGATAACTCAGTTTTCCTGAGGCTGATCTGGCGATACCCGATACGTATTTATGCCATGATACATTCCCACAGACCGTGACGCCGAGCAATTTCAAGCTTTCCCCAGCCTCGAGGGCCCGGCCATTCATCACCAGCTGTGGAACCGATGATCCGGTTTTCTTTGTGAATGTTGTATACTGGGTCTTCGTTGCGTTGAAGTCGACAAGATTGGCCTTTCCCCACTGCAGGACTTTATCTAGATCCTGGTTCAGAGAGTCAATCTGTCTACATCTCAGCTGGTGCGACGTTGATGCACCAATCGGCCGATCACTCGAAAAGGATTAATTCTGGTACTGCCCTCGTACCGTCGCAAAATGGTATATAGTTCCGATGAGTCCTTCATTTTGTTGCAAATTTTGTTTGTTTGCTTAATTCTTCGGGCAAGCTGCGGAAGGAAGAACTGACTGCAGTCAAGTTCTATCCAATCTAAATTGCATTGCATTTACTTTTTTATATATTATTCGAATATCTGGGTAATCGAAAATAAAATGAATACAGGAGATAACAGCCCAAGCCCCTCTTTCGATGGCTCATACGTCATTATTTAATAATTATACACTCAATTCTAGTGCCATTATTAAACTCGCCCGCAACACACCGCAGAGTTTACGGACAGACGTGGTCTTATATTAAATACAATAATTCATATCGAGTTCCAGCAGCTATCGTAATTCATTAAAATGAGTGCCTTCCTCCCATCTCCAGGAACAGCCAGACCAGTGATAATTATAAGAGTTCGAATGAAGCATTAATGTACTTCAAGGTCTTGGACTTTGGGGTAGAAGACCCTCTGTTGGTGGTATACTATACACAGTTATCAAATATCTGGCTTGCCCCGTGGACGTCAGTATCTGGCCAATGAAAAACTTTTAGTCACATGCTTGTGTTTGGGGAAGGGGAACCATAATTCATTTTCCAGGACAATATCCCACTGGAATGCCGAGTCCTTTTAGTATTGAATCGCTGTAAGTGATAAGTTAATCTTAGACTGACGCGTAGCATGTGCAAAGCTGCAGGCAAGCCGTTGTGCAAGGGGGATTTTTATTGCATCAACGCAGAAAGCCAGGAAACAATGGGACGAATGCAAGGGGCAAATATGGCGAACAACCTTTGCTTTGGTTATTGCCCTTCAACATCTACCCCAACTGTACTTTGTTTGTGCTTGGTGTGTTTTATGAGAATTTATTGTGTATGTGGCGTGTGATACTGAAGTGGACGTTTTACGAGCATTCAGAGTCGTGACCGTAAAACAGACAGTGAGGAAATCGATAGGATATGTGTTCGAGTACGTCCTTCAGTTAACTTGCAGCGAAATAAATCAAACCATTTCCAGAGAAGTGTGAGAAATGAGAACATTTTATTGACCGTGGAGCCGGATAGTCTCTGGAGTTTTAGTGGCAAGATATTGAAATCGAAATAAAACTCAAGGTCATCGTTTTTATACCCTTATTTTATCACTAATTTGTTTTGTCTGGGAACAGTATCAAAACGAAATCTTCGCTTAGTTGGTAAGATGCCGCTTATTCCCGTTTGTATCAATCACCTACCTGCGTTGGTGTTCCACTGAGAGATTAATTAAAATGATCCCTCCTTTCGACCGCACTTATACAGCCACTTTTCTCTTCAGAAGATTCCCCAAAAGAGACCGGAGCAACCAAACAAAAGACATTCGTCCGAAATGGGGACACGAAAATTCAATTTAGTTAATTTATCCCAATCGATGAGTTGATTAGTTTGCATATTTGGACGAGAGATGTTTATCTCTACCCTCGATCCTTCGGGTCGAAAGTGAATCTAATGGATTTTTCAATACAAGGAAAGACTTTTAAGACGTAAAAACATTCCATTGGCATACCAAACGTGAATCGATTGATGGTCGCTATTAGCACCAAAAAGGAGCCTAATAGTCCTTTCAATAGCCGCCTCTTGAAGCTTCGATTAATAAAAACACAAATTGCCACCAGTGGCCAATATGATTAGAGAGCTACGTCCCCAAAAATTACTACACAGACGGCTCTTAACGGGGACGTGTGATTTGATGTCAGAGTTATGACTTTGATGTCAATGAGAGCAACAGAAATGTCCATTTGACCCATCACGGCCAGCTAATAGTTTGCTCTTCCGATGTCCGTGGAAATTCAAACAACGTTGCTTGACAAATTCCTATGTAATCAGGGAAAGCGATGGCCATGGTACTCTAAATCCCCTTACAGTCCATTCCATTTTTCCGTCAGTCAAACGGATGTAGCACAGGATCAATTAAACCCCAAAGGAAATATACCTTTGACTTGCAAATCATGTGCACTACGATTGAAGATTACAAGGACTACATTGCTTTTCTCTTTTAAGAACTAGTTCGTTAATCCGCGACCTACACAGCAGGGAATTAAAATGTTTGCGAAAGTTAACATTCCGAAAGGTGCTTCAAAAAGCCTGCATTTGAAAGTGGAAGGCACGTGCAAAACGATGCATAAATTGCCCGACTGTACACATCAAGCAATTTTACAGAACGGGAATTCTTTATTGTTGGTTACAGGTGGCTCTACCATTGCGATGGTTAGAATTAGATTTTGTCCCTTCGTGATTGCATTGAATTTGGGTTTCATTTGCAAAAAAATATTCTTGTTATCACCTGGTACAAAAATGACTTCATTGGTGTTAATATAAAAATGAATACTCATCGAAACAATAATACAGGAATAAATTGACGTTTGTGATCAATCTCAACCCAGAAAAACGGGGAATGGTGTGTTACAATAATAGTTAAGGAGCCCAAAAAATGAATCAAATATTTGAAGAATGTTCCTCCATTCTGAACACAGTTCTTGTGTCCTTAGTATGAGCATTTATAAATACACTTTAAATTGTTCAGAGCTTGAAAAACAATATCTTCATTAAATATTTCGAAATGGTGAATATTTATCATTTTTCCTCAGTAACAGAGCTATCAATTTCGAAGCATTGCACAGTCTTTTAGAAACGTTCCTCTTTACACCAACGGTACTGACAACTTCATTACTTAATTACTAATTTATCCCATTCACCACTGCATACAGTGCTTATTACATTTGCTAGCTAATGTACAGGCCTGGCCTTATCTATACGCATTGATTTCATATACAATAAAAAATAATTATGGAACCTATAAATGTTCTATTTCTCCCGCTTGATAGAAACCATGACATGGTGCGGGGGCTTAAACTACAATGAATCACTCAGACTATGCTGACGGAAGCATACGCTTCCAGTAGGGCCACCCATGTCAGACAGGCTAGCGAGCAGTAACACACAGAGATCCACCACCCCTATTCCAGGGTGTTACTCGTTACCGTACCCATTGGATGGTTTGCAGCCAGGGGTATACCGGCTGTATTATAACTGCGCCTCTCTGACACCGGGTCGAATCAGAGCAGTAAGCAGACCTTATCATATCAAAGAGGAGCTCTGACGTGGCGGATTATTTGAAACCCCAAGACTCGTGGGAACAAAAATGAATAATCAATATACAAAAAACAATCTCAAGAAAAACCCGTTAGGCGTAGGTGTGATGAGCGACACTACCATAAAGGAACAAATCATCAAGAAAACACCGACTCGGCAAAAAGAAGACGTAGGTAAAAGCGGAAAAAGTGGGATATACGCGTCGGAACGTGGAATGTTCGAACGTAAGCCAGTCGCGATACAGATGGTCGTAGAAAACGCAAAATAATATAAAATGGACATTGTCGCGCTTCAGGAAGTACGACTCCCACATCAAGTAATCGAAACCAACGGATTTACCCTGGGGCGTGGAGGTACCGATACACATAACCTCGGACTGGCTTCATCATAAGCAAGAAGATTACGCCCCATGTAAAAGATGTGAAATTTATTAATGACCGAATGCCGGTGCTAAAAATACAGGGTACAATTATGTATTTATAAACGTACACGCCCCAACAGAATCTACGGACGAAGAAAGAAGTATTCGATGGGATCTTATCATTCGATGTTAAAATCCTCCTCGGGGACTTCAATGCGAAAATTGGAAAGGAAGACATCTTCCAACCAACTATAGGTAAAGAGAGCCTGTGGCGTTTCTAACAGATATACACACAATACACAAGCAAATAGTGAAGAACACCGAAAGAAAATCGAACAATAAAATTCATCAGAGCCGTATACCATAGCGATAACATAACAAATCCACATCAGTCGAATGTACTTGAGTTTAGAAATCGAATTGATACACACGGCGGTTGCCTGATAGGTTACACTTTGGTTCAATTGTTGGTGATTCCAACTGTCATAGCGTCAGTTCGAATCACGCGTTCTTCACTATCATCCCAAACGCTATAAGCCTACACGACGTTTCAAATGATAATGGAATTCGAATTATCACGTTCGCAGTGTCCAAATATCTGATAGTGAAAAGCACGAGCACAAGCAAATCCATAAACCCACATGGATATCACCCGACGGCGTAAGGCGTAACCAAATAGACCAGTTCCTCATTGACAAAAGACACCACTCAAATATCCCTGACGTAAGATCATATAGAGTAGCAGATTGCGAGTCCGATCATCTTCTAGTGATGGGCAAAATTAGAAGTCGGCTCGCATCAAACCCACATTGGCAATCACGGGAGACGACCAAAAAGTCCGACATTGATAAACTAAGAGACCTACGCAAAAGGGCTGAATATCAGGACGAACTAACGAATGTATTTAGCATCCTAGAGAATGGGAGCAGTGAGGAAGAGGAACCCAATAGTGTGGACACTTAAAGGACATCGATCAGAGACACAGTCAAAGAAACAGCCCAAAAGGTATTAGGATTTAAGAAAACAGTTAAGTCCAAACCTTGGTTTGACGATGAGTGTAGGACGAAGATCGAAGGACGTAAACGCCTCAGAGTGATCCACTTACAAAGATATGATGAAGTCAACGCAGAAAGGTACGCGACAATTCGGAAAGAGACAACAATACTTTTCAAACACAAAAAACGCGAACGGGAGAAGACTCGGATCGAAAAAAATCCTAGACAATGCCAGAGCAAAGAATATCAGAGATATGTATGCCGGCATTAATTCAATTAGAAATGGCCACCGAGGGAGAGCCAAAATAATCCAAGACACAAACGGCTGTCTGGTGACATAAACAAACAATATCGTGACAAGATGGAAGCAGTGCTTTAGAAACCTGCTCAATGTGCGCATCCATTAACCACAAATAAACGCACCAAACGTACATGCAGCCGAACCTCAGATCCCAGAGCCCTCTTTCGACAAAGTTATAGACGCAATAAACCGATTGAAAAATGGCTTATCACCATGGTACAAGACGACAACATGGCTGGATCATCCCTGAACGGGGTCACACAAGGGCTCGTGTATGCGGGTGACATCGCCGTTTTGGGCGATAATCTAGAAACTGTAAGTAAAAACTGTGAAATCATCATGCAAGCGGCAGAAGAGGTGGACCTAGAAATAAATGAAGACAAAACCAAATATATGATTACGGCGAGAGCAGGTGGACCTGAGAAAACACACGTAAATCAGGGGCAAGATATTTGAAAATGTCAAAGAATTTAAATGTCTTGGAACGATACTGACGGCCAGTAACGAAATGTCGAAGGAAATTAACAAAATATTACACTCCGGCAACGCTAGTTGGCATGCAGTCAGTAAACTGCTGAAATTCAAATTGCTATCGCGTAATATAAAGCTCCGTGGTTATGGAACCATAATCATGCCGATTATTCTATACGGATGCGAAATTCCGCGTATACGAGAATAAAGTTTTAAGGAAAATCTTTGGCGGTAAATATGAAGAGGAGGCAGGACAATGGAGGAAACTCCACAACCACGAATTGGAAGAGCTATACCGCCAACCTACAATAGTAATCAAGTCGCGAAGATTAAGATGGGCCGGACACGTGGCGCGAATGGGCAACGATAGGACAGTGCATGGAATTAATGACGGTAAGTCAAAGGGAAGGAGACCGACAGGGCGGCCGCGACGGAGATGGGAGGACAATATTTGGTTGGACCTTGAGGAGATTGGGTCGGATGGTCGAACGTGGAAGGAGAGCGCGCGGGACAGGGAACAATGGCGGCGTCGAGTCGGTGAGATCATGAACTTTCGGGTTCCTACAGGCCAATCAATAGTAATAAATGTTCTACTTATATTTTTAGAAACTATAAAAAAAGAAAATTTTAATGGCAGAATTTATATGGTACAAGTGAAGTTTCATGTTGTTAAATGCGGATTCCTAAATTATCAAAAATACGTTAAGAAGTTGCTCAAGTTAGTTTCCCTTACATCGTCTTGTTGTAATTATACTATTATTGTCATATTACATATTACATAGACTCACGGACTCCATGGAAGTCATTTAATGTCTCCTCTTCTTCACATGGGTTTCGCATGGAACATCTATTCCAACAGATCGTTCAACTTCAATTCTTGTGGCAGTTGAATTTTATACACTTTGAGTTGCAAGCCGCGATACGAAATTCTTCATAAAATGTTCTTACTGTTTAAGACTTGGCTTCTCTTGCAGGTAGATTGCTGTGAATTTTCTCTCGCTGAATAAGTTCTGTAGTCCTCGCTAACTTCGGGCGGACTCCATTTATAATCCTTATACCCTTTACCCAGTTGTCTTAAACAATGTGATGCAATTACGAATAATCTTTCCGGTTTTTGTTTGACTAAAGTTTCGTTAATCAAAATCAGCACTCTGTATTCCTCTCGAAATCCCCACGGAATATTGGTTTGCGTGAAATATAGGGTGGGCCATACATTTTTGCAAAAGGCAACACTTGGTTTCTTAAAAACCGTTAGAGGGAGGTGGGCGCGAGTGGTTTATGGCCCACCCTATATATGTAAAAATGTAAAGCGCAAGTCAAGTCCACAAAAAATACTACGCATTGACGCGTCTAAATACCGCTTGTGCTCCCATATAGTTGCATATTTTTCCAAATTATACGAAACAAACCCCGAACATAGATAAGGCCCAAGCTGTATAATTTTAATGGTGTAACATTTCACACACGCACACTTCATTTTCGACACACAAACTCGGCTCTGAGTTTTTCTCAATTAAAATACCCATTAATCGTATAGATCGAATTTTCCTTTTATTTAACACTGGCTGTTACTCAGCATGTGTCGCGATGCCATTTAGACGAAAGAAAAAGCATTAGCGTTGTAATGTCTCTTCTTAGTATATCCTTCATATCTACGTCCGGACGATATAATAATATACAAAACCGGGGAAAAAACATATGCGGATGTATTGAAATTCATGAAGGCCAACCCCGAGCTAAGAGAACTCGGAAATAGCGTGAATAAAGTTCGAAAGACAGCAGAAGGGGAATTGCTGCAAGAACTGAAACGCCAACCAGAGCGCACCACTGAGGGCCTGAAAGCAAAAGACCAACAAGCATTAAAGAAAGGTTCTAGTGTGAAAAAAGTGTCACAGGAAATCACAGCCGAGTGTTGTGATTTAGATGAGGTTACCATTGTAGAGGAAATCCTGACAGCGATTGCTATAGAGTTCTCTGCACTGAACGCGATCCTAAGGGAAGCACATCACACGATGTTTTAGATGTTGGCAATACGGACATGTGGCGAAATCCTGCAAATCAGAAGAAGATCCTTCGGAAAACGGTTTGAAATTCGGTGAAAAAGGCCACAAAGTGAGGAGCTGGAATGCACAACCCACATGCATTTTCTGCGAATCAGTGTGCGGAGACAGTAACCACCCCTCAACAGGGCGTTATAAATTAGCTTTTAAAAACACGATGTACAATCTTGTGAATAAAAATAGACAGATTTAAGTGCATTCAAATTAACTTAAACCATTGCGAAGTCGCACAAGATCTCCTTTCCGAAACAGTTAAGGAATATGGTGCCGTGGCGGTTCCCTTGAACGCCACCTATCATCTTCCCATTACCCCATTTAAAACTCCCGCCTAGGGCATATAGAAACCTGAAAAGCATGACTTACCTGCGCATAACGACCAACCACCGCTGCAATGCTTAACCGCGCTGAGGTAAAACACCATCAGCAACACAAGCGTTTCTATAGGAAGGGCAAATTGGTCGCACACCTAGCAACCAACATTACATTAGTTCCTACCAACGAAATGTCTCCTAAAGAATTCGGCTACAATGCCACAGGAGATATTTCTTACTTTTGGTTCTTTTATGCATGTCCACATCGGTTGGACACACGAACGACAAATACGTCGTGGCATACGGCGGTCAACACAGGCGTTCCGGTTCTTTAATTGGAAACTCGCACCTGGCCGCAAAAAGGGATCGAGAACTCGTCAGTGTAACACGACGGTTCGACCTCTGTTGACGCCAACAACAACATGCACACGATCAGCAATCATGCTACTAGTAGTCACTGATCGTATAACCGCATTCAACCCTTTTCAGGATGACTTGCCCCAGCTGCGAATGTGTTTATCTTTATTTGATTTCATGTTCACACGCGGTGAGCAGCAAAGGGGATCATCGTGTGTGTGTTAAGTTGCAACCCTTTACTTTCAGAAGGAATTTATGACCAAATATGGTCATCGAAGCGATGATGGAATATGCGGTATTCTATCGCTTCGATGAACAGATTTAATCTCAAATTAGATTCCGTGAAGGCAAGTCGGGCCCTCCGCGTTAAACGTCGAGTTAGGAGTCCGAATACATCTGGCATTGGAGTCGGTCGCGTCTTGTAGAGTTGGGCACAAACCTTTAAGTTTTAATCACCGATATAATTGTGAACAATTTAGTTATTTAATTCCATTTTCAATTACAAGAACTACAGTGCACCTCTACAATATAAGTGTGAATAATCTAGTTATTTAATTCCATTTTTAATTACATTAACTACAGTGCACCTCTACAACATAAGTGTGAACAATTTAGTGACTTAATTTTATGCAGAGGCGCTGAACAGTGGAGTCCCATTATTTAGTATCAAGCGAAGAAGTATTGTGTTAGTTTAGTCAGAATTGTATTTTATGTTTTAAATAAAGAAATGTGTTTTAATCACTCTCAACTGAATCTGGACTAACCCTAATCGGGAAGTATGTTGCTCGCCGTGGAAACTCCTTGACATTTTCCCTTTTTGCTACTACTTCGCTCATCGATCCGCCTTTAGTAATAATGTGCCGCTTCATCGAACTACGATAGCCGCGATGTTAGTGGGAGAGCAGTAGAACCCGTGCAACGACGCACACATACTTACTCCCCCATAGTGCCAACGTAGTACTCATCAATGAGCAGTACAGGATGCCTGGCACTGGTACAATTACATGGGAAAAATACAGCAGCGGAATGGCAGCCATCTGGACAACTGGAAATTCCCACATAGAATTCAGAAGTGTCCAGCGGTAGGAGGGATTCACCTATGCTAATATTAGAAGATTTCATCTCTACTGTTGTTACGCTCCGCCAAGGTGGGAAATAGAAGAATTGAAATGTTTTTTGGACCGAATACACCAAGAAGCTGGGAGCCCCCATATAGTTGCTGAAGATTTCAACGCTTGAGCGGTAGAATGGGGAAACACAAGGCCCAACAGTAGAGGCCAAACACTACTCGAGGCCTTCGCACTCCTAGATGTAGTGCCACTTAATGATGGAACTGATGGCAACTTCATAAACGAGAGAGGCCGGTTCAAGTTCGGCATCACATTTGTCAGATCAATGTTGGTATGGAGTGGCAAATTTTGGATACATACACCCATAGTGACCATCAAATCGCGATGTGCGAAATATTAAACAGCGGATTCATCACTGGCAAATTGGCGAAGAAAACCCAGCAAAATGAGTGGAAAGAGAAGGACCTTGATGGGGAACTGCTCGATTATATACTGGAAGATCAAATCGCACAGTTTGGCGCAGAGGCCGATGCGAACAGGCGGGCTGGAAAAGTCATGAAGTGGCTAACTACCGTATGTGATGCTTCGATGCCACGACAAAGATAACCAGCAGGGGCAATCATACCAGTGTATTGGCGGAACCCAGAAATCGCCCATGTGCGATCGGGGTGCAACAGGTTAAGACGCTTGCAATAAAGAGCAAGAAACCATAACAACTACCCACAGTTACATGCGGAATTCGTCAACAAACGAAAGGAGTTGAGAAATGTGATCCGCAAGAGCAAATATGACGCGTTCTGCTCTCTAAAGGATGAATTAAATAACAACCCATGGGGCAGCGCATGAAAAGACTACACAACAACAGTAGTCAAATGCAAAAAATAAACGTGACATGGTCAGAATCGTTGCTGTCCTCTTCCCGCAGTGTGATGAGGTGTTGAGAGCGCAAGAGGAATGGAACATCACTCAGAGAGAAATACCTCCCATGACCATCGAAGAGGTGCTCTTGGCTGGAAGGGCTGTAAAAAAAACAAGGACTCGGGACTGGATGCAAATGTTGCATTGAAGAATGCTTCAACAAAAAATCCGCAAGTCTTCAGCAGTCTCTTCATGACCTGCCTCCAAACAAGACACTTTCCTCAACGATACCAAAAGGAGTCAAGTATCCAAAAGCGCCGTCGTTCTACCGCCCGTTGTTGTTGCTGGACACAACAGGGAAACTACTTGAGCGAGTAATTGCCACGCGCCTGGAACAATTCAGTGAATTGACATCCGGGCTCTCTGAATGGCAGTATGGCTTCCGGAAAGGTAGATCAACCGGTAAGGCTGTGGGGGTTCTCTACATCACACGGAGAACCAACCCACAACCCTAAACTGCAAACATGCAAAAATCAAATCCTCAACGGAACATTACCCAATAGCATATTTTCCCAAACCTACAAGAGAATATAATTCAACCGAATATATTCTTATCACCACCACATGCATTTCCCCAAAAATGCGTCAGTCAATCATCTATATTTCCTCAACGCAACCAAGCAATCCACATTTCCCCGAAATTCGTATGCCATACCAAACGCATATTCAATATTCAACGGAACATTAGCAAATATACCGAGCCGCACACATTTCGCCGAAGTTCATATGCCTTAACAAAGCGTATATCCAAATCCTCAACGGAACATTACCAACCAACTAAACCGCGCACATTTCCCCCGAAATTATTTCGGTTAGCATTTCTATCTAAACGATATCCCTTGCTTGCACCCAAGCCATTCCAATTTCCTCCGAAAATGCATGCCCGTACTCGCTCGCATCGCCAAAGCCAATTTCCCGGTACACCCAACCAACGAAGTCAACCCAGCCTGTACGGCCAGAATTCGTTGGAACTGAGTTCTTATGCGAGCATAGCAACTCGTCCACAATTCCTCGTAATGCGCAGCGAGCCTAACTTTGCTATGACGCACCGCCACGACGCAATGAATGAATTATTTTCATTCATAACCAGTCGCAATTTATCCGCCGTGGCGTCCAGAGCCAAAAAATCGTTGTCCAACCACCACAGAGTGCGCTTCGTTCCCTCTTACTTGTCCCGTAGTGTGCGTCTTTCAGAGCCAAGTCTCCATCGGAGTTCAAAGCCCCAAGAATCGAGTCGAGTGGGAAGTCCGCGCCGGTATATTGACCAAAGAAAGGAAGTTCAATAAACAATATAACGCTAGTTGTAAAACCAGTGATCGCGGCCGCGGAGGATTTAGTAAACAATGTAATACTAGTTGTAAAACAAATGATCGTGGATACAGGGCAAACCCAAAGTGCGGATATCACCAGGGAATAAAGACCAATTATAACTAAGCAACTCCGAGTGTTTTGTTTATAGTGTTTACGCCTCGCGGAGGACAGTTTCGCACCGAATTTTCAAGTGCTGGTGACGTTCCCAAAGTGCGACTTTCCAACGGATGGCTACCAGTGAATAATCTCACGATACGACCCGATCAGTCAAACCCTTGGAAAAGTTGCAAACGACCCGGACTGACTCAGCGGTGACTGTCCCTCGGTTGTGAGTTCTAAACAAAAGAGAAGGTAAGAATAGAGGACCAACAAGACATTAACATTTAAACTACGCCACCGTGTTTTCCTTCGTGGCTTGCCCCCTTGGTGACAACCCCTCGTGTAAAAACCGTTGGTGGGTGAAAGTGAACCCCGTGCCGTGCGCCGGCACCCAAGCATTATACACCACCCCCACAAGGCTCTATCTGTAACATCGCTCAGAGTGCTTTAGCTGGGGCACGATGGCTAGAAGTTACGAAAAAATATTGCTCAGTGTTAAAAATGCATTTAACGCGGTGAACTGGAATCGGATTCTAGAAGCGTTGGCTGATCTACAAGTCTCACCCTAGTGCGTATATTAGCGAACTACCTCTTGGATAGAATAGTGCTCTATTACACAGATGAGGGACCGCATGATTTTAAAATAACAACGGGTGTACCCCAGGGTTCGGTATTAGGTCCGCTGTTATGGAATATCAACGAATATGCTGGCGTGCTCAGGGTTAATGTACCAGAAGGAGTTAGAATCTTTGAGTACGCAGATGATTTGGCGATATTGGCCGTAGCTAAACATCTAGATGACCTGAGAATATTTGCTCCTAAGCAATCCAGCGCATTAAATGCTAGCTAGATATGGCCGGACTGAAACTAGTCGCACATAAGACGAGCACATAAGGCAGTTTTAATAAGTGGCCGCAAGAAAGTTGAACACCTTGAATTGGAAATAGAAGGACAAAAAATCAGATCTAGTCCTTATATTAAATATCTTGAAGTTATATTCGACAACAGGTTGAGATTAAAGGAACACCTGAGGAAAACGAGTGAAAAACCGGCAAGAGTATGCACAGTTTCGGCGAGACTGGTACCCAATATTGGAGGACTCCGGTCCCACATAAGGAAACTGATAACCAGTGTCAACACTTCCGTTATAATGGATGCAGCTCACATATGGGCACAGTATAAGACTTACATGAGGGGAGCGAACTGAGCATATAGGTTGGTATCATTAAGAGTATGCTGCGCATTTCGAGCGGTATCCGAAGATGTCATAAATGTCTTCGGTGGGAGGAAGTCACTTGACACTGCTGCTAAAGAAAATGTTGCGTTGCATGAGGTCGCCCAAGAGAATCGCTCGAGCATGCGGTCACGATTAGAGCTCTCAGTCCTAAGGGAAAGGCACCGAAGGTGTGATTCTTCCACCAAAGAAAGATGGACTCACACCATGGTACCTGAAGTAGAAAGCTGAGTGAAAAGAAAAAATGGCCAGCTGAACCACCCCTTGACTCAGCTAATATCAGGACACGAATCATTTCGGCAATACTTGAACAAGTATAAGCATGCCAATCGCCCATATTGCTTGTACTTCGAAGACAAAATAAAAAGTGCGGAACACGTACTCACAGAGTGCGTGTGATTCGGGGCCGCACGAACGATTTTGGAGAGACATATGAGACGCACAGTTACGCTGGCAGGAGTAGTGGAATAAATGCTAAGTTCCAAAGAACCGTGGTCCGTAGCAAATGATATTCTATGGGACATGATGCAGCAGTAACAGGTAAGCTCCGTCCCCCCACGCAATGGAATATCAAAAGAAAGTTCCGCGGGGGATATATGCTGGCCGGAAGGTGGTTTTGATCAGTCAAATCCGGATGCATCTGGATCGGTCTTTTGAAGATTTCCACATACCTACCGAAAACAAAAAACACAACATTTTACTGATTTTCTATATGTTGCGTACGACAAGTAAATCAGAATCTGTTGATGCATGAACAGACCTTATACAGCTGTCTATGTGAGAATTCAAATTTTGTTACAATTTTAAAGAGATGAATTTTCAATTGATAGTACGACATGATCCATGCTCTATAGTTTGGCGATAATTTCGAACAGCTACTAATTCTCTTCAAGATGTAGTATTTCTGCACAAATAACGACATAAATTTGATCAAATGGTCGATGTGTGGTCCGATACAATATGAGCATCATCTACCTTTTCTTGGTGGTAATCTGTCAGAAAAGTTTCATTCTGACAGATTAACACTGTTTTCATTTCAATGGGATAAACGGTTTGGGACGGAACAATTGTTTGACATAACGCGAGCCCCACCTAGTGTACGTTGATGGTAGTATTACTATTATCTTCACTCCAGTGCCACCAACAACTCACCAAAGTTCCATCGCTATCGGATGAACGATGTGAAAAGAAACAATTATCCGATATAACTCATACGTCACCTGTTGTATGTTGATGTACCATGTCAGAAATCGTCATGCTAGTGCCAGCAATGTCTCATCAAAGTTTCCTCGTAATCAGATGAACGATGCAAGAAGGAACAATTATTCGGTATAGCACTACCTACTGAGCATTAATGGCACTATGTCAGAAACCTTCAGACAACTGCCAACAACAAATCAACAAAATTTCGTCGCAACTGGTTAAACTACAGGTATAAAATAAACCTTTGTAGGGTTATAATTTGGTTAAGTTGTTTTTAACTTACCTCCTTTGAGGAGATCCGGTTGTTTTTGAGAGTCCAATATTTTAAAAACGAGTTTATTTAGGTTTTATTTATTTATTTGTGGCCGTTCTGGCCCCCGGATCCAAACTGATCCCGAATCCAAAATGTACTGCCCTTTTATACTCTGTGGCAACAGGGATTTGTTAAAGATTTTATTTAAAAATTCCAAGAAGCACAAGCAAGATTTTGTGTGCTTCAATTGGAATAGGACTCTCGGAAGTGTATAAGAATTTCTTTGAATAAATTCTTGGAAGAGAAAATCATGAAATGCATTTAGAGTTAAGCATTTCATGATGTTAGGATTATTAGGAATTGAATCAATGTACGACAAATGGATTTTGGTTTAATTTTGTCGTGCATATGATGCAATTGGATTATGGGTGAGGTAATTAGGAATTTGAATCAATGTGCGGCAAACTAACTTTTGGTTTAACTTGTCGCTCATATGATTCACTTGGATTGGGATTATAGGTAAGTGGGTGAGAGTAGTGATTTAGGATCACTACACCTTTAATGCGACTATATTTGTCGATCGTTCCGGTCCTTTTCTTTACATTTTATACCCTGACTTCAGGGTTGATTTCAAGCAACATGCATTATCCGAATGTTATACAACATTTAAGATGTATGCGTCGCAATGCATTCTTGGTTTACACAAGATTTGGAGCGAATGTTTACATATCGATTCCTAATTGATAGACCGACCTTGTTTATTATTTGTGATGTCGATTGGGAAAACTGACAGATGAATTTGAATTTTTCTTCCAAGATATACCAGCAAAAACACAACAATGTCCGGAATTATGTTGCGCAACCGGTGAAAGCTGGAATATATTCCAGCAGTCCAAATACTTGGTCACAATATGTCAACTGAGAGAATGCGTTGTGATTTAACTTCGACACATGGATCAACACAGATAATCCTTCTTTAACTGAACCTCATGAATGTGGAATGCTGTGTCTGATAATATCTCCCACCGTCTCTGTAATACTCAGGCATTCAAGACCAATGTACATCAACACTTCCTTTCAATATTCTACCCCCCTTCATTTAGTTGCACTGTGCTTTGTCGGTTAAGGCAACAATTTCTTTTTATTTATTTTTTTGTGTAAAAAAATAAGATAGTAGATAGATTCAAAACCGAATACCCCAATGTAAGTGATTCCTTCAGCCAATATTAACCTTTAGTGCACACCAAGTGATTCATCTTTAAGAACATCGCAATGTGTTTTCGCACATGTCCTTAGTGCTCCTACTTAAACGATGCATCCGTCCTTGTAACAACCCCTCCATAGGTCTTGAAAGTTTTCAGAGCGATTCCACTGCAATCAAATATGTCGCATGTAACTCTATAATCGAAGTAGGTACACATCTATCTACCTTATGGTCGTCTCAATATCTTGACTAATCCTCCATCAAATTTCCTGCAGAACTTACGGAACTTATCGATGCAACTTTTGTCCTTAGACGTGGCCATAAATTCCTTCAGTGTGCAGGATAAAAACTTCCCGTCAACTACCATGCAAATATGACTCTTCAACTCAGCACGGATGTCGGGATTTATGGCTGAAGTTTAAACTTTTGAATGCGCTTCCAGATGAAAGTTTTCATTATTTTAAAACCCTTTCCGGTAGCTTTTTTATTTAATTTTATTTCTTTTTTTTTTCTCCTCCTATGTCCTGATATCCTTCGAATACTGTCGATGGAAAACTCTTATTCACAGAGCTGACTTCTGCCGCAAGTACTCCTCCTGTATTATGTAAAGACTTCGTCGGTAGAGAAACTTAGAATTAATCGAAGTTTGAAAATTTTTAAATCATCGCTATTCGGGATAAGTCAAGGATTAATCGGTTGTCTTTGAAGGCAAATTACAAAGAATTTACTGAGCTGAGAGATGGTGGGACGACTGTGTGCGAAAGTCACTTACTTGTACTTTATTGGTTGATCCGCAGCTGAACATAGAAGATAAGGGCATGCCGATGCCAGATGGTCCTGAAACTTAAAATTTAATGCAGACCCGATAAAAGGAGAGCAGACTCAAGTTGGTGTCTATGTCCTTTGTCGTGGAAACCTTTTGATGTTATTAGGATTTAACTATTCATTTTATTTATGCTCCGAAGATTTATGTGAAGTAGATTATATTTTGTGGAACATTTTGATTAAATTGGTAGCGTATTGAAACGAAAGTGGAATGGTTTATCTAACAAAAGGAAAAGTTATCTTGGATATTCAATTTTTCTAGTTTCGGTGTCCATATTGTTTTGTCTCTTCATATATTTTTATATATTTTACAATACATTTAAGTAATTGTGATTATTTATTATTTTAACACCATTAACATGGAATATATTTATATAATTTAAAAAACGATAATTCGATTATATTTTCTAAATATAATCTCGTGGACAATTCCTGTGTGTCAGACTCCATGGCTAAGGAAAAAAGCAGAAAAGGAACTCATGCACTAATTATATATATATATTTTTTTTTTACTAATAATATCTGAAGAACAGAGTGCTTACTTCTTTCCGTTCCGCAAAACAGAATCAAACGGCGTGCACCCTCTGGCTATATTATGCCCACTAGACGTTTAGGGGTTATATCGAGGAACTCTAATGTTGTCGTGAATACTCTTCATCTAATATGCGAATTAAATTCCAGTTTGTATACGAATATATGACTTATCAGGTCTGATGGAGTGTAGTGTTCCCCACTTCTGCTAAAAGCATCACGCTGTATTATTCTCGGTTTCGAGAATATTGTTCAGACTAAGTAATAGACAAGATAAATTAATTGACAGTTTTCGGCCACTCAAAGCCAAAAGAGAAAACCAATTTGATTTCGTTCATTCTGCTCTTTTCCCAATTCTTTATCTTGTCGAATTCGGAATTGAATGACTTCAATTAACACTATTTCTAGAGAGTTAAGTTAAAAGGCCTTGATCGAGAAATCTTAAAAAAAAATGAGAACCAACCTGCGCAAGGCAGTGAATTGAATTTTGAGTGTTGGACTAAAAACGCTGAAATCGACTGGATATGAACATCGGGGAGAAACGGCATTATTATTATGAAGATATAATGCTATTAATTTTATTCTTTACTATTTAGACAAAAAGTCTTTTAAAATTTTCATTTAAGATCGCAACGTGCGATTAACGATCACCGTTGGCAAAATCGCCTCATATTACCGTAGGATAATCCGAAAGGGTTTAATGGTATATACTGAGTATCTCGGTTTCTCGGCAGTGCAATTGCAATGCGTTAAAAAGATAAGGCAAAAAGCCCGGTTGATTCGCATCGGGCGATAAGTAGTTGAGTTGTCTGCCGAGTGATGTTAAAATTTAACAAGTTGTTAAGGAAAACTTCGATTAACCCTGGCATTTAATGAACAAATTAACTGGAAAGAGCTTACCTGTTCGAGTAAGCCCTGTGGGTGTAACGGGGTTCTGTGTAATTACAGAATACAAACGGTGTAATCAGCAAGCAAGCCAAAAAGAGATACAATGTAATCAGGAAGCAAACTAAAACGAGATTCTTCTATTTAACTACTTCGATTTGATTTCAAAAATATAGATTGATAAAGCACGACATGGAATTGTTTTAGATTCTTCCTAATTCGAACGGCCTTCTTATTCGCTATCCAGTGAAAAAGTGAAAAGACAGGTGTGTTCTTACAGGCGAGCCCCTATCAGGTGGGCTCTAACCAAAGTAAACGATGACTACACGTTTTGGTCATTGACTGGTGGTCGTTGTTAGTCTGCAAACATGATCGTACTAGAATCGTACTAGAATTCCCATTTAAATATTGGGAATTGTTATAGTTGCGGATAACTATGAATCAGCAACACAAGTATTTATATAGATTGTATTAAGCGACATTGTAGATTAAATTGGATTAAAGTGAGTTTTAAGCAGGATAATACCTTCGTATCTTTTTTTGCCCCTTGACATTCATCGCAACAGTTTGAAGAATACGATGAAGTGTAGAAGAAAGAGACGAAAACAAGAAGGCTGATGTAGGAAATCCTAAACAAAAAAACTAAGTGCAAACCAAAAGGTAGATTGTAGAGTCATGTAAAGAATTCTATACATAGAAAGCTGCAGATGACGATTTGGATTTAGAATTGACTTAGTACTTTATTCAACTAGAAATAGACGGCAACTTGATTTTGATGGATTATAATAACCGTCATCTAAGGCTTAAAATTGCAGTACCAGAATTGAAATGAATTTTCTTTTAATAATCAATTTATTCAATTTATTATTAAGCATATTGATAAATTACAATTAAAATGTATGTCTTGTGACTAGGGCTTTAGCATATACTCAGAGCTAGGCCAGCTTGTCGTAAGAGACGGCTAAAGGCCAAGTGGTAGGTGGGGTCCCAACGCCCTGTCACCTGGTGAAATACCGCCCCATCACGCTATAAGCTCCGTGCAATGGTCGGGAGAAATCCCTATTCATCTTTCGAAGCTTGCCTGATGAAGCGGTTCGAGAAAAGGCTGGCTGCCAAGATGACATACCACCCTGCCACGCTGTACATTCCGCGATATCGTCGGGAGATATGTTCGACTATGTTTCGGACGTATGACTGATGGCCCCGACTGACACGGAGTCATGATGGTACCTTTTGAGATAAAAAATTCCGAGGTAAACTTGTTTCCCATTCGGATCTCCGGGGGGACATGTCAGGGGGAACATCACGCTAATATTTTGATAAACAACCAAATTTTAAGAAATTGGTCATTGCGTCATCGGATTCGTTCTCGAAACTCTGTCGACGTTCGACTGATAACGGCATTTTGTAACATCAGTGGCATCGGGGCCCCCAATACGAATAACGCCGTAGACCAATATTTGCAAGCAGCGAAACCTTATATCCTTGCCCAAACTGACAGCCAGTCGATTCGTTAACTGATTCCATATATCTTCACTGCTGGGGGTACGACTTAGATTCGAGATTCCGTTCTAAGGGTAGAGGCTGTGTCTTCACACGGCCCGATCTGGCTTGCCAACGATGAAGGCGTTAGAACCCAATAAGTTTTGACATCATGTAACTGAAGGTCATGCTGAGGAATTCTGTTAAATTTCTTTCTTGTCTTTATCGCTCCCCGAATTACGACCAACCGGTGACATTTTTCGAACATCTTTCACGTACCTTCGACTGGGTACAGATCAACCAGTCGGCATCTGAAATTACCGTCCTTGGCGATTTTAATGTACACAATTCCGGCTGGTTGGTGCATTCTAAAAGAACCGACGAGGCTGGGGACCTGGCGGAGATCTTCGCTGTTAGCCGCAATTACACTCAACTTATGGAGGAACCTACGCGGGTACCGGATGTCCGAAGTGATTATGAGAACACGCTGGATCTGTTTTTGACATCCAAGCTGAACATTTATAACGTGGAAGTTGCTTAAACTCAGATAACTGCTTGGTATCGGTCGGGCCACCACTTACATTTCAAGCGAACAATTGACCTAAGCAGCTTCGCCATGTATGGAAGTTTGTGGCTGCCAACTGGGGCGATTTGCGAGTTTTCTTCGTATCCTTTTCGTGGTCGAAGATGTGCTTTGGAGACTCCGATGTTAACGCATGCTTATAATCGTTCATAGAGATTATTCTTCTCGGGATGGAGATCCACATTCTGCATTCTATCAAACGAAATTCATCTGATAAAACTTTGTTTGGCAAAAAAAAAGAGCAGATACCAGCTGCAAAAAGTAGAGCTTTTAAACAATTGCACTGCAATCCCGCTGAGGTTAACAGAACGAATTTTGTTAGAATCAGAAAGTCGATAAGCCGATTCATACCGCGAAGAAGGCCTACGACGACAGATTGACCAATAAGCTCCTTGAGTGCCCAACTGGTTGGCGTCCCTTCTAGTCAATGGCAAGGCCTGTAAACAGTAACTTCGCTCACTCCTCTTTTCCATCGTTAGTGACGGGTAGCGGGACGTTATCCCAAATTCAAAAGTTACAACTAATTTGTTCTCGTATATATTTTCCGCGAATTCAAACCTCGATGGCGATAATTTGGAACCACCTGAGACGCGCCCGTATGGTCTTCGATGCGGGATATGAGGAGCCGCCCGCGTACTATTGAACGCATTTTACGTCGACTGGACTGTAAGAAGACAACCGACCCGGACGGAATACCACCAATACTCCTTCAGAACTGTGCTCCAGAATTGTCGGCGGTTCTTGACAGGCTCTTCCGCTTATTTTATGTACCGAGGACTCTTCCTACCTGGTGGAAATTGGGTCGAGTTCAGCCAATTCCAAAGATGGGGAAAAGGTCTCTCCCTCACACTTTTATCGGCCGATATCATTATTGTCTATGTTGTCGAAGGTGATGGCAAAGGTCATCAATGCCGTGTTAATTAAGTATTTGGAGTGCAACGGACTTCTGAATGAACGTCAGTACGGATTCCGTAGCAGGCGGTCCACGGGAGACCTTTTGACCCTTATAACCGATATATGGACATCTGCGATTAACGAGCATGGTAACTCAAGGGCGGTCGCATTGGATATCTCCAAGGCTGGATACAGAGCATTGCTGAGTAAGCTTCGTTCATACGGAATTTCCCAGCATCTTTGCAATTGGATGAAAAACTTCTTCGAAAATCGATAAATGCGGGTCGTTGTGGACAGCGAGTCGTCGTATCTGTATCCTATTAATTCCAAACTTGGTTGGCACAGATATGATCTGTTGGACTCAACGGATAACAAGGTGTTCAGTTTGGCAAATGATAGTACGCTTGTTTCCTCTTTTTTGAGCGACCGACCGATTACTGCAACAACGTTGCATCAGCTGAGATGCTGCCACATCGACTCTGAATCGGGTTCTGGATAAGGTCCTGCAGTTGGGAAAGGCCAATCTCGTCGAGTTCAATCCAATGAAGACACAATATATAACATTCACAAAGAAATGTGGATTATCGTGAATGGCCAGGCTCTTGAATCTGGGGAGAGCTTGAAATTACTCGGCGTGAAAGTTTGTGAGAATGTATCGTGACATTAACACGTGTCGAACTTCGCTAGGTTCGCCTCGGGAAAACTGAGTTGTCTATTTTTAGAGCCGAGAAATATTTTAATCCGGCCTAACTTTTTCTCCTGTGTAAATCCCAAATTAAATCCGCGCTCGCATATTGCTCTCATGTTTGGAGCTCTGTTCCTAAACATACTCTCGACCTACTTGAAAGCATACAGAGACGAGCTATCCGCCCGATCGGGGGCATTGTTCGGCGCAATTCGGTTTATATGCGCATCTACAAGACGATCCTACGGATCGCACCAATTTGCGGTTCATCTCCCGACGGCGCGAACATCCCTGCATCAGAACTCCGTTACAGAGCGAAGAAGCTGTGGAATTCCCTCCCTCGGGGAGTGCTTCCCAGGGCGTTAGAGCGTGCAAGTGTTCAAGAAGAACTGCAACCGTTTTTTTTTTGTTGTTGTTGTGGTTTTTGGTTTTTCTCCCGAGAGAAATGTAGTAAAAATAAAAAAGGGCAGAACCCTCAGTTTTTTTCGCTTAGTACAAGTCGTATAAACATATAAACTTATAAATAGACTTACGAACTAACTTAAAAACTAAGGCATGATGGTTGGGGTCAGGGAGTAACTTTAAAGTAACTTAAATACTGGAGAATGGGGAACCAAACAAAGATGGATAGAAAAATAGTATCAGTGTTACGACGGGGAAGGGGAGGATAAGTCGGATACTAGGATGTGAGTATGAGTGCGGGAGGGTGTAGGTGGTGAGCGGGGTGGGGTCAAGGGGTAAGAGAGGAGATTGCGTTTGAGAGGGAGGGGGGTGAGATTGAAGTCAGAGAAGGTGAGGTACTACTTCGCCCATCCCTGCATTCGCGAGGTGGGTTCATTACAGCCATAAGAAATGTCATGGCCGGGGAAATAGAAGAGATGAGGATTTCGCAACAACCTGCGATTTACTGGTGACCGTCCGTGTAGCGGACGCTGTAATTACTGCTGTTGATGGTTTCGGTGGCTGGCAAGTTGCAGGGGGCGTTCAGCGTAGTGCTCCCCTGTTCAGCTTCCTGTTGTCAATTTTCCAGTTCCGGTATTTAACTGTTTTGTTGTTATAAAGTGTGATTTGACTCCTTTTACATTTGTCGTTTGACGTCGAAACGATTCAAAATGTTTTCTGCTTCGAAGGTTTACGTCGAATGAATTATTTTTTGTCATTGCCGTTGACGTTTAATTATTTTATCCGACGACAACGCCGTTTTTTATTATTTTTCTAGCAAGTAGAATTTGTTATTGCTTTATTTATGTAGTAGTAGTAGCAGTTTATGCAAATTAGCTACTTGGCGAATTGTTTTCCTTTTACAGGTAGAGGGGGGAAACTTACGAAAGGGGATTAGTGGATGTTAGGGAGGACCTGGACGCGAGGTAGGTCCGTAACAAGGTTTCGGCGATTAGTTGAAAATGTGATGGAGGAGAGTAGGCTTGGGCAGTTGGTTGAACCTGAGAGTAGACGGTGGATAGGGAGGATGTCGGCATGAATTCTGCGCTCTTCAAGTGTGTTAAAGTTAATTGGGTTATGACGGCTCGTGTATGGGGATAGAATCAGAGGAATTTCCCAATTCAATCCTCGGAGAGCAAAACGCAAAAATCGACGTTTCACGCTTTCGACCCGGCGAATATGGGACGAGTAGTCAGGAGACCGAACTAGCATATTCATGAAGGGGGCCGACAAGGGGTATATGGAGCGATCGGGAAACGTAGGAATTAGATAATTCTTTCGACCAGCGTTTCACAAAACCAAGGACAGAGTTGGTCTTGAGAATAATGTCATCAATATGTGGGATGAAGTTAAGCCCCCTATTACGTAAGATGGCAAAGTCACAAATCGTTTGTACAGGTGTTATCTGTTAGTTAAGTACGACATATGAACGTAGCGGGGAGGAGGACAATTTACAGGAGAAGGTGATTGAGTGACATTTGGCAATATTTAGTTCGAGGCAGTTGCTTTGGCACCAAGTTGGAGAGCTGTTGAGAACCATTTGCGGCGGTGGTTACAAGACGACTGCTTGATGTGTGCGCACTGGTGGTTGAATTACGACTCAGCGATGTGCGTTCGTTGGTGGTTGAAATCCGACCCATGGTGAATACTCTTATAGCGTTTGAAATAATAGTGAAGAAGATCGTGTGATTCGAACTGACGCTATGACAGCTCGAATCACGAAAAAAATGTCACCTAAGCGTTACACACCAGGATACTGACCGTGTTTAGAATTTGATTTCCAAACTCGACAATATTCCACTGATGTGAATTATTTTTATTTATCGCTTGGTATACGGTTCTGATGTATTTTTCTTATTCGATCTTTTTGTTCGTGTTCTTCACTATTTTTGCTTGTGAATTGTGTGTATCTGTTAGAGTTGCCACACTCTCCCACCTAAGGGTGAGTTTTCTTTTCTTTGAGAGAAACGTGAAGTCTCTCTTTGTGTTGGTGAAATGGAGAAGATCGCTCCGTGGTGATTTTAGCAAGTGTGCTAATAGATCCATTGTTTGTTCATCCAACGAAGGTCATGGGAAACGAAACTGAAAAGTAGAAGGAACAAAGGATATCATAAATAGTCTGTAACGCAATTATGGAAATTGGTGCTAAAAGCAATTTCGGTACACAATGGTGATGTGTGGGTAGCTTTTGCTAGGGGCGTCGGCACGGACGCAGGTTGAGCAAAACACCACCGGATGTCCTGCTGCAGTTCTCCAGAATTGTTACGACGAACTCGGTTCTTTACATCAAGGTTCATCCAAACTGTACACAGCAGAAGTAAATAAAACACCGGAGCCTTGTTATTATGTTATTTAACTTTTCTTTATTCAGGTTCACTTGGGTGGCAAAGTATAATTGATGGCGTTCTTGCTTCGGCAGAACATATACTAAAATTGGAACGATACAGAGAAGATTAGCATGGCCCCTGCGCAAGGATGACGCGCAAAATCGTGAAGCGTTCCACATTTTTATTTACCATGTCTAGGTGAAAACATTCAGGTAGCTATGTTTGCCGATGATACGGCCATTTTCTCTTCGGGTGCCTCATTCACTAATGTCTACAACTCTTTGCAAGCAGCTCTTGACAAACTAGCAGTATATTACAGGAAATGGAAAATAAAAATAAATGGTAATAAAACACAAGCTGTCTGGGTTTCGAGATGTAGGAAACACTGCTACCTACCAAATGGCACTAAACTCAGTATGCGTGCAGTTGATATTGATTGGTCCAAAGACAGTAGATATCTAGGTATTATTCTAGATAAAAAACTCATCTTTCAAAAACACATCACTACCACAATTGATAAAATAAACAAAGTCGTAAGAGTTATGTATCCATTAGTGTGTAGAAAATCAAAGCTTAGCATCGAAAATAAAATTATAATATTTAAAACCATTTTTCAAGCTATACTCCTGTACGGCGCCCCTGTATGGTGTAATTGTGCTCGCACACACAAAATAAAATTGCAAAGGTGTCAAAATAAAATATTGAAAATGTTGCTGAATTTGCCATGGCATTATTCGATACATGAACTACATGAAAACGCTAACGTTAAACCGGTAGAGATCCTTATTGACAAAATCAACCGAAACTTCTTCGCCAATTGTTCTTTTTCTGACAATCTTCTCGTTTCCCGTCTTACGTTATCCTAAATCACTACATATGTACTCTTTCTATGAAAATTGTATCGAGGTCACTATTACGAGTACGTGCAATATTAGTCTTAAGATTCAAATAAGGGTTTTTTTCTTGTAGTTTTCCCTTAATTTATTATTTGTTATTCATTAAAATTGTGCTATTGTCATTATATAGATTTAAGATTATAGTTGTAAACGAATTGCTCTCCTAAACCTCTTAAATACTAGTTGTAAAATATAAATGTACCATATTATCTACCAAATAAAAATTGAATTGAATTGAATTTCTCCTATCATTCGGTTTTAGTAGGTTTTGTTTAGTTTTTTATTTATTGTATTCTTTCCCTTTTTCGTTGTTTCTCTTCTCGCTTCTGTTTTTTCTTTTCTTTCCACACGATTTTTAAACAAACCCCGCTCTCTGGAGCGTCCTTTTTTAAACAAATTTTGTTTTAGTATTATATTATATTGATGAAAGCGTATTTGAAGTGTTAGCTGTATACTCTACTGCTTTTTTTTTCTTTTGGACAGATAACAGATCAGCTAATTATAGGTGACAATTTTATTGTAAAGTCGTGTTAAAAGCTTATTATGAGATTGTGGTGCTGTCAGCAGATACTTAGGTTACACAAACTCATAGTGAAGATTAACATTGAAAGGAAAATCGAAAACTCAAATCATCAGAGCCGAATACCATATCAATTAACATAACAATTCGTAAAATGTGCTTGAGATTTCGATTGCGTACACACGGCACTGTTATTATTTTAATTCGAAATAAAATAATACATTTTTCTTTATATAGAACTAAATGCATTTTATAAATATTGTTCTTATGTTCACTCAAAAGCAAGGACTCTAAATTATACAATATCTAGTTTTTTCTTTATGCTTTTCGGCGTACAATGACTTTTGAAATTTTGTTTACAGTGTAATCAATATGTAAGATTTACAATTACAATTTTGCTAACGCAATATACATATAGGTTTCTAATTATTTTACACATACGGAACTGTATTTAGGCTTTCGTTCTATCTTCATGTGATAGCGGGTGTCAAAGCGTTGATTCGTATCGCACAATCTTGACTGTCGTCGCAGAACGCCATTAGGTCTTTTTAGAATCTTAACAACTACAATTGAGGGAATTAGATGTTGATTGATTTTAAATTTGTTTAAAGCGACATTATTCTAGGCAAATAAATTAAATTGTACTCAGAATCCTTTAAATCGACAAAGATTATAAAATAGGATAGGAAACAATATATACATAAATTGAATTCATTTTAAAAATATTACCGCTTTGCATCTATTTGTTTGCATGACGTCCACTCGAACGATCAAATTGTGATTAAAAGCAATGCATTTCCGTTTTACAATAACAATAAATCATTGCCTGAACTGATATTACAATGCTCATTAGATGCCCAGCAACTTTATACTGGTAAATGCTCTTTAGATGGAAACGATTTTCTAATAGAAAAGTTTTATTGAATCTTCAGGCTGCATGTTGGTCATTATCCTTACATTCGTTCATTTGCCTTTGTTACCCGGTTACTTACATCCGCCTGCAAGTCATAAGACTGAAAGACAGGCATTGTCCTCCGAGTCGTCCTGCCGGATATATGGCGAATTGCAGTTGTCATTTGTTTGTAGAACAGTGACTGATAGATTTTTACTTTTTCTGGCATCCCCCGTGTTCTAGGATTCATGCCATCTAATGATAGTTTTCTCTAGAAGTTTGCTTTTGATTTGGTCCTTCGTTCTCACGCTTTTTGACTTCTTTTGCCTTTGATGGCATATTGGGCATTGAGCTCACACAAGAAAGGATGTTTCAATTCGAAAGAGATTCAATGAGTAACCGGCTACAAGGAAACGAATCGGAAGTAATTAATCACTCACTATGCGGAACCCAAACTGCCCCCCGAAGCGAGAACAGTGAATTTCCTAGTTAGACATTAACGAAAAAAAAAAAGAAAAAAAATACTAACAAAGGAGCCAATAAGTCTACTTGATAATTGGCTTGAAAGTTGTGAAACTATGTTAGATGCGGTAAGGGTCGCAGGACTATATTGCTCATGTAGACAGTAACATTGAATAAAATTTGATTACCGGTATCTTCCTGTCCTGCCTACCTGTCTGCCTTACAGTTTATTATACATACGATTTAGCCTCTTTCCTTTCTTGGTTTTGTATTTATAATAATTGAAGGTACCGCCTTTCGGCCAGATGTCTGTGGTTCCGCTTTAGTATCCTTCTTCTAGCCAGTGGTATTCTTATCCAATTTTGTGACAATTCCTTGTTGCTTCTGGTTATAAAGGAAGTAGGAATCAGAACAATTCGTTTGTGCAGAAAGGACATACAAACAGAAAAAGGATGTTGCATTATTCGCTTTTTTGTGTACGTTTTTTATTTTTTTTGTTTGTCTCTTTGGCGAGCAGAACATCTGCAATTGAATTTCTGTTTGCTTATATAAGAAAACGTAAGTACACGAATAAGGATTTAAAATAACAATTTCCCTCTACGACATTGTAATAGCGTTTCGTCCCTTTTTGGACAAATAACCGGAAAAGGAATTGTTTGCTAATGGGGGCTAGATTTGTTTGCTATATAGGGATAAGGATACCAAATAAACGAGATTACAAACTACTTTATTACAGATAACAAGGATATTGTGGGTTTGTATTGTTGCACGGATTCAAGATATGGCAATTACATAGCAATGCCCAGAAATGGGCTCGATATAGGTGTGAATTATCCTTTATTCTAGAAGTTAAAAAGATTTCGGTGTCGTCAAAGTTATGGTTGGCGAAACGTATTAAGTGGCAGCTGCATTTATGCATTTTCTTTTTATAAATTACTTGTTTATTTATATTGATTCCTATATTTATTCATGTATATTTATTTATATATTTGTGTGTATATAACTATTTAATTTTCTTTACTTATTCAGTGATACAATAATTGTGTGTATAATTTTACGAATTTTCTGTTTCTAAAAAATGGTGTAAAGGCTAATCAAACATCTGCTGCACAGAAAATAACTTTTATATCATCACCACGTTTCAAAAACCAATAAAGGCGATTAGTGACAGGTGCATATTATTATTCAATACATGCAAATGCAAAAGACAGGCAAATACGAATTTATTACCATATATGCGGGGCAACAATGTGTTTATATCAGCGCCTATAGGGGGATTCGGTTTTGGTATAATATATAGTAGCTGCCTTTTGGCAGTGACTCCGACCTGGAACCGATATGGTACACTTTCAGTGCTTGTTACTAATGTGTCCCCAGCTATGACAACAGCTAATGTATCCTGTGCTTGCTAACACACTTTGTATTTACGGTTTGACAATCGAATAAAGGCAATGGTCATTTAAACCTTCTAGAATATGTATATATCTGTCAAAAAAACATTTTTGCTATATACATGTAGATGACACAACACACTGTTGGCGGAAGAAGGGAGAGAGAGCGTAGAAATGGGAGGTATCGATCTCAAATACCTGAAATCGTCATGAATGGGAATCACGTAATTAGGCAAAGCATTGTTTACTGGCGGGATACTGGGACCTGATTCTTGGTGTTTCGACATACATTTGAAATTTATTTTTAGAAAGAGCTATATCGCATTTTCTGAACTACGACTACTGTTGAGAAATATTTGGAGAATTCAGAATTAAAATTTAATGGCGCTTATGTCCCATTTATTTGTTTAGTACAAGCTCACAAATAATATCATCATCATCATCGGCATTACAACCGGGAACCGGTCTTGGACTTATTAGCAAGTTTAGCAAATCCTTTGGCCTGTTAAATTTTCCATAATGATTTGTTTTTTCCGGGCAACGTCCTTAGTCTTGCGCCAGAGGCTCCCCGACGGGGAATCGAACCCCGGTCTCCCGCGTGACAGGCGGGTATACTAACACCTATACTATCGAGGAGCCTTTACAAATAATATAAAGATTACAAAAAAATTACTAGTATAATTATACGAGGTTGAATCAAATATAAACGGTAGTTTTGCTTTTTGCGTGCGAGGTAAAATCTTGTGCGTGGCTGTTGTTTGGTTTATGGAGAGTAGGGGAACCGGCTTGGCTAGTGGTCGCGTTTGACTTTGTAGTCAGTACAGCCATGACCGAACAAGAGGTACATATACCTGTTGCCCAACGAATTATTATAAAATGTTTAACAAATGAAGGTGTTAGTCCCATGCACAGTTTTTCTCGATTAGAGGCTCAATGTGGTGGTGATACATTGTCTCAGAATCGTGTGTATACGTGGGCCAGAGAATTTAAAAATAGGTGAGAACGTATCGAAAACGAAGTCATGATTGACACCCAAGGACAAGCCGTACAAATGACAATATCCATGCCGTTCGAAAGCTTATTGAAAATTATCGCCGCTTAACTGCTGGAGAAATCTGATCAGAAGCGGGTGCCAGCTATGGAAGTGTTCAATCCATTACTTTCCTCATAAAATATACAAAAACAAATTTGGCTGCCCAATACCGAAACTTATTTACAACATAATCTACCTCAAAAGTCTATTACTTCAGATACGAGGTTGAGATGCGCCTAATCAGCAAATAGCTGAACTCAACAAACCATAAAAAAGTGTGCATGGAATCAACAGAGAAAGGGTGTCCTAAGAAGGAAAGGAGCAGAAACATCATCCTGGTGCCTTGGAAACTCCTAATATGTAAAAATGTTCCATCTAATATTGTTCCCCGTATACGTAATACACAATTTGCACATTCTACACATTTAAAAGCGCGTCTACAATGTTATCATATCGATTATTCAATGATAACCTTGAAATAGTTTTACCTCCTATTGAACACGCCTCACATGTCTAGACCCCAGATCTGGAAGATCCCTAATCCATTAAAATCATTTAATGTATTCGTTTCTTCAACACCGCCACACCTAAAATATAATTTCCTGATACAATCTCTAACAATATTCCAAAAGTTTGTGAACAGCGTCCCTTCACTGTCTTTAGCTTCTCTCAGAAGCCCAGGTACCCGTCTGAAACAACTTTCGCGCCGTTATATCGAATAAATCAATGTCTGGAACATTTTAAAGATTCAGACTCTGGCAATGATTCTGTTGTACATAGAGCAGTAGAAGTTTTAATGGAGTTCTTATGTTAACACCTCCTTATCCATGCAAGGCTCATTGCGGCGCTGAGTGCCAGAAAAAGGAACAGCAAACCTTCCTTAAGCTCTGTAACTCTCTTCGTGCGTAAATGTCTCAGTGATTGGTGAACATTTTCCACAGAAAACCAGGACTAAAACTGTAAGAACATCGCGAAGCAGGAAGCCGACGAACAAGGAGTAAATAGTAAAGCATTACACATCACCATTCAGACAATTATTGGATTCTATTTGGGTGGGCACACACGCTTACCTTCCATCAACATCAGCTAATTCGTTCCGGTCGATGCGTTCACCTTACCTACCTGTCACTAGGTAGGTGAGAAGGAGATTGGCGGAGGCCACAAGCAAATGAATGACCAGCCGACTGTTCCATTCTCAAAGCAAAAGGAGATGACAGCAAGAAGTGTAAAATAAAAGAACTAAGTCCTCCTAGCAGTAGCCTCAATGGTAGGGAAACATACTGGCAGATGCCTCTTCCCCTTGCAGCGTAAATGCTTGTGGGGAAATGCGGTGGCAGCGCAAATAGGCTGCCAGAGCCCGAAAGATACATGGCGCTAAATGATGTAGCACGGTGCTGGAATTACAAGTAAGAATGTTCCTGCGAAGCGGCTTCGCATAAATCTTTCCCTCCTTTCGCCTGCACAGTATGCGGCGCGGTGTTTTCGCTCTGCGTCTCATTTGTTCTGGGTAAGTGATTTCTTAAATCGAATAAAGGGATGAGGGTGAAGTTGAACGGTCGGGTTTCAGCGTTTGTTGCGATTGAGTTAATGCCAGATAGCACTGATTGACGGCCGTTCAGCCAACGTTCCGAGGTGCGTGTCACTAATCAATTGGAATAACAGAGATCGAATGCACGATGCACGTGTATGGCAGCAGCAGCAGAAATCACTGGTTGCCCTACGAGGGGATAACAGTGGTATCAATTAAACGATGGATGTAAATTGAGCTGCCGGATGTTTCGCTTTGCAGGCAAAATAAACATATCATTTATTAAAATATCAATAGGAAAGTAGCTTCTAGATGAAGTGAAGCGGCCATTTTATTTACAAAATTAAGTAGGTGGTAAGAGCACTTACCATAAGGGGGAACCTACCAGCCTGGGAAAGATAAATGTAATTTCATTATTTCATACTAAAACAAACAGAGGCGTTGGTTACTTGTTTACTCGGAACCAGACATTATGTCTGCAATTTCTTAAGGAGCAAGAACACCTCGGACGTCTAAAACAAAATAAGAATAAAGAAATGATCATCATCACCATTTCACGAACAAACACAAAATGGATTTCTTTTTTTTTTTGAAAAGTTTACAGTGCGGCGCAACTTAAGGCCATCACAATACTACCAAAAGAGCCATTCATAAGTTCAGCCCAATAGCTTGCCGTTTTGCCCTTACCAACAACGAAATCAACGGGTTTTCTCTTTGCCGGCCTACATGGTTATACGAGGGTTGCTTCTTATGTTTCGGGATTTTGCAACGCTGGTGTTGCAATCCGGCAATTGACAGCTCTGTCGTAAAGTTGGACATTTTTGAGGTTATACACACTCAGAACGTTTTGACATACGAGCGCTATTTGTGTTGTTTACAGTAACTTAAAAGATTCATCTTGGCCCAAAAATGGAATTAAATCATCAACATTTTCGTGCGATTATTTTTTACAACTTTCGGCGTGGATTAACTCAGCAACAGTGCATGGATGAACTTAATTCAATTCAAAATGAGATAGTATGGTATTGTTCAAATAGTTGTTGCGTTTCTTTTTATTTGATTTTTAAATGTATTTATCTAATACTAACGAACTTTAATCAACAATGTTGTTAGCGACACATCATGGGATTATGAAGAAAATTCTATGGCGGTTCTTTACTGGATTCCCAAAGAACTGTCCATCCTCTTAAATTAACCACCTTCCAAACCCATAGTACTTACCTACAATTAGGGATAGCGTAAGCTCCCCTGCAGCATCACACCTGAAAGTTAAACCTCATAAAGGCATGCATCACATTGAATTATTATATGAAGCGTACCATATCCCCATCGGCTTGGCTTGTCAGCAATTATAATAGATAAATACTTGCTGGCCAGGGTAATTGTTGACACAGCCATAGCCGATGGGTTTTGCTACGGTTCATAACCATTTATTGCCCCAGTCCCGAGGTTCGCAACACTTGTGACCAATTTTCTTTATCGGTTATCTACCGATCATGGGATTTGGGCACTAATATGATTCACCATAAACAATCATACCCCAGCCATGCCTACGATGACCCGCCTAAAATCTAAAGTAAACATACAGTATCTCACTGTGCGTTTTGCTTACCCGCATGTTAATCAAACATATAGCCATCCAGCCTGACCCTTTGCCACCGTCGATGAGGATTCTGCTGACTTATGTTAACAAAATAATATGCCTCCTTGTGCACCGGAGCCATATGGCTAGATTGGATATCGCCTACATCGGTGTTTCCAAGGAATCTATACCATAAAATATCATGACGACCCCTTTTGTATTCATTTCATTTTTAAAAAAATTTTTTATTTTCTTTCTATATTCTTAGTTTCTAAATTAAAGGCTAGACAAAAAATGCTTAAATTCTAGCTTAAATAGCTTATATAATGCCTTACTGGTCCTTCGCAGACGCTCTAAGCTAAACATTACTTAATATTTGTATAATTTGCCTTTCGGCGACAGAACTTTGTGGCGATACTTATAATTATTTGAAAGACAAAGAAAAATTTGAAAAACTTTGTCAATTTTTTTTGTTTTTTTTTTTCTTAAAATTTAACTTACTTAACTTACCTAAAGACCCCTTTTGTATCATAGGCACATCATATACATCATCTGTGAAATAGCGTTTTTGTTTACTTTGAAACAAAAATCTATTTCGATCTCTGGCATACATCACCAACGATGTATGGATACGTCGCCCCCGACGATGGCACTTCTGTTTGATCAGGTGTCCACCGATCATCGGCCTCATCGCAGGGCATTGTACTTGTCCTATACGGACACATATAGAATCCTCCCTTATCTATGCAATTCGCGACCATCGAACTGATGGATGTAAGATTGCATCCCTTGTCGCGAGCACTTGTGCTTCGAGTCAGATTTCTACCGTCACCGAAGTCGTACAAGTTCCGAGAGTACAGATCGATTGTCTTTTAAATTAAATTATATCGGAGTTTAAACACCTTTTTCAATAAAAGAGACGTGCGCGAAAGTTGAATGTGCGTGGTGTAATTAAGTTAAAAACAAAGAACAGCACAATTATTAGTAATTAACAATTAAAAATACGAACAATAAAAAAACAGTGCTCAACATTAATATCAAGTGTTTTATACGTTTCATTACTTTCCTTGGCGAAGCAGTGACATTTTCTTCCGTGGAGTGTTGTGACTTCTCTCTACGTCGTTGGAAAGTTAGTAAAACAGGTGCCCGTGTCTTGGCACAACACTAACATTACCCACAATGCCACGCCATCACACCGCATCAAATTCCGAGAAACGCAACGAGAAGCAGAACACTTGATTCGACGGAAGACGCAACCGGGAACAACGAGCTAATACTCAGGAAGACGCCACATCCCACAATGGATCATTTTATGGAAGAGCCTTCGTATACATCAGCTGCACATACAGAATTGGTGGCAACGAGAATACGAGGGTGGCCTGAAGAGTTTCCGACCTAATAAAGTGTAATGTTTTTATTTATTACTTCCTTTGAAACACTCACCGTTTAAGTCAAACACTGTTTTATTTTTATTTAAACTATACTAATTTTATTGCTACTTGATCTGTCACCCATATTTTATTTATGAATACACAATTTACTTGGTCAGGTACACCCCTTCGAATAGGAATTATTTTCAAAGAGCACACTTCTTTATGTTTTGTATTTTCAAATTAATTTAATTCACCACTGTTTGCACAAACTATTATTTTATATATAGAAATAATAAGCGCACACCGGAACGCACGTGAAGTTGGTTAAACACGAAGCAATACTCTTAGTTAAGACACTGAACAGATAACAACTAGAAACTCAGTCGATATATTAAGATAACCCGACACACGATTTTGTCAACCTCATCACGTTACTCGCTTCTTGCCAACCCTCAACCAACTCTCTTAATGACCGTCTCCGCCAAAAACTCGAAAACCCACCGTGTCTAGTTTTTTTCTCATTTCTAATTTCCCATTGGATGGAAATCTTTATCTTTCGGAAATTGGGATCGATAGATGAAACACAAAAGAAAAATCAATAGTGCATCGTGTTAATGCACATTTGTGATTCTCTATGTTATTATTGTTTAGGCGAACGTGTAGTTCATTTTATGGTGCCTGTTGTTTTCTTTAGCCGAATCGGCAAGGATCCCTTTTGTGAGAAAACGATAGGGAATACATATAGAGAATTGTGGTAATGAACATTTCTGATTCTCTATGTTGTTTATTGTAGCCGAATGGGCAAGAATCTTTTCCGTGCGAAATCGATACAAAGGCAGGATCAAATACATCGAGGCGAATGTTTGCCTTTTGATTGTTTTAACTTAATTTGGTTAAAACGAAAACTGGCGCTGATTGTTTTAATGGTTTTAGGTAACCATTTTTCTAAGGACTCATAAAATTGCTGACGCGCATTTTTATGATTCTCGTCGATTTTGTTTGGACGACGGCATCTGGCCAGCACATTTGGCTCTTAGGGGTTTGTGTGGTGAACCCTTGGTTCAATGATTACATTGCGGTTTTTTTTATGTGAGCAAATTGGACGTTCAGTTCCATTTACTTGGGGTTTAATTGATTAGCGCAAATCGAACGTTTAGTTTGATTTGGTTGTCATCAATTTATGTGGGACCATTTGTTGTATGGGCTAATGTTTTTGATTTAGATAAATGTCACATCCTTTAAGTGGGTGTTTTTGGCGTGTATCGCCATTAGTGGTGGAGACTGGCTCCAAAGGGGTAATTTTGATGGGATGGGTGGTTGTGGCCGTAACAATAGATTCATCCTCAGAGAAGTACCACAGTCCACATAGAGAACTCGACGAGGGTTGATCTGCGCGACGCGAACACACGAGAAAGGTTCTGCTCGACCAGAAGCTTCGATTTTTCCAAGTACGCGAGTTAACTCGAATACCTTCGTTGATTTGCCACCAAAGGCAAGCACCCTAAATACACATATTCTGCGTTCACGCGCAGCCCTTCAACGCGCGCAGGCCAATGATCCTCAGTAAGGATATCGGAATTTTGCTTGTGGTTAATTACAGTGTTCTCTGAAACAATTAAATCAAGTTCTGACAGTCAATACGGATATTGACACGGTATTCCCGTCGTGACACTTTCATGGCATTTAAACGTGTGCAATTTTAATTCACCATCCTTTTTATACTGTGCTAAAATGTAAAACGAAGAATTAAAGAAAAGATATTGAAAGCGTCAAAAGTTTTTAATTTAAACCCGTGACTCATTGTAACACTCTGAAAGATAACATTTAAATAAAACAAGATTATACACCAAAAATATTTCATCGTTTAATTTGCCACCGTTTTCGCTCCGTTGTGTTTTCTTCGTGGACAGTGTTCATCGGAACACATCATCAGTTATAGACAGCCAACATCCGCCAAAGTCTAACATGAGCAAACACGGTATCCAACGCGAGCTTAAATCTTGATTTAATATGTGACAAACACGTTCTTTGGACATTTTCATAGCCTCTGCTATCTCTCTGACTTTAATTCGACGGTCGTCTAGCACCATTTGGTGAACTTTAGCGATGTTATCGTCAGTTGTTGCAGTTTTTGGGCGTCCCGAACGTTCATCGTCTCCCAAGCTCTCACGGCTACGTTTAAATTCAGCTGCCCAAAATTTCACCATGGTAAATGATGGTGCAGAGTCCCTGTGGCGGTGCCGCCAAACCCCACGGTACACTTACCTAAAAACCCGCATAACCTCATCCCGAGTCGCATAAGTTTTTCTAATGCAATCGCATTAAGCACCTGAAAATGCTTCACGCATTAATTAGATCAAATCTATAATCTTAAAGTCCCTGTAAAGAAAACTTACCTTTTCATGCATCACGTCGCATACAATTCCTGTAAGATTTCTTTCTTACCTTACCAGGAATCTCAAGCCAATTCGGCACCTTCAGTGCCAAGCAAATCGCCCCCCCCCCCCCTCCCAGATAAATTCCTGTAAACAAAATGATTCGGTTTGCATAGAATGTATCCGTCATGACAGGGACCATAAATATTGCGCAGTCTATTTTCCAACTTCGCCATGTGTACCATAAATTTCTTAACGTACACATTGGGCGGCGACCTTTTTCTCCCAGCAATAAAATCCATCCATGGTTTTTGTTTCTTTTTGACGGATCAAGTTCAGCAGTGGAACTGTTTTTTAGTGTCGGTTGAGGACGACGTAGACCTCGCACCCTTGCCTGGTGCCAAGACGCGTCCCCCACATCCCCATACACAGAGTCCAACTCATCTTTGATTTGCGTAGGGGTGTTACCTTTCAAAAACAATAATTTGATGACTGCTCGATACTCAATTTTGTCCATTTTCACAAAAACACTCATATCGACTCACTTAAACGACTGCCAAATAAAAACTGCACGTCCGAAATTGCTAAAATATTGGTGAGTAACTATCAAAAGATGCACAACTATATTCACTAGGTTTTATCGACGCGTGCTGCTATCTTCACGTTGAGGGTGGAGAGAGAGAGAGCGCTTAAGTCCTGTCTTCGGAACTCAAGGATGGCTTGGGCCTCTTCTCATCAGCCAGAATTAATTTAAGTGAACAATTGTAAATAAATTCTTATAGTATAGGTAAAAGTTCTTTGTTCTTTGGTGGGAAGTTATTCCAATCTTATTTTCCTGTTTTTCAGGAATCTCAGAACGCTTTCCCCCATCAGTGGTAAGAGGTGATAGAAATCAATTCCTGTTAGGTTAGATACACTAAAGGCATTTCTCCCACCAATGGGAGGGAAAAAGTATAGAAGCCGGTGGCGCGCAGTAGAATCGGCGATATGGTTTAAAGGAAACGCTTTCTGAACCCATCCATTTTCAGGGTATCCTCGCCCAGTCATTCAGTATAGTCCACTACACCGGGGGATGCTTGTGTTATGTTCTGTACGAGTTTAGTTTCAGGAAGCGAGTCTCCTTATCATTCTCTTTAATAGACCGCTCCTGAGAAAACCGTCCTACAAAGGGGTCGTCGCCGTGCTTCCTCAGATCATGGGGAAGGGCAAAGTCCTTAGTTTGGCCTCAGTCCTTGTCTCCGCTGGTTTTCCGTGGGGGGCCAGGTGATACTCCAAATCTGCAATTGTATCTTTTGTGGAGATACCACGGCAGTACTTACCCGGTGTGAAGTAACAAATAAAAACAACGTTTGCTTTGTTTCCTTAAGCATAAGCGTTTTTAGTTATATCGAATTAAAGTTTTTCCTTTGGGATTTTTTCCTTCTGGCTTTACTCCTCATTTATGTCCTATCGGGACAAATAATAATGTTTAACTGCAGCCCGGAGATCATTTTACTATTCCCTTATAAAGGAAAACAAATCGAGATTTGTATCTCACAAATGGGCAATTTCTTACACGAATCTCGATTTTTGTATCCTGATGCTCAGTGTTTATTTAAGATAAGAATTCATTTTCTTGAATTCTTACTAAACTATTGCGCAGATGTGGATATATATCTGGATTTGGTTTTCTATTTGTTTCACTTGTTGGAATTTTCCAGATAGAAATAACGATCTCTGAATTTTGTATTTTGATGATGCCGTGGGGCAAATGTGAAACGATAAACGAATATTAGATTCGTTTATTGTGAATTTTAATTTTACTTTGGATTTCTTATTAAATTATGCCGTGGGGGCAAATGTTAAGCGATAAACGAATGTTTGATTCGTTAATTGCGAATTTTGGATTATGTTTGGGTTTTTTCGGGTTTTGACAGGATTTTGGGTTTTAGAGTAATATTGCTGGGATTTGGATGTAGGAATGGGGGAAAAAAGTGGTAGGGCTTTTTAGAGCACTATACTTGCGCATTCGCCGAGATCTAACCATCCGTTTAACAAACCGATAACAAATGCATTTACCATTTTGTTTGATAACCTTCTGCTGTGTGTCGGTCAACTTCATGATTCCGCCTTTATAAAACAGCTTGCTTTTCTCTGCGAATAATTTGTCAAAGTGTTGTTTGATGAGGTTTCCAATTTACCAAACATTTTACAATTCAATTAGATTTGCAAGTTGTCTAATAAGTAGAGTTCTGGGGCCGCAAGTTTGGGCTATACATTGGATGTGATGGCGCATCTCAACCAAGTTGCAAACATTTTTGCCGAGTGACAAAACTTGTATGTGATCTCACACTATAGTGGTGATACACTACAACGTAACGTTTGATCACATCGGAATACATCTGGGCGATAACATTACTCCCTTTTTATAGCTGCTCACAATACACATCAAAATTAATCATTCTGATCTTGGAAGCAGCTCACTGAAGATTATTTCCATATAACTCCACCAGATTGACAGCATCATATTCTTTTGGTGGATATCCGCCTTTGCTTGCTCCTCCGGTGCCTTATCTCGTCTACTCCAAATTCCTTTTTCGGCTCACATTATTACAGATGATCTATTTTTGTCGCCCGTGATCATACACCTCAAGAATGATCGTTTTCTTCAAGTTTGGTGAGTTGATCCCAGATATTCACACTTCGTTAAATCAATTTTTTTAAGCGGTGTCCACAATTCGAATTTTTTTGAAGCTAAGCAATTTCAAATAGCCATAAACACTTTCAATTGACACTTTTGGAATACTAGGAAGCTTCCGAACTGTTGAGTATTTATTTGGTTGCGCTTCCGTGAGATTTTATGATCATCAATCTTCGGATCACTGCCGGGGCAATGCGCGTTTTTCATCGAAAAAGCGCCACTAACTAATCGGGCGGAACAGTTCGTGCACATATGTTTTCGATGACATTTCTGCCATCAATTTTGCACAGCTTTGCCCTTGCTTCTGTTGCTTTCTTCCGATTTTGGAAATAGTAAAGTAAAATAAGGCGAATGTGCTTTTTAAAGTGTTCCATGTTCCAATCAAAGCTCGACCGAACCGCGTCATTTTTTTGATTTAAATTTAGGATTAATTTCATCAAAAAAATGAGCATAAAACGTTGACTTTTGTATCACGTGCGGATAAAAATAAGAGTTCCCAATCCCATTCATAGAAAAAAAAAAAGAAAAAAAAACAATGACTTCGAATAACGAAATTTGGCAAAGGGGAGAACCACTAGAACCCAATAACTTGGGCATCTTTTGGATGGAAATCGCGCTGAAGAATTCTTTCAATGTTCCTATTGTCTCTTCCATTCCCCATATGACGATCAACCAGCAACACTCTTTGTTTAAAAACTTATCTACACTTTGTACTTGGTATAAGAACTGAGCCTTTATTAAATTTCTTTACTCTATTTATACTAAAAACTATTGGGGTTTACTTCAGGCGCACAAATAAATATAGAAAGTCATTCTTTAGCCGAACCACACGAATGTGGAGTACTCTACCTGATCATGTGTATCCACGTCATTGTAATGTCCAGGCATTCACGACCAATGTACATCGAAACCTCCTTTCCTTATCCACTTCCTCTCCTTCCGCTGGCACTGTGCTCTCACATTTAAAGGTACTCCAGAACCCCCCTTTGTGCGCGCGTTTGTTTACAAAAAAACTATGCTTGTTCATATTGCGACTATTATTGCGACTTGATATTGCGACTGTTGCTGTCTGATATTGTGACTTAAGTTATGTACTCTGGAATTGGTCAATAAACGACAATCAATAAATTACGCAAATAAGCAAATCAATGACACCTATTGAGGTCAGTTAAATGATTTTTGAAGTTGCGTCTTGGGCAGAACATCGAGTAATTCTCATAAACACCCTTCATGCCCCTACCACTGAATATAGATCTTTCTGCGACTATCGTCCTTGGTGAATGTGACATCCACAACTTCAACTGGTTAGTACATTTCAGCAGAACTGGCGACGGCTGCCCGTAACGGTCTCTGTTAGCCGCAATTTATCGCAACTGGATGAAGAGTATTAGCGTGTTCCGGATAACGAAAGTGATCCTACAAATCATCATCATCATCGGCACTACAACCGGGAGCCGATCTTGGCCTTATTTAGCAAGTCTTGGGGCTTGTTAAATTTTCCATAATGATTTGTTTTTTCCGGGCAAGGTCATTAGTCTTGCGCCAGAGGCTCCCCGACGGGGAATAGATCCCCGGTCTCCCACGTGACAGGCGGGTATACTAACCACTCTACTATCGAGGATCCTACAAATACCCTGGGGCTTTTTCTGTCATTCAGGGCAAACGTTTATAGCGTGGAAACTAATTCTGCATAAAGTATCTAAGACCAGAACTCAGTTTGCTATCGGTTGCGCAATCACTTCAATCTCAAAGTGGATAATCACCATAAGCAGCCTTGCGAAATATGGAGGGACTGGGACCCACAAGGCCTTTTCGCCTCCTTTCCTTTTTTTTTTTTTTTTTTTTAACTATGGGGTTCTCTATATAGTACGGAGAACCAACCAAAAATTCCTACCGAATTTTGACCGCTAACAGCGCGTCACCATAGCCCAACGCCCCATTCAACTTGCAAGAATACATTTCCCAATCTGCAACAGCATCCGTTCCCCAATCTGCAATAGCTTACATTCCCAAACCGCAACAGAATTCACTTCTAAAACCTGCAATAAAATACATTTTAAATCATCTCCCTCATCTATAATCAAACCGCATGCATTTCTCCCAAAAACCACTTCGGTTCATTTCCTACTTAAACTATATTTCTCGCTTGCAACCAAGCAGCATTTAATTTTCCCCGAAAACCATTCCGGCTCACTTCCTACTTAAACCATTTTCCTCGCTTGTCACCAAGCAGCATTCCGTTTTCCCGAAAACCATTTCGGCTCCCATCCTATCTAGAGCATCTGAAATAATACCAATTCTCCTTACTGGTAAGCCACCAGCACGGTGCGTTGCATTTCCACGAAACAACCATCGCAACGATCAAGACCCATGTTCCTTTGTCTAACCAATAACCCATGCCCATACTTGGTTATGCTTCCGAGACCGATTTCCCCGTGTATCCAGCAACAGAGGAATCTAACTCACCCTGTACGGCAGGAATTCCCTGAAACAAAATTCTCGATGAGGGTATAGCAACCCTTCCCCATATTCCTAGTAAGTGGCAGTGAGCTTACTTTGCAATGACTCCACTGCCACGACACCCCGAATGGTTTCTTGCATTCATTCAGTTAGTCGCTTCACAACCACCGCTGCGCCCAGACGCGCCCCAGCGTCGTTCCACCGCCACAGCGGACGGCCGCGTCACTCCGCACACCGGGGAGTCACTCGCTGACCATTGGAGCGCGCACACGCCACCTCGGGCGTTCCAGTAAAGTCGATAATCATCCCTCAAACGGTGCACAGAGTAAAACTGTCATCCCACAAGTAGCGTGCATATCACGGGAGTTGAGAGTCCCTGTACGGACAGCGTGTTGTTAGTTCATTATCGCGGGATTTAATTAATTGAATTTAAATTATGTATCTTGTATCACCTCAGTTCAAATAAAGTGATTTCGCTGTTCAATTACACGGCAACTAAAACTTTAAATCCAACGTACGTAAATGATAAATTTATTTCGGGCGGCGATACACACATACAATGGCCAAATAATAGTCACTGTTGGGGAGAACGAACCAAATAATATATGAGAGACGTCTTGCCAGTGCTATAGTTTCCTAATCATTCCATTAACTTGTTACTGTGTTATACTAAGGTATTGTTGGTGCACTTCCGAATACATACATGTTATTGATAGAGAGTGAACATTATAAACAAAAATAATAAGAAAAGAAACAGTGTCAACCAAGAAGCAGAATAAAGAACATTTAATTAATTAAACAATCAGATTGCGTTTTTATTATATTTTCTTCCTTGTTGGTGGATGTTACGGAGTTCTATCTGCCCAGTGGCGTATTTGGGGAGTGAAGTGAACCCGTGTCGTGCCAGGCGCATACCGCACCCCCACAAAACCACCCCGGATTTGCGGCCCATTTCTGTCTGTTCCGCCGGAGTTCCGTCTCCGGGGATATTCCTTCCGACGGCAAAGTCGAAGTATAATCTCTCTAAAGTTGTTTTCCATTCTTGTAGTTCTTGTAGATGTTGTTGAGCCATGCCATGATGAGTTTCCACCCATTGCTTAGGTTTATCATTAGCTCACTTATGGTGTTTCCGGCTACTGCACCGTTTACCTGACCAGGGAGTATACTGCGTTCTTCCTGGAAATTGTTACATACCATTATGTTGCTTCCACCTTTGCCACGCAGCGCATGCGGTGCCCAAAACTCATGCGGCGATCCAGTATAACTCCTAAATATTTTATGGTGGGGCTGGATTTGATTATATGTGTCTGCGTGTGGGCGCAGACTAATTTTTTCTACCTTTCTGCGGCTAGACATCAGTACCACATCTGTTTTGTTCCCTGCTGGTTCCAGCTCACCATTTATGAGTCAAAGTGGCATCGTTTTTACAGCCCAGTTCGTTTCCTCATAGATTTCTGTTGTGACAATTTCTAAATTTTATTTTTTTATTTTACTTCTACCAGGAAAGTCGAACCTATAGCTCTGTGTCGGCGCCCTGAGATGCTATTTTTTTTTTCTCGACCGGGTCCATCAGCCAAGCTCCGAAAGATGCTCAAGGACCCAATACTTTCACGAAGTCTATAGCTTAAAGGGGTGGTATTTCACCGGGCGGCTGGGCTTTGGGGCCGTACCTACCACTCAGTAATTGTGCCGAACTGCACAATAGCAAGACTCGTCAGTTGAACCTAGGTTAGCACAATCAAACGCAAGACACAACCTCCTTACCAACTCAGCCATCGTACACTTAACCGATTTTATCTACCCCTCATGGTTTGCTTTTGTATAATACCCCGTCGTACATCATGTTCCGTAGTAGTGGTCCGACAACTGACCTTTTGATACCCTTCTCTTTACAGAGTTTTTTTTTTTTGCCAAATCTTGTTTCGTGTATTAGCATCCAGTCTATGAAATATAAAACTACGGTCTCCAGGAGTTAGCCTGGTACTCCCTGCTGATGCAGCGCAATTATTATGTGTTTCCAAACGGGTGCGTTAAATGCATTCTTGACGTTCAGTGTGATGGCTGCACAATACTGCTTCGTGCACCACTTCATCTGAAAACCGCCAGCGTTCCTTCGGTGATTCTTCACACTAGGGCAATTATATTCACTATACTCCTTTTCCTTCTGAAATCAAACTGCATCTGCGAGAATCCTTCTCTTCGCTCCGTATACTGAGCCAGTCTTGAAAGGATGACGGTTTTTTCAATACCTGTCCAATTTTGCTCAGCAGGCATATGGGACGGTATGCTGATGGCTCTTAAGGTTGTTTGTTACCTTTTGGTATTAGGACTAGCCTCTGTTCCTTCCACAATTTTGGGAAAGCTCCTTCTCTTACGCAGCTGGTGCATTAATGTGCTGGATATATCTATGGTCATCGTGGCCCTTTTCAGTACTCCGGTGCCTTTAACACTTTGATTCTTCGGGCGGCTCCTTATATTACCTCTGTGGTTACGGACTTCACCACTGTTTGCTGATCCGGTGTCATATTGTGAACACGGGGATGTCCATGGCTCGGAAATAGACTGGCACAACGGAATTCATCTGTTTAGAGCTTTTGGATGCAATTATTGATATACCTTAAGACCAATTTGGCCGCAACGCCTCACACGTTATTTTAAACTTCCTCCGTTAGTTCCTTGTGAGAGTTTTACTCCTTTTTATGGTTTTCTTCAGCTGCCTTATAGCTTTCCTATATTCGTTGTGGACCGTTTCGTACTTGGGCCTTGCAATCTTACGTTGCGTTTTTTGTCGCAGTTTAAGGCATTCGCACCACAGCCCAGGGATTTCCTAGTTCCGCCAGTATTGTCCTGTATGTGTTCGTTATTGTGCCTTTCTTGACATAGGGACATCGCACATGTCCATCAGGTTGTCTGTTACAGAATGGGCTAACAACGTAACTCCCCCCCCCCCCCCCCCCGCGCAATTGTTTCCGGAGCGTCACAACCTGGAACTACCCGAGAGAAACTTCACAGTACTTTAATGGCATCTCAAGGCGATGACGCTAACTAATCTCTATAAGTTTATAGCGTTTGCGATGATAGTGAAGAACGTGTGATTCGAACTAACGCTATGACAGTTAGAACCACCAAAAATTGAACCAAAGCGCAACCCATCAGGTCACCGCCGTGTGTACGAATTCGATTTTTCAACTCAAGTGCATTCGACTGATGTGGATTTGTTATGTTATCGCTATGGTATGCGGCTCTGATGCATTTTCTTATTCGATTTTCGTTTGGTGTTCTTCACTATTTTCTTGTGTATTGTATGTGTATCTGTTAGAAGCGCCACACTGCTCCCTCCTCAGTAACTTTGTTGCGATCAGCTTCGTGTGTGAACGACGGAGCGAGGAACGAGCGAGCGAGAGAACGTCGGAGCAGGCGAGTGTGCCGGTGCTCTATGCGGAAGTCGTGATCGTGTCGTGAAGTTCTGTTTACTTTGGAAAAGTGTGTGCTGTGTGTACAGAGATGACGTTGGGTTGTTGCGTTAAGCAAGGGCAGTGAAGAGGGTGATTTGAACATATGATGAATCGAGTGAAAAGGGAAGCAATGAAACCTCAGGCTACTGCCGTGTGTACGAATTCGATTTCTAAACTCGAGTACACTCATCTGATGTGGATTTGTTATGTGATCGCTATGGTATGCGGCTCTGATGTATTTCCTTATTCGATTTTCGTTCGGTGTTCTTCATTATTTGCTTGTGTATTGTGTGTGTATCTGTTAGAAACGCCACAAGTTCACCTCTCCTGAGCGAAGTATATAAAAATAGTGAAACATATTAATCTTCGTGCATGAAAATGTCTAACACAGTCTGGTAGGCTTTTTTGATAATGGGTCTTTGAGTGACCTTTAGCACAAGGATTCGAAAAACATACGACCACAAGTATATCGTCACATAATCTGAATTATAGCGATACGTGTTTCTATGGCCGTAAAGAATTACATAATGAATGACACCACATTTCCCGTGAGGGGTATTAAATTCTAAATAAGGGAGACAGTGCCATCGAAGATTATTGTCCAGCTTGTAAACGTGGCGCCGCTCGAATTTACCAAATGTGGCATAATCCTGCGGTGACGAATTCGATTTCCGCTTCAAATATGCACGCTGTAAAGATGTGAATAATTCGTTGCATTGATCAGACAATGTAAACTTGGTCAAATCTTATTTAATTCGAGAAGGTCGGAAGCATATAGCTATAATTTCATTTATACTTTTCGGGAATAATTATAACAATTATGATTTTTCATATACCACATATTGTACATCGTGCCAGGTGAAGATCTAGAAGAATTAACAGAAGACAGAACACCGGAATTGTGCCTCGATGTTCAAGAGCTGAGCTTCTGAACAGATAATGGAAACTCAAGTGCGATGGGATGAATTACACAACTATGCTGTCATTTTACGAGGCGTGTGAAATCTTACACATATGTTTCATGGTCCGTGTCACGCCACAACCCACCGGAGGTTAAGGACTCGTACCCTAGAGCTGCAAAAACGCATTAATCTGGTCATAAACTAAAAAATAGGAGATAGTGCTTTATCCGTAGATAAATGAGAGTATATTGATAAGTTATAAAATCGGCATGGGTCAAGCTTGTAATTCAGCCATGCTTCATAACGAATAATACCAATTTACTGAAAGTAGCATAGATTAATGAATATTACCGTAACGAGCGTCGAGGAAATGCATCTTAGCGCATACATCGACACCACGATTTTCCACAGAAGATTGGGCGAATCAACAAGCTCTAGGGCGGCGAGACTTCTAGACGTAGCAAAATGCTGCCAATGCGAATGTGGTATTAAAAGTATTAGTTCATTAGTAATATATTTAATAGGATATACCTTTACACATTTACACAAGTAGAATACAGGATGGTCCAAGTTTAGAAAACACTATGTAGCGTTTCTGACAGATACACGCACACACACACACGCACACACACACACACACATACATACACATACACACGGTTTTAATAAGCAGCCGCAAGAAAGTTGAACACCTTGATTTGGAAATACGAGTAGAAGGACAAATAATCAGATCCAGTCCTTATATTAAATATCTTGGTGTAATACTCGACAAAAAGTTGAACTTCAAGGAACACCTGCGGAAAACGAGTGAAAAAGGCAAGAATATGCAAAGTTTTAGCGAGACTGCTACCCAATGTTGGAGGACCCCGGCCCCACACAAGGAAACTCATAGTCAGTTTCAACACCCCCATTATAATGTATGCAGCTCACATATGGGCAGGAGCCGCACAGTATAAGTCGTACATGAGGGGAGTGAACTCCGCACATAGACTGGCGTGACAAGAGTATGTTGTGCATTCCGAACGGTATCCGAAGAAGCTATAAATATTCTGGCCGGGAGGATGCCACCTAACATTGCAGCTAAAGAAAACGCTGCATTGTATAAGGTCTCTCAAGAGAATGTCACAATTAGAGCTCTCAAGCCTAAGAGAATGGCAACGAAGGTGGGATTCTTCCACCAAAGGAAGATGGACCCACGCCATGATACCTGATATAAAAACATGGGCGAAAAGAAAACATGGCGAACTGAATTACCACCTGACCCAGCTAATATCAGGACATGGATGCTTTCGGCAGTACTTGCACAAGTATAAGCATGTGAATCACCCATACTGCTTGTATTGCGAAGGCAAAATAGAAAATGCGGACACGTACTCACAGAGTGCGTGAGATTCGAGACGCACGAACGATTTTGGAGAGACATATGAGACGGACAGTTACTCCGGGAGGAGTAATAGAATACATGCTTATTTTAAAACAGGCATGGTCCGTAACAAATGGTATTCTCTGTGAAATGATGCAGCAGTTGCGACGCGAGGAGCGGAGTAACAGGTAAACTCCGTCCCGCCCCGGACAAGAGGTATCTTTTGAAGATTTCCATCTTCCTACCGAAACCAAAAAAAAAAAAAAAAAAAAAAAAAAAAAAAAAAAAAAAAAAAAAAAAAAAAAACGTACACACGGCCGACGCAAACCACCCAATTAGCGACGCGCCAAACTAACCTCGAGATAGGTGATGAACTGTCGCTGCAAACTGAGAGGCCAGTGGGGCCAAATGAACGGGGAAACAAATATGAAGATTATCGAAATGAATCTTAATCACTGTGAGGTAGCTCAGGACATCCTGAAACAAACAGCTGGGGAGGAGAGAGTTGACGTCATACCCATCAGCGAACCGTACAAGGCTCTCAGCGACAACATGTGGGTGAGCGACAAAACAAATACTGCAGCTATATGGTTAGGTGGAAGACATGCGTTTCAAGACGTCTACAAACAAACCGAGGCCTTGTCAGGGCAAAAATTAATGGCATACATTTTTACAGCTGTTATGCCAGGCCGAGTTGGTCGCTTAGCCAATACCAGGCTATGCTGGACAATTTGGTGGCAGATGCCCAAGGAAGGCCTAAAGTTATTATAGCCGGCGACTTCAACGCATGGGCAGCGGAATGGGGCAGCCGATCAACAAACACTAGAGGCCGCATTCTCCTGGAAACCTTTGCATCTCTGGACATCGGCATTACAAACAACGGGCGGGTAAATACATACCGTAACGGAAGAAGAGGATCGGTCATCGACATCACTTTTGCGAGCAACTCCCTCCTACGTAAGTTAAAATGGCGGGTCAGCGAGGATTACACTCACAGCGACCATCAGGGCATTATAGTCAATATACAAGAAAACAACCGTACAAGGAGTCTCCAAGTAGGTGGCGCGAAATGGAAAGACACATCTTTTGACAAGGACTCCTTTGAAGTAATATTGAGTACCAACGATGTAACCAATGCTGAAACAGCCGAAGCCAAGTCACACCAACTCATCCGTGCTGTCACGAGAGCGTGCGATGCAGCTATGTCTCGGAGATCTAACGGAGAATTTATTACACCATGTTATTGGTGGAATGAGGAAATAAAGGCACTCAGGACTCGCTGTCTACAAGCCCGACTCAAAGTGCAGCGGTCTAGGCGGACAGCCAACTTCCAAGAGCACTCTCCGGTCAGCACGGCACAATCTACAAAAGGCGATCAAGGACAGCAAAACGAGGTCCTTCAAAAGCCTATGCGAAGGAACCGATATAAATCCATGGGGTACGGCGTACAAGATGGTAATGAGTAAGCTGAAGGGTTCCAGGTCCCCACAGATATCATGTCCAAAAAGGCTGAGGTCAATAGTAAACCAACTATTCCCACAAGACATATCGCCACACTACGGCTTAATAAGCGAGACAGTGGTGGAGGACATCCCCAGAGTCACGGCAGACGAGCTACAGTCAGCATGCAGGAGGATACAGGAAGGCAAAGCGCCGGGTCCGGGCGGAATTACAAACAAGGCGGTGAAAGCGGCATCTGAAAGTCGACCGGACATGTTTATAACCACCATGCAAATATGTCTAGAGGAAGATGTCTTTCCAGAAACTTGGAAACTGCAACAATTTGTGCTCCTACCAAAAAGTAAAAAACGACCCGGAGAGCCCTCATCATATCGCCCTATATGCCTTCTAGACACTATGGGAAAGATATTGGAAAGAGTGATATACGAAAGACTGCTAACCGTAGCAGAAGAAAAAGCAGCCCTATCGAACCAGCAACACCGGTTTAGAAAATCGCGCTCCACCGTCGACGCAATAAAGAGAGTAGTTGACATTGCGACGGAAGCAATAAGTGGAAAGAGATGGCGCTGGGGCACAAAGGAATACTGTGCAGTTGTAACACTGGACATAAAGAATGCCTTTAACTCGGCAAAATGGCCAGTCATAAATAGAGCGCTTCACAGAATGGGCACCCCACACTACCTCCAGAGAATAATTTCCAGCTAGCTCACTAACAGGAAGGTGAGGTATGCAACAGATAATGGTGTAAAATACCACAACGTCTCAGCAGGAGTTCCACAAGGATCAGTTCTGGGACCCCTCTTATGGAACATCATGTCCGAAGGGCTTCGGCAAAACATATTCATGAGATAGAGACAGCTACTAATGAGGCAGTGGTGAAAGTCAAAGAATGGCTGGTATCCGCTGGTCTCGAGCTAGCAGACCACAAAACAGGGGCGGTTTTAATAACTAGCCGAATAAGGTGGAATATATGAATATAAGGGTCGGAGATCAAATTATTAGATCGAAAGACGCAATAAAATATCTAGGAGTTATGATCGACAACAGGCTACAATTCAAAGAGCATGTCAAGTATTCCAGCAAAAAGGCGTCAATGCTGCAAGCAGCACTTGCTCGAATACTACCAAACATCGGAGGACCTGGATATCCACGAAGAATCTTGATGTCTAGAGTAGTATATAGTATACTGACGACGAAGGAAGCGAGGAGAAAGCTGACGTCAGTCTATAGACTCTGTGCCTCAAGAACCATCAGCGGTTTCCGAACCATCTCGAACGAAGCTGCTTTTGTCGTAGCCGAAATGGTTCCAATTGATATCCTTGCGGAAGAGATGTTAAGAATCTACAACAGGAGAACGTCAAGGCAACTGGAACTGTGGGGCTTTTCAGGGCCCGAGAAGCCACGCATCGCTCGAACCCCACCTTAATCAGCAAATCCAGCTCATCTGAGAATTGAATTTCCGGCAAGATTACACAATCTTACCATGGCATTAACTGCCAACCAATTTGCTGAAATCAATTCGGTTATCCCCACGGATAACCGACATAAATACCCCATAGGCAGCTTACCTTTTTAAGGGCCGTTCCAAGCCCCTTCGAGCGGTCACACCTGAAAACATAAACCCACGGCAAAGATTACGACCTTGCCGTTGCAACCAAAACATATTCGTGTCCCTTGATCGGCACCCATGCCCATTGCCAACCATTAAAAAAACTTCCACAGTTCCCTTATTGACATTCATGGCAATCATGCTCACAGAAATCCTTCTGTTTGCTTTTCTTAAGCAATGACCGATCCCCCAATCACATCACGCAAATTGATGCCTATTCAGCTGCAACCAATTATTTCGGATCGACTGTATTTTCATTGGCTTCTTCAAACAAAACCGCATTTTAGCGCTTATGCATTAGATCCCATTTCGGTATACGATATACCCTCTATCGTTATGATAGTAACGTTTTCAATTCATGTTTGAACAGCTGCAGGTTTCTGCTTCTATCCTCTCTTCAACGCGCGTTCGTTGTCCTTCCTTCCAAGAGGAAGACTTTCATTTTTCCAGTGGCAACGATATCTATAAAGAACCTTCCAATGGGACGTAGATCGTTTCCCATTGGTCACGAATGGCCGAAGGGTTGTTTCTCCTGCGATGGTGTGCGTGGAAACCCATCGCAGGCATTGAGGCTGGGTCAATTTCTTTAAGTAAAAAGTCAGTCAGATTTTAGCTGCCTAGAATATCGGAGGTGTTAAGACATCGGAGCAGTAAACATTAAAAATTAATTATTTGTGCCGGGAAAGTCTTCGTATGACTATTTGTATTTGCGCGAATATTGAGGTGTAAGAAATTATCTATCGTTTACAAATACAATAAGATTCGTGTGAAACGGTTCATTAAAGGCCGTCTTTAAAAACCATTAATTGTGACTTAATTAAATCTTATTTTTTTTAAATAAAACAAACATTAAATCAACGAATCAACGCCAGTGTTTCTTTTACTCATCAAATTCTTCATCGTCGAACGGTTCCAGTGTTTACCTGGTTGTTCTTTTGTTTTCCGCGGTGGTGGTTTTTTATGGAACTCGCATCCTTGCTGATGCCAACATAAAAAAAACCCACAGAACCAAAAGCAGTCAAGGAGATCAAGGAGGAAGAGAAAGTAACCTCATTAACCATATGGCAAACTCGGTGGGGCAACACTACGAAAGGCAGATGGACGTACAAATTAATCCCATCTATCGCCACCTGGATGAAGAGAGACCACGGTGCCTGCAACTACCATCTTACCCAGTTCCTGACCGGGCATGGTGGATATCGCATATATCTGCACCGTTTTTGACACAGCAGCCCAACGTTGTGTCCAGCGTGTCCAAACCAAGAGGAACATACGGAGCATGTGGTGTTCCACTGTAGACGCTTCAACGAAGGTAGACCCAATCTCCCAGGCCCGCAAGACCTCATAGAGCGGATGCTATGCTCCGAGGATAACTGGATGGAGATAAGCGCATACGTGACCAAAGTGCAACTCGAACTTAGAAGAATCGAGAAAGTAAGGCAAGCACAAATAGCCGACATGGAGAGAGCAGCTTAAAAAAGCATAAAACTAACCAGCCCCGCGAAGCAATACCTAACGACAGTCCCGCGGGGAGCGTGGTTGGCGGGAGCGAGGGTGTGGTTTAGTACGCAGGCGTGCGACTTGGAACTGTGGGGAGGAAGTATTGTGTGCGGGCGTACTGCCCCGGGTTACCTTCCTCCTCCATCATAATTAATGTTCAGCCACGGGAAAGCAGGTCAAAGACAAAGCCGCTGAAATAACACACTCGGATTCCACAAGGGGCAAACACTCTCAGGAACCGCAACACGGCAAATTGAAACACCGGTTTATTGTTTATTTTTATTTACTTTGCGGTTACAAACATTATTTGGATTGTTACTTATTCTACTAAATCAAAATTTTACACACACGGATTGAACATGCAAGGGATTTCAACTTTATTTTGTAGTTACAAACATTATTTGGATTGTTACTTATTTTATTAAATCAAAAGTTTACACACACGGATTGAACATGAACGTTTTAATCCGCCGTACCGACTCCGGTACGGTGGAGGACGAGCGACCCGACCGCACTGGAGATTGAATTGCGACTCAACGATCGTCATCTCATGCAGAGATGATTTCGCTAAGGAAAACAAAGGAAGAGAGAGAAAAACTCTTCTCTTAAGGGTGTGAATTTATCCCACGTGGGAGACCGGGGTTGTATTCCCCGTCGGGGTGCCACTGGCGCAAGACTAATGACCTTGCCCGAAAAAAAAACAAATCATTATGGAAAATTTAACAAGCCTCAGGACTTGCTAAATAAGGCCAAGACCGGTCCCAGGTTGTAGTGCCGATGATGATGATGAAGGATATGTTTTATCTCCCACAAGTGTAACGTAGAGTCTCTCTTGTGGGAACAAGAAAACCAGGTCTCGTAATAAAGGTCATGGTGGTATGTGTGGGATCGTTCAGATAGATGCGATTCACACGTGCAGTGGAACGACGAAACAGGCAGGCGGCAAAGACAATAGGGAAAAATGACCAAATGCGCCGTTGGTAATGCGGGTCATTGTTTACACGATGCCTCGTCGCTATTTTCGACGTTAGGAGAAAAAGGTGCTAAAAGCAAATTGGATTTTTATGACATCTATGGCTGCAGTAGAAACCGGGTTCATATTTGCATTAGGAAATGCTGGGGAATTTGGTTTCGGCGTCTATTGCGCTAGTTATATGCAGCTGCTTGGGTTGTTTATTGATAAGACAAACCAAAAAGGTTACCAGGCAATGTGTATGAAAAGGTATATGACGCGGCTGAGAAAATAGACGGCGCGATATTTATGGTCCCTGTCATGACGGTTACATTGAATGCAATCCGAATTATTTTGTTTACAGGAATTCAACTAAGGGAATTTGACTGGCGACATAGATGCCGAAATTGATTGGAAATTCCTGGTAAGTTAATAAAGAAATCTTAAGGAGCAATGGTATGCGAAGAGAATGCATCAAGGTCAGTTTTCATTACAGGGACTTAAATATCATAGATTTGATCTCTTAAATACGTGCAGCATTTTTAGGTGCCGAATGCGAATGCATTGGCGAGGACTTGAGCGTCTTGGGTGATGATTATGGGGGTTTTTTAGGAAGGTAAACCGTAGGATTTGGCGGAACCGCCACAGAACCTTCGTTCCAGGTACACGAATCGTGCATGCTAATAGCACGGGCTGCTAGTATCTATGAAGTTTCCACATCCGTTGACGCATCAAAAAAAAACAAAAAAAAACACGTACACACACACAAGCCACAAGCAAATAGTGAAGAACAACACAGAAAGAAATTGAATAAGCAAAAGGTACGAGGGTTGCCTTTTATATTTCGGGATTAGAGAACAAAAACAAATATTGATCATCGAAAATCACTTTATTGCTTTTCAAAATATTCCCCATAAAGATCTATACACTTTTGCATGTGTTTGAACCAATTGTCGAAGCACTTTTGCCACTCTGATTGAGGTATCTCCAACACATGCATTCTGAATGCACCAACCGCTTCTTCAGGTGTCGAAAAACGTTGACCTCTCAGTTTGTTTTTTACGTACGGGAATAAAAAGAAGTCATTCGGTGCCAAGTCAGGACTATACGGCGGATGACCCATCAAATCGATGTTTTGGGTGCTCAAAAATGCAGTTGTCGCAGCCGATGTGTGAGAGCTCGCATTGTCGTGGTGAAGAGTGATCCGTCTTCGGCGGTTGGTTTTCCTGATTTCTTTTAAGACAACTGGCAAACAAATGGTTGTGTACCACTCAGAATTGACTGTTCTGCGTTGTTCTAGTGGTACGGTTGCGACATGTCCAGTTTTTCCGAAAAAACAGGCGACCATTTGCTTGGAAGTGCTTCGTGCGCGAACAACTTTTGTTGAATTTGGCTCATCTTGAAACACCCAGACAGTCGACTGCTGTTTACTTTCGGGCTCATACGCGTAAATCCACGATTCATCACCTGTCACGATGTCATAGACGTGTTTCGAAGCACCGCGACCGTATTTTTTGAGCATTTCTTCCGACCAATTGACACGAGCCTTTTTTTGGGCGATTGACAAATTGTGTGGGATCCAACGCGAACAAACTTTTTTGACAGTCAAATGTTTATGCAATATTGAATGTATGTTGGTCCCACTAACGCCTAAGGTTGTCTCAATCTCACGATATGTCACATGACGATCTTCCAATATCAGTTCGCGCACAGCATCAATGCTTTTCGGAACAACAACTGATTTTGGACGACCTTCACGAAATTCATCTTGGAGTGAACTACGACCACGATTGAATTCACCATACCATCGATAAACACTGGTCCTTGATGGAGCTTCATCGCCAAAAATTGAATTAAGTTCATCCATGCACTGTTGCTGAGTTAATCCACGCCGAAAGTTGTAAAAAATAATCGCACGAAAATGTTGACGATTTAATTCCATTTTTGGGCCGAGATGAATCTTTTAAGTTACTGTAAACAACACCAATAGCGCTCGTATGTCAAAACGTTCTGAGTGCGTATACCCTCAAAAACGTCCAACTTTACGACAGAGATGTCAATTGCCGAATTGCAACACTAGGGTTGCCAAATCCCGAAACATAAGAGGCAACCCTCGTATCAGCCATGTACCAAGCAATAACATAGCAATTCCACAACAGTTGAGTGTGCTTTGAGGTAACGATCCAACGATCGTACATGCGGCAGTGGCGTGATGTGTTGAGCATTGATTCAATCTTTTCGTGATTCTAACCGTCACAGAGTCGGTTCGAATCACACGTTCTTCACTAACGTCGCAACGCAATACTATAACTTTTACATTTTTTTGCCTGACTGTTCTCATAGAGCACGTGCTTCAAATATTTGTTTTGGAAATGTCTGTTATAGAGAAGTAATCCGTACATCTACAAGCAAATAAAATTTAGTAAGTTACTGTTTTTATAACAAACTCAGCTTATTTAATAATTGTAATTAATGTCTTTACTAAAAAGTTGAATCAGCACCAAGCTAATATTGAGTAATATCCAACCCAAAAATAAAATTGTAATCCTATATAAACTGCGTTAATACATAATAGATCAGAGAAAAAATGATAAAAAGGGAAGTCGATAATTTTTTAGTTTTGGTTATAACCACAAGCAATCGATTAAATAACTGGTAGAAGTGGTCAAATAGTTCAAAGTTCTTCAAAATTGCTCTAGTTACTTTATCAGTTTCATGTTAATTAGTGAATATCTCATGTCCTTCGGTTGCCTAACTAAAACCTCAAACGCAGTTTGTGGTGATCGAATTGAAAGTAATAGAGTTTCATTGGGTAATTATTGCGTAGCCTAATACAGAATCTGGTTCGTCGTCAAATCGATCTTTGCGGTTTTCTCTTCTTATCTATGTCCCCTGCTCTTTCTCGTTTCCTCCTCATCACTTCGCACATCGTATCTCGGTTGGACTTGATATGACCATCGATTCGGAATTTCATGGATCATTTCAAGTCTCCCGAGGAAATATCTGCGGTGTGGTTTTGCACATTGATAACTACACTAATCCGATCCCTGTAACACATGCTGTTTCTCATGTTCCATCGCCTACAGTTGCTGGAAATTAATTTGTTTCACCGGAATGGTAGCTCAAGTGCATCCATTCCAATTCAATGAACCGCAACTCGCAAGGACATGACATAATCAATTCCCTTAGCTAAATTTATTATGTCATGCAGATAAATGTCTCGCCCTCTTGGAGGTTTATAGCCTTCAAGCGCTTTACATTTTAAACCATATCAAGTGGCTTGTTGCATTCGTACACTCATTCAAATAGATTCCAGTATCCTGCAAATCCAAATTATCTAACATGGTGTCGGTCGAGTGAACTGAATTGCAATAGGAGGAGATTTTTCTCTGCATGTGACCGTAACTAAACTGCTCCGCTATTTCACTGAATAATTAAGAGTTTTTCCTTTGGATTGCGACGCCAGTGCAAGGACAATTAGGAAATCCTAAAAAGACCATTAGTTTCATGTGTTGCATGGCTTTTCTGCGGCTTCTCTGAACGGTGTGCGTGTGTGTCTAGCAGGGAGGAACAAGAAAAAAAAATAGACACAAAAAAAAATGGAATCATCAGTTGAAGCCATTAGAATTGCATGTGACCATTAACACCTCATTAGTTGACCGTAAGACCCGGGCAGGCGGTTGCCCGGTCGTGGGTTGACGGCATATGCTACCCTAATGCCTGAAGAGGAATTTATGCATCGCAGGGGATATCGTTACGAGAAGGGTTCTACAAATGGAACCTTTTAACAAATTTGTTAATTAATTGGTCTGTCTTACAAACAATTCCTAATTGAAGACCTCGGTGCAAGTTTGCTAAAATTGTTCATCCTTTGGGGGATCTTGTGTGCCTTTCCATGTAACCTAATAGCAGGATAATTAACAAGTTTTTTTCTGTTGCTATCCTTCTTTGAAAAACAGGCATTGTGCATTAGGTTAAGAATCTTCGGACAGTGTGACCAGTACTGCGTATAATAACTTAGTACATCGGGGTAGTTTAATTTGACTAATGGAACCAATGCGATGGTAATGAAAGTTGTGTGCTCTTTCCTCTTTACAGAACCTAGGAATAATCCAAAAGGAGTATTTCAAATTTATCAGAACTGTTAGTTTGAACACCCAAACTTTCATCGAATGTGATCAATTGGGCGATGGAGAGATTTAAAAAATGCCTATAAAGCTAAAATTCCATTCAGAATCAATAATCCTTAATGGCCTATGTGACGAATGTGATAACCAGCGAATGTATCTTCCTTTTTATTTCTAAAAATTAATAAAATATCATCTGGAGATATTTACCCGCCGAGCTCTTGTAGTTCTAATGTACTGTTCTGAAATATGTTAACTATTGGCGTAATGCACGACGGATACAGATGTGTTATGCGGTACAATAAATTTCGAAACAATTTGCAAACTTTTGTGACTTTGGTTCCTCTTAGGTCAACATAAAATGTGCCACCATCAATTTGGAACCACTCATTTTGATGGTCTAACTTACAGAAAATTGAAAGTTGACATTTCTTATACTAAAAAATAAGCATTTTCTCTCCTGCTTACTCCACTTATGAACCCGTTCTCTTGGGAAAAGATAATTGGATATATCCAGCTATGCCTAATATGTGATTCAATTCCAAGGGGAAAGAAGCTGTTTTTTTTTTTTTTAATATATTTCTCTCAGGAGAGGCGTACCTATAGCGCCTTCACGGCGCCCCGAGGTGCCACCAAATAACTGTTGCAATTCATTTGAACAGTTGCAGGTTGTAACGCTCTGGAAACACTCCCGCGAGGAGGGAGTTCCACAGCTTTCCCAATCTGTAACGAGTTCTGATGCAGGTAGGTTTGCGCCGTCGGGAGATGAACCGCAATTTAGTGTGTTACATAGTTACTCCCCCGCCTTTGTCCCATGGAGAAAATATTAAACATAAACAAACATACATAACATATGAAACATTTAAACAATTTACATAGTAAATACGGCGGGTGGGAGCGAACATACAGGGCAAAGTCTCTGCTTTCAACCCGGCGAAGGCCAGGACGATCCTTGTCAATATTCATCCATTCAATTTCGAAGTTGACATGCAGTCTCCACGTGACACCCCTGGATGGCTACTTTGACACCCAGCAAGTAGTGAACGAATGCACGCAGTGACATCCTAAGATAGGTTGGCGCAAGGCTAATAACCTTGCCCGGAAAAACATTACTATGGACAATTTTACAAGTCTCGGATAAGGATCGGATTGCGGTGGAGAGACTTGCTAAATAAGGCCAAGACCGAATTCTGGTTGTAGTGCCGATGATGATGATGAAATAGTAAATACCTACATTACAAACAATTACCACATTTGCAAACTAAACTTAAATACAAAACTCAAACATAAATTACATCTTATTCATTTACAACATAAAATAAACATATTCTTTTAAATAATGTCCATTTCATATTTTAAACACACATAAAATACATATTTCATTTGGCATAAAAAATATAAAAATATAGCTGGTGCATGAGCCCAGTTTTATTCGGCGATGACATCTTCCATTAGTTTTGAAGTTGATCGTAGCCAAGTTTCTTCGTTGGGACAACGGCTCTGATGAACAAGGGAACGAAGAAGAACAAGAACCGTGTTTGCAATTTTGTTTTTTGTGTGTGGGACACACTTTTGTTTTTTGCAGTTTTTGACGGTTTTTGTTTCCCTGTGCGGTTTTTTGACAGTGATCGTGGTCGTTGGTTATGAGAACACGAAAAAGAAGGAATAAGGTGGCAACGGTCGTGTAGCACTGATAGAGTAAAGGAGAAGAAGTTCATAATAAAATCTAATTAGTTGATCGAGTTTGTTTAAAATAAAAGTTCATAATGAAATCGAACCGATTGGTCTTGATCGAATTTGATTTTCCTTTTAAAACCGCACGGAAATGGTCGGCGAACGCCAAAAGGGAAAGTCGGAGCGCCTTGGAGTCCTGGAGGGAGGAGTCAGGCTGGAAGGCTAACCGCGGGCAAGCGGATAGGAAAAACTTAAATCCAACAGTGAAAGGTGTGAGGTTCTGTATCTTCGAATTTTTTCATAATCGAAAAAAGCAGTGAGCATGACCTTAAGTTTGGATCGACTTTGTCATGGCTTTTTCGATTTCGTCTCGTTTTGGTAACGCCATCGGATGATTGTTGACTTCTTTGCATGTCATACTCGTAGACCCGTGTCTCATCACCAATTATGATGCGTGGCATGAATGTAGAGTCAGTAGAGAGTCGAGAAATCAAATCATGCCTTCGGCAATCGCTTTTGCGATGCTCTTTTTGCAAAACATTCAGGTCTTTTGGAACAAGCCTTGCTGGATGCGTCTGATCTCCATAATATCGACCAAAATCCTACGAACTAATTCGTGTGTGAAATGTTTAGCTCTTGTGCTAGCTCACGCAAGCTATGAGAGCGATTTTCAAGCACCAATTCGTTCACTTTAACGAAGTTTTCACAGTCGCAGTCGTTCTTGGAGCACTCGCGCGAGGTAATTCATTAACATCTTCACGAATACTTTTAAATGCTTTGTACCCTTCATATACTTGTCTTTTCGATAGAATTGAGCCGCTGTAGCTCTTACCAATATTTTCAACGATTCCACACAAGAAATTCTGTAGTGTAACAACATATCCACAAAATGACCATGAAGAATAGTATCAAGTAAATCACTTTGCCCTTGTCACAATTAGCACGTCTCAAGTAACCAGCATTCGTTGCCGACCATAATTCAAGGTCGATTCATTCATTCATTGAGTAAAAGAAACGAATTGCTCCGGTTACGATTTCAAAGAATCATATGACAATTGTTTACGAGCTTGTCGGTGGCAACTGATTCATAAATTAATTGGGTCAAATCGTGTCATTGTTTTTACACTATGCGCTAAGCTGGTGACAGGAAATTAAGTAGCACAGTAAGCAGAATTATATGAGTGAATTCTCAATTAAGAAAGGAATAGCTTGTTAAGCAAAATTTGTATAAGTAACTTATGGAATTTGTAAATAATTGAGTGACTGATTGGGAGTATAAATACCCCAGCATTTTGAAGAATAAATCAATGAAACACTTAATTGTTTCGATTCAATAGCTGCGGCGCTTTCGCCATGAACTTGTAGCGAGCTGCGCTTAAACAGCAAACCAATAGGAGAGGAGGATTTTTAGTAGATTACTTTTGATATTTTAGGTATTAAAAATAACTCTGCTGTTAAAACAACACTACATAGCGATACTGTACCGTTAATACCACAAAATTTAATGCAAACTCTTTTGCCAACCAAACTATCCATTATAAAAATTGAAAAACGTACTTGAGGTGAACCAACAAAATTAGCAGCTGCAACCAAACTAATTTACAGATAGGACTCAAACATTATGTCTTACTGTGGTACCAATCTGGTGGCAAAATTCAATTGACAACAGGCTTGTAGCACAATGGTAAATGTGCCAACAAAATATAAATAAAGAAATGATAGCGCACTCACAGTCCTCCCTATTTCCACTCGTTCGATTTCCCGATTATTTCCTTTAGATCCTTGAATAGTTGTTTAAGTTGGATGCCTAAATTCTCAGCCAACAAATATGTTTGTGACCGTTCAAGTTCTGCTTGTGGTATCCTCATGTATTCCCCTGCCGCGGTTGAAAACTCTCCTATAATTTAGGGCGCTTTTGTACAGCATCATTCAACTCAATAATCATCTGACTAGCACTCTTATTAAATTGAAACACTCGCCACTTTGTGTTTTGTCTCTTCATTTCACTTAAAAGTTTTTTTTCCAATTTATTATTTTAAGTTTCTTTTACAATAACTTTTTGATAATTTATGATGAAGATCTTTTTATTTTAACTTGGTTCATTTTCCTTTTTCCACTAAATACTTTAAGTTTCTTTTTATAATAACTTTTTGATAATTTATCTTGAAGATCCTTTTATACACCACTGACGACAGGCTTCGCACCGATATTTTTGAAACACCCGAGAGATCTGTGACGGTTCTACGAACCACACAAACCACTATAGGTCGAGATGTCGTCGTTCCACCAAGGAACATACTCACATGTAGCCAAACTACACGTGCCCACAGACACGTGCCCGCAAAGTCCTTCTTTTCATCTGAAAAAAAGGTAACATTCATACTGGTGTCAGCAACCCTACGTATCCACAGATACGTAAGCCAAAAGTCTCGAAAAATTTCCTACGTATGCACGGCGATCCAAGGACACGGCCCAGCACAGAAATTGTGTATCGATCCATCAACTCGATATACACAAACGGTTGGTACAGCTGCGCCAGATGTCGACAAACATCAGATCTCTGGCGATAAGCGAATTGCCGGAAAACCAATCCGTCGACAAAACCGTTGTCCCTGTCGCAATGTACTTCGCCTAAACAAAGGCCATTGCGGTGCAACAGCAATAAACGAAAATGCTGTTCCCATAGGGCAAAGTAAACATTATCCCACGATCGCCTAATGTAAATCACTCATTCGAGTGTCTGCATAACCGATGCATTAAAGATTGAAATTCTGACGATCACAGAATGATCCACAGCAACCAGGCAATAACCTCCGTGTGAGCACGATCGTCCCTGGTGGGCAGATTCTTGATTGAGAGAAAGCCACCACCAGCGAAAGGAAAAATTAAACTATGGGGTGAGTGGAATCATCCCCAGGGAAGTTACCACAGTCGACACAGGGAACCGAACAAGGAAGTTAGTCCGCGCCGCGCAATAAATCGCTACAGAAACTGTCTCCCCGAAGTAAACGTTCCAAAATGACGCGAGTCAATTTAAGACAATCGACCAATCTGCCACCGCGGTTATCCTCCTAGTGACACTGTCGTGTACCCTAACGTGTGCGTTTGCTACCACCAATCTTTAATTAAACATATTCTTCGCGGTGTTAAAAATTGAAACTAAAAATAAAGAAAGGGACCGAACCGTGAAACAGTGGCAAAGATTTTAAACTCCTGCCAAACATGTGTACAAACTAAAATTATAGGAAGACAAATAAACGTCACTAAACCAATTTTGCAGCGTTTTATTTGTGGTTATATTCGCTCAGTGTTCCAGGTGGTTTGTGTTTTTCTTGCCTGAAGAGTGTTCGGCGGAAGACGCCAACATTCGACGAAAGACCAACAAATCCGCCAAAGATCTCTGCACATTCGCGCCCATTCCCGATCGCACACTCATCGTCATTTTCCCATTTGTCTGCCCACTACATGCGAATAAATTCTCGCGAATTCATTCAGAAATTAATGAACCCTTAGAGAATGGAAAAATTGCAATGGGGTTATGGGTTGATTTGGTTTCGCTTACAACGGAAAGCAAAACCAAAGGGTAGGCTGTGTATCCTCGTCTTACGGCACTAATGAACCCATTTCGCAAATGCAGGGGTGCGCAAACTCTAACTCCGCCTTCTTTGACTTCAACCTCACCTCTCCTGCTCTCAAACGCCGTCTCTTCCCTTACCCCTCCTGGCTCCACCTCGCTCACCGTCTACACTCTCGCGCACTCATACTCACATCCTAACATCCGGCTCATCCACGCCCTTCCCTGTCCTACCACTTAAATTATTATTCTATCCATCATTGTTTAGTTCCTCATTCCATTTTTAAGTTACTTTAAAGTTAGTCCCCCACCCCTAATCCGCAAGTTTTAGTTTTTAAGGCAGTTCGTAAGTCTATTTGTAAGCTTATATGTTTATTCGACTTGTACTTAGCGAAGTAAAATGAGGGTTCTGCCCTCTATTCAGTCATTCATTCATTAGAGCTTTGAGTAATTCTTGGAATGCAGAATTACTATGTGGATTGCGAGAAGGGGAAAGGGGGGGGGGGGGGTGAAAAGTTTATGGTATTCATCAATGAATGGCCCGTACTTTTTGTACACGAGAAGGGCAACATCGGCTTGGGAAAACTTTTACTTCGGAAAGTACCAAGAGTTTTGGGGATGATAAAAAGTGTTTCGCTATGTGGAAACATGGTCCTCTGCCAATGTTTTGCTGTTGTTCAACAGCATGACGTGTGATGGTGGTTTCTAAGAAATCGGTATGTGGGATTTAAGGACGCGAATCAGCTCAACGATTCAGATGGGGGATTAATCATCTAACAGGCTTACGCGGGAACTTTAAATAAGAAATTCCGTGTAGAGATTTAACAGAACGGTGCCATCGCCGGTAGGGCCTTTAGTGTCGTGATCCCAAACCTAATCGATCTAAAGTTAATCTTATATGTGATCATATAGTATCGTCGTAATACCCAAGCATTCCTAAGCATGTCCTTCTGCACTATGATTTAACCTTAGAAGTTATCTAGAAAAAACCTCTTTTGTGTCCTTTTGTTTTTTTTTTTTGGAGTAAAATATAGGTAAATTATTTGGAAAAAGAAGTCACTGTGAATATCCTTCCTTTTAAAATTTAAATAACATTCATTGACATTTTTAAATGTATCTGCCAAATGAATGCGTCCTTGGGAAAAAACAAGAGTTGTTTGCCTATCAGTCCACCACCGCTTTTCTCTGACATCGGTCAGGGCAATCAAACGAAATATAAGGGACATCGTGTATTCTAATAAAGTGCGAAAATAACCGTCAGGTATCCTAATAAAATTCTGAAATATAATTCCTCACCTCGTCCTATAAAATTAACACTTTCAACTAAAAAGTTCCCATAGCATAGCAATCATCTAGTGGTGTTGTGACATTCTCCCGCAAACCCCACAAATCCACCATGAGCCCACTGTGCTTCAACATGGTTAAGGGGCGGAAAGTGATCATTTAAAGACGTTCATATTAAATCGCTTCCTCCTGGGGAATGCCTTTCAATTACAATCTTAATCTTTACATTCCCGATTCCTGTTTCCCGTTTCATATTTTTCTCATCGTTTTTCGGCTTCCCACACAACTTTTTTACGTTCCTCTCCGTCGTGGCAACTGCAAATGTATTTTCTAATCCATTAGACACACTCCCAGAACATCGGATCCTGCTATGGATGGAGGAAATCTCGCCTCGAACACCCTTCCCCCGGCATCTCTTCCCATTCAGCGCAGATAGCGACGATGAGACGACGCATCATAATCGTAATATCCGCGTCAAAGAAGAATGATTAAAGGAAAAAAAAAGTGAAAGCGGAAAGATTGGTTATGCTTGCTTAGATAAAAACGGAAATGCGTTGCTTTTGCTTTTTCATATGGGTGGCTTTTAATCGTCGTCATTGTGTCCTTGTGCGGAAAATTCTTACGTCGCATGTGTCATCTGCCGAAGGTATTTTATGTGTGTGACTACGAGTCCTGGCGTATTACTGGCATAACAACACCAACAGCAAACAGAAACAACATCAACAAATCCATATTAGATCGGTAATTTGTTTTGGCTTGATATCACGTCCTGTGACATTTATGCCGAGGGGTTGGTTGGGAGGAGCGTGTAGATGTATCGTCGTAGGCAATGTTACTGTTCACATCATCCTCGTGTACTTGGTGTGGGTTGGGAATTCTTCTATGTTTGGCTCCTGGTAGCTAGAGAGCCTGTCTGGGATCAGTGGCTAATCGGTGCAATCGTGCGTAGGGTCGCTTCAAAGCTTATCACTCTGGATATTGCCTAAAAGATGCTGTCAAAGAAGGTGGAGATTGTGGAATGAGGGGCGATGATTTCGTTTTATTTGTCAACTGTATTACATATGACAGAGTCTCTGAAGACCTGGTTGTCTTGACGTTTGGGGGATATTGGCGAACGGCGGTGAGGAAAGTTGTCATTTATGTTTAATGAAAAACATTCTCTTCATGGCGCTACGACGTGTTAATATGATATTGTGTGCAAGAACGAACCTAGTATACAACAATCACTGGAATAGAAAGTGAGCCATGCATGATGGAACGAGTAGGGGGAATGGGGCAATTCATAATTTGATCTATATACAGTCTTCGTTCGTATTTACGTATTTGCAGAGTTGTCAATTCCAAATGAACGACATCGTTTGGGGCACACTTTCGGTTGCTTTTATGTTCATTCAAGCTACATTTGTTACTTTAAGAAATTTGTGGCAGTTTCCACTTGATCAGATCCATAGAAATCCGATTAGATTTCGGTTATGGCGCCATTCTAAGATACTGCCCGTTCGATTGGCTACGATTCATCTAACCCGCTCTAATGGTGCCATATAATTGCAGGAGCCGGAGATCTAAATAATAGAACTAGCCTTATCTTTAGGAATCAACTGTCGACATCAACAACATTTTTTTTAGACGAAAAACGTGGATATAGAGGGTTTTGAGGTACCCTTAAATGTCAAAACACAGTGCGAGTGTAAAAAATGGGAGAGTATAACAAAAGGATATGTGGGTGTACACTGGTTGTAAACGACTGGCGATTATAATGACGTGAAAATGTAGATCATTCCACATTCGTGTGGTTTAGCTAAGAATCGATTCTTAAGTGTACTTGTACATTTGATGTCATCTGGTAACGTAAATTGATGAGTACTCTCTGATTGGCGGATATCACAGGAAAATATATAGCGAGCTGAAATGCATTCAACAAGTTCAATTGAGTAACGACCGTGATAATAACTTTGGAGAAAGAGTTGGCCGGATACGTTGCGTATGCAACTCACTAAAGCTGTTTCTTAGGGAGAGAAAAAGTTACCTACAAAAACTTCATACTGTTCTTGTTTTGATCCCGATACTGTCGCAATCAATTACGCCTCCTATTACTTGGTATCCTTAATTCCTTTCTGGTATTTTCATTACTAAAAATGCACTAAAACGGGAATTGGGAATGGTTCGGTTTGGTGAGTATGTTTAATAGCCTGTATGTTTGTTGTAGCCTTTCTCTCAGTGCAATGTGGTGTGTACCGCGTCATACTGGGGATTATTTGGTAGAACTTCTGCGCCTGGTGAGGACCTCGATCTTTACTTTTCTCTATTTTGACAGACTAGATTTTTTTCCCAGGCACTTTGCTTTTGTCTGTGCAAGTGTTTGCCAATCACCAACGGCACGTGGGTTCGTTTGACTACTCGCATCGCGTGCTCGGATCATGTTTTGGATTGTCGATCATTTCCTTTTACATGTACCATTATCTCTCTTTCTGTTGTATGTTTTAGCTACGCAAGCTAATTTAGGTTAGATAATAAGATATAATGTTAATATACTTTAGTCTTTTAAGAGACTCCGCGGTGACATGTGTCCCTCATTACAAATAAATAAATTTGTCCCGCGGAAGTTCGCGGGAGATAAAAAAAATTGTTTTTCTTTTCATCATTTCGTCGTTTGTTCCACCATCATGAAAGATCGCGAGGGTGACATCCTATAACTAATAATCACAGGGTAGATGTCATATGCGATAATAAGATTCACTTGTCATTCAATTCAACCTGCTACTTCTAGATCCGCTGCAAAAATGAGAATCCGCTCCAATGTCCGTTATGTTGTCACGTAATCTGACAGATGTGACAAGATTAGCAGTAATTAGAGATAAGAGTCCAATGTTGAGAGTTGTTAAAGCGAGGCAGTATGATGATTGATGTTTGCATTTCCGTTAGGCAGGGAGAACTTCCTACACTTTTAATGTGATGCTCTGTACAACTTCGGAGAAGGCTGTGATGCTCGGTGCACCCAGATGCGCGACACGGTTGCCAGCCACTTCGAGTTTGGGATATAGCTGAGTTCTTGATCCTGGTTTTGGAAAATTCAACGAATTCCAGTGCCTCAATATGGGCTTTCAAAAACAGGTCGAACTGTTTTTATTTAGGAAGTTCAATAGTATTGTGGGGGTTCTCTATATCACGCTGAGAACCAATCCACAATCCTAACCACAACTTCACCCACAATTCCTGCACACAGGTCCACCCACAATTCCCCACAATACTACCCACAATGACAGCCCCAACCCCTTACGTTACCCACAGTTACCTGCAAATATCCCCCCCCCCCCCTTTCCCCATTAAAATGCATTCAACGCATTTCCAGATCCTCCCTGAAAGCAAACCCCGTTCATGCATTTACGGCATCACCATAGGGCATCATCCAAATTCCCCGAAAACGAAATATCGTTCGCACATATGTTGCATTACCATAATTCCCTGGAAAGAATTACCAACATGCAACATACAACGGGAAACCAATCGGCGCCCCTTGTTAGCTGGCTTACCCTGCCACACACGTACGCAGCACATTTCCCTGACTACGATATAGTCACCCCCAGCTTTTGTCCAACCGACAAAACCAGTCCACGCATCACGCGTCTAACAGCCGAGAAACAAATTCTTCAGGTTGTAAACATGCACACAAGAGTTCGACATAGGCCACCGGCGTCGATGCGGTGCACAATCATCGTTGTGCAAGTATCCAATTTGCTGGTGGCACAAGTTGCTCTAATGGCTTGCCGCCTCTTTGCGCAGCTGCAAGCACACCATTATGATGCCCCTAGTATCAATTCCCTTTTTCTCGTTTTTCGTTTTTCGTTTTTCTTTGCCCACTGTCTGGCAACACGGGCTATCACGCATCCTCGCCGTGATCTATTCAGGGAGATCCTCTCTGATTGGTCACCGCAAGAGAAACTTCATGTTTCTCGCAAAAAAACGAAAACTCACCCTTAGCGGATGGCCGAGTCTGCACGAGTTATTTAAAGTGAGTCTTAAGTCAATCACCGTGGAAATGGGAAGTCAACCACCATAGCCGAGTGTGATCGTGAGTGCACGTTTAAATTATATGCCAGTTTTACATCCGCGTGTTGATATATAGAGAAAGTGGCATCCTTCGATAGCTCGTTTTGTGCAGTGTCGCCACTATAACCGTTCGTTTTGTAATGTGTCACTACTATAAACATTCGTTTGTGAAAAATAGTCACTATAACCAGAATATTCCCACTAATTAAGAACTTAGCCTTGGAACAATATTCTCGGTGTACGATATGATAGATCTCGTGTGACGGAAATCCAAACGTAAACCAATACAAAAAATTAAACAATTTTCAACAAAACAATATTCAGGAATTTAATGTCGGAACCTTTCATCCGCCTGTATTAACTGTATGTATCCTTAAACGTTATTACAAAAATAAAAAAAGACAATGTTTAGTGTTATAAAATCAATTGACCAAAATAAAAGACTTATTTCAATCCTATCAGTGTGTTTATTTTTGGTGCTGTATCCGCTCCGTTCCGGGGATCAATCGCCACACCATCAGTGAATCGTTAGTGGGGGTAGTGGAGAACCAGTTCCCGTGTCGGTACGCTACCACTACGTACATACATCACATATCTATACATAATCACCACCATATCTATACATGCAACCTACGTTCAAACAAACACATGTCCATTTGGTTTGCATACACACAATTCTGGTAATCTAAAACATCACAATGTAGCCAATGTCCCATCCATATTCTCATCCAATTCCCTTGGACTTTGCCCCCTTTGGAAGTGCATGTAAACTCTTGTCTGCATTAGTCAGATGGATAACACAAACAAACCGCAGAAAGGGATCTGAAATAAGGAGCGATGCACCCAGCCTTTGAAAGGAGAAAATAAGATACAGACAGAAGTTAGTTGGTGTTACAGGTAGACAGAAGTCAGTTGGTAGAGCGAGCAGAGAAAAAACATAATAATAAATAGTAATTTAATAATCAGTTTGTTTTGACTACAGCTACAGCCGTAAAGGAAATTCTTTTGTCACTGCTATTGTTTCTTCGAAATCTTCTAGGGTATTGTGATTTGCTCGTTCTCGGTGCCATCGACAGTGTTTGATAAACTCTCTTAGTGTGTGTGCTTGTTGCACTTGCGCCCACAGTGGTGAATATTATCTTCCCACTCACCTGTTCACGGACGGCGCATCCTTTAAACTAACTCGAAGGATTAAAGATACACGTCCGAGTATCCGTACATCTCCACAAACTTGACGTCATACGCAAAAAATTAATCCGCCAGCAAAGAATCCCCGTGGCACCATATAAGACACACCTACAAAACAAAGATCTGACAGGTCATCGGTCGCTACTCTTCTTCATTAATGAGAATCACGATAGCGAACCATGTAAAACAACGGCCGTAATGACGAATTCGTCTGTGATATAGTTATTGTTCTTGTTATCAGCGAATTTCAGCTGCAAGATTTCCTCTTGTCGCTTTTGAATACTTTCCTATTTGAGGTGAGGGTCATTGGAAAGCAAATTAGGTGTTCTCTTCTTTTTAGACTGATGAACACGCGAGTCATCTGATCTTATGTCGGGAATAGAGCGGCGATAAGTTCCGCGAACTTCGGCATTGCGACCACTTGTGGTAGTAGTTGTGTACTAAGTCTTTGTTACCAATGCAGCAGAGAGAGTGACACTTAAGCTTAAATAAAAACTCAGCAATTTTCTCACACAACAGAGAACGCGGTACATCGTTAACAGGGGTGATAGTTTTCACTTTCACTACTGATTATTATTCGGACGGTTCACCTCTTATATGTCGATAGCCGGTTCAAAGATATCGCGCACTGTTCCGATAATTATCCGGGTCGAAGGACCAGAAAAATGTTCGCAATGGATTAACGATCAACGATTATGGTTTTAGATTTATTTTCTACTATCCACATGAGATACATCGTTCTATGCGTCAAATTCAATGTTTGCATACAAGAAAACTATATATTTCCAGACAACTTGTGGCGGTTCTACTAACGCCACTGCTACCTTTTCCACTTACCTACAAATCTTCCTGCCCTAAAGCTCTAGCGATCTTATCATTTTTCACTTATGCAATCGCATTCAACACCCTCAGGCGATTTTCCCGTCAAGGATATTCACGCATTTAGTGCGTTATATCATTTTTCCTGGAAGAAATCGGTACGCCAGTACCGCATACCATCAATGCATCTCAGCATTGTTCTAAAAGAAAACATTTCGGTTGCCATACTAGATAACCGAAATGGATTATAGAAACAATCAGCAGAACCTTTGCTGTCTGCATTTTCTGTCCCACATGTGCGCGACAAATTTTCATAGTGAATCCGTACCCAGGGCGGCCTTCAGTCAACCTACAAAGCAAAGCGCAACTCGCGCCTAACTGCCAAGAGCCGAATCCCTTGCCAGTGTAAATATTCACACTGGAATTCGACCGTCGACTCACTATAGATGCAATGCGCAATTGACGTGGATAAATACACAACCGTAATTGTGTAATCATTCCGATCGCCAGATCAGGTCCCACGGTATCGTTTCCTTAAACAACCTATGGCGGTTCCGCCAAACCCCACGGTTTTTTCTTTTCCAAGGACAATTAATGCATATAAGCATTACCTAAAATTTCTAAAAAGAATTTTTTTTCTACATACATGTATCAATGCGTCTTTGCGTCTTTCAAAAACCGAATTTCCAATTAGTGTAGATTTTCACACTAACTTTCGACACTTGCGTCGCCATAGATACCATGTTCGATTGACACAGATGGTATATACAAACCGTCATTGTATAACCATCTAATCTACCTTGCAATGACTTGCAACTGTCGATACAGCTGCAGGCACTTTACCCTGAATTGCTTCTTTGTTTGAATCTCCAAACAAGCATCGACTACGCGCATAGCCGTCGGTTTGAATTCAAAGCATAAACAATGCAAATATAGAATCCGTTTCCCACAAACGAATTTCCCTGCATATACAAATGCAAGCAAGGGATTTGTTTCGTCCACCAACCCATTAGCACCTTTCCCAATGTCTATTCGTATATTTACACAGGGGCATCACTCATTTAAGACTTTTATGATGCCCTCGTCTCATCTTTTCTTTTACCACATTTCTTCGCTGTATCGTCGTCTATTTATTTAGACGCGATGCACTCTATAGACAACGATCTTTTCGATCCTTTTGTCTTTACCGCCTGTCTGCTTCGTTTACCCATTGCCCTCGAGCACGTGTAAACCACACAGATCTGAATGATCGGACATATACCACCATGACCTTCATTACAAGATCTGGTTTCCTATTCCACCAAGAGAGACTTTACGTTTCTCTGGTGGTAGGTTAAAACGATACCCTTAGTGGAGAGGATATCTACCACGACACCATAAACTCACCCCATAAGCGAATCATCTCTGTACGAGATGATTATCGCTGAGCCGTATTCTATCCGCCAGACACGTCGGTTGTGTCTTGTCCTGCTCCCCGCGGTGCCGCGGGGACCCATACTCCCCGGAGTCGCGGAACTGCAACCCCGAGTAGCGAAAAATACTGTACGTTAAAGTGAAAACATCACTAAGGTTGAATCGAACAATTTATATCCGAAAAGGTGGTCGGTGTCAGTCGGGTGTTATGTGTAGAATAATTGAATTAGGAAAAAAAATAATGTGCAACAGACCGCATCACAAGTTCAAGCTTAAAATCATCTTAATTTTTTTTTTTTTTTTTTATTAGACTTCTCTCGGGACAGGCGAACCTATGGCGTCGAGTGGGCGCCCCGAGATGCCATCAAATAACTGTTGCAGTTCTTTTTGAACAGTTGCAGGTTGTAACGCTCCGGGAACACTCCCGTGGGAAGGGAGTTCCACAGCTTCCCCGCTCTGTAACGGAACGAGTTCTGATACAGGGATGTTCGCGCTGTCGGGAGATGAACCACAAATGGGTGCGATCCGTCGGATTGTCTCGTGGAGCGCATATAGACCGAATTGCGTGGAACAATACCAAGAATCTCCGAAGAACAGCACCCCTGATAATATCTGTAAAACAGACAGAGGTCTGCCACGCGCCTTCGATGTGATAGCGACTGTAGTCCCGACGTCAGCGCCGGGTCCCGATCAGACGGATCGCTCGTCTATGTATGCTCTCAAGTAAATCGAGTGTATATTTAGGAGCCGAGCTCCAAACATGAGAGCAATATTTGAGCGCGGGTCTAATTTGTGATTTATACAGGAGAAAAAGTTGGGTCGGAATAAAATATTTCTTGGCTCTAAAAAGATAACTCAGTTTTCCTGAGGCTGATCTGGCGATACCCGATACGTGTTTATGCCATGATACATTCCCACAGACCGTGACGCCGAGCAATTTCAAACTTTCCCCAGCCTCGAGGGCCCGGCCACTCATCATCAGCTGTGGAACCGATGATACAGTTTTCTTTGTGAATGTTGTATACCGGGTCTTCGTTGCGTTAAAGTCGACAAGATTAGCCTTTCCCTATTGCAGGACTTTATCTAGATCCTGGTTCAGATAGTTAATCTGTCTACATCTCAGCTGGTGCGACGTTGATGCACCAATCGGCCGATCACTCGAAAAGGAGGAAACAGGCGTACTATCATCCGCAAAACTGAACACTTTGTTATCCGTTGTCTCCAACAAATCAAATTGTCAATTGTGTTAAATGATAACTCTTGTTTATTTTTGCCGCACCATTAAAATAAATTAACATTACAAGAAACATTAAAAACGACTTCCACAAACAACTTACTGGTGTTTCCATTATTTACGTTAGCGGTTAGTGGCGGAGTTTTGCTGATTCTGTTTGAGAACAATTCTGGTGAAGAAATTTCTTTCGGTGGTCGGCGGAACTTTCGATGAGTGATGGGGAGTGAAGTGAACCGTGTGCCCGTGTCCGGCATAATACTTCCTCCCTACAAACCCTCATACCATTAACTAAGGCAAACAAACGCGTATCTTGGCGTTTGACCCCCGAAATAGCGTTTCTGTTGACACAATACTCAGAAACCTATTTCTGCATCAACGAATCGCTAGTTCAAACATAGCAAGCTTTTTCGGCCGCTATACGAGCGACCATCTATTTGCACAGCTGACCCATTTGAATTCAAATATCGTTAGTCAGTTTTTGTTGTCGTTCTTCCTTACTCGTCTGCAGCCGATACATGCAATACTGTTCTTCCCCATGTATAGGCCCTCTTGCTGTTTGTGTGCATCTCGAATAGTGATATCCGCGCGAAACTACATCTAGAATCGTCACCAGAGACTTTAATGAATCAACGCGGATAGTCATGGAGAGTTTGACCACGAGTTCCTTTTTTTCCCTAAGTCGAGTCTTTTAATGTGCGTCTTTTTGTCATACCGTGTCTCACCAGTATTTGATTTCAGTAGCGAGTCAGTTGCGTAAAAGAGCCATAATTTAATATCGTTTTCTAAAACAATTGTTTCCCATTAACGTTAAATATAGGTGCCTAAAACGAAGTGTATCACACTAACTTTAAAGTGTTATAAAATGAATGTCGATTGATTCGTGCTTTAATGCACATGTTATAGTAGAACTAAGTGCAATGTCCAACAAAACGTTAAATAAAGAGAACGTATTAAAAAACACCACGACATCAGTGAATTTTTATTTTACTCTCCTTTGGATTCCTGGATATTTGGTGGGTCGTGCTCGTCGGAATAACTTTTGGAGAACGGAAGCACTGACAATCAGTGGTGTTGTTAGTGAATCAGCGCCGTACGCCGGTGCACCCTGCTACAATAACCCCACAAACTTACTCCAAAGTTTTGTATTAACGTCTTTGCCGTTGCAGATATTGACCCCAGATAAATTAGACCATACATCCTTGTATCTCATGTGAATAGCAGAAAATAAATCTGCAATCGATAATCGTTAATAGTTAATCCTTTGCGAACAAAGAGCATGGCAATAACAACACATTATTATTAAGCAAATTCCATCAAGAACTTTTATTTTATAAATTAATTACCTTCCCGTATACGACTGTTACTTGCACCTGGCTATAGGATATTTGAAACATTTTTTTTTTTCAATTGTCGATTGTTCCCAAAATCAGTGATTACCTAAATGTGTATGAGCACTGCTTTTCCTTGACTAGATTTGTCATTGGTGCTCGGTTTTCATTCAATTTACACTTTCCAGCTATGTCAACTAAATACATTGAAGTTTAATCAATAAAATTGTAACTTTCATCACCAATTTAAGGTGAGTGAATCGTAGCTCGTCTAACACGTCATGCTGCCAAACAGATGGGAAGCCCACCGGCGAAGGCAATAAGCTGAATTGTCTATTTTTACTGTCACTTAGGAACACAGATATACAAAACTGATTCCATTAATCTCTCCCGCGGACATCAAACAGATATAATACCATCAGTGCCTGAATCTCACTTAAGACAGCACTGGAAGCAGATACATCACCTCTAATTCCTTGCCGTCAGTGCTCCCCACCAACTGCCTACTGTTCAGTTCTGAAACAACAACAAGACCCTAATTAACCATTCAAGAGTCCGTAAACATAACCGAGCTCTAAGAAAAATTACAAAGCAGTTGCATCTTCGGATTAACATCAGAATGGATGCCGAAATTACTTTCACCGTTCGAAAACGATTCATAGGTCGACACAAATGAATGAAAAACACACACGAGTTAGACACTGAAAGCACACTTGCTTCAAGGTTGTCTCGTCGGCTGTCATAACAACTACTCCACTTGGGAGGATGTGTGGACCATGTAGTTACGCATGTGTCCCCTCCTTTGCCTTCGGGTAGAAATAGAAAGCGGACCAGAAGTCTATCTAAAGCGCCCGTCAGTCGGCTTAAGCTCCCAGATTAGGATGGATTGATTATATGAGAAGAACCAACAGTCACGCATAAAGGAGCACAGCTCATATAAGTTTGAGTGATATTTCATGGTGATGGGTGCGGGAGGACATTCTGTTTAAGATACCAAACGGATATCACATGATGATTGGGGAGCTGCGCCGATCATTCTCCGGCCGATCAGACGGGAACATGAATTTGAAATTGTAGCTAAGAACCCGGCATTTGGAAGTTTGGGGAATCTACATGGGCTAAGTGGTTCTGGTTGTGTTACACGGAATGAGCATTTTTTGTTTCTCTGCTGTACTATTAATAAAGAAAATTTGAACAGGGGCATTAAGGAGGATCCGCATGATTATTTGAAAAGCAACAAGAAGATAAATGGTCGACGGAAAGACTTCTAATTTATGAATGTGTCTTCCTTGAATCAAGGCCGCGGCACATCTGTGATCACGATTAATATTTTTATATCTTGTTTTGTGTTGAAGGCCGATAATCCTTCCAGAGAATATGCGGATGTATAAAGAAGGTGCCTGAACAACGATTAAGTTATATGGAACAATACGAACTCACAACAGAACATGTTATTCAAATAAAAGAGAAACCAATATGAGTTCATGAGTTATGTCCTTTGTCGGTTGGCAGGTGTTAGATACATATCTATATGATGTTTCTTCTATAATTTTTCTCATAATTTGTTATGCATATATTACATGGCATATCATCATTTAATTTACATTTTTAAACTAATTGCTAAATCAATCACTATGTAATATATGCGTATGATTTTTTTGTATGTATTGCGAGAACGACGATTCCGGAGGCGTCTTGCTTGCCTGATAAATAATTTCCTTTTCGCTCTCACTACATTTTTGGTTGTTAAAAACTTTTTTTTTTCGATTTGTTACAGTTCAGTTTCTTTATTGGTTTTTAACGTGAACACTATATGTAATTGGGATTTAATGGGAACTTAAACTAAAAGCTTATGTACAAGGGATTACAAAACACAACACCAATACTATCGTGCATTCGACACAAACTTCAATAAATTGACCGGACGCGAAAATGATTATTAGATGAAAGATAAAATTAAACTTATGGCGACCCCTACTGTACAACATTAATGAAGGATCATCATCATCATCATCGGCACTACAACCGGGAACCGGTCTTGTCCTTATTTAACAAGTCCCCAGGCTTGTTAAATTTTCCATAATAATTTGTTTTTCCGGGTAAGGTTATTAGCCTTGCACCATTAATGAAGAATACACCATCAAAAATGAATCGAAAATGAAACCATCAGTGCCATATGCCAGAGCATTGATGTAGCAATCTACAGCTTAACCAGAGAATTTTTTTTACACAAACGCGCGCACAAAAAGGGATTGTGGAGTACCCTTAAATGTCAGAGAACAGCGCGAGCCGAAGGAAAAGAAGTGGATAAGGAAAGGAGGTATCGATGTACATTGTTTTTAAATTCGTGGACATTACAGCGACGAGGAAACACATGATCAGATAAAGCATTCCACATTCGTGTGGTTTGGCTAAAGAATGAATCTCTATATTTATTTATGGGCCTGAAATTGACTTCCAAAATGAATTGATACACATTCTCAGATTGACGGGTATCGCGGGAAAATGTCTGAAGGGGCGGAACACATTCAGCAAGTTCAGTTGAGCAACGACCGTCGTAATACCTATGGAAAAGAGATAGGCATGATACGTTGCGCCTATGTTCTAATGACGGCATTAAACGACTCACAGCTGGGCGCCCAATAAGTTTCACTGCTCGTGTTTGCATCCTGTCGAACACGTGTAGTGCAGTTTTGGATGCGCCTGACCAAATGTGGAGGTTGAAATACATTTTGGGACGAATATACACCTTGTTAATAGTGGCCAGGTTGGATAGAGTGAAGTAGTCTTTGCATCTCTTAAGGAACTCCATACATTTGGCTGGACTTTTCGCATGTTCAAATATGTGGTCGCCCCAATTAAGAGTCAAATTAATTCGATTGTCAAGGTTTGATAGTTCCTTGGCTTTGTGGGGTTGTAGGTAGGGTGCGCCGGCGTACTGCGCTGGTTCACTAAATAACCCACCGTTCTTTCACAAAATAAAACACAAGTTATTGATAAGATTTCACTGGTTAAATTTTATTGTTCCTAAGTAAACACACTACACACTAATTGGTTCGATTGATCACATTTAATTCGTCCGTTTACTACGTTTGAAATCGATTTTGAACAGGAATAAATATATTTAAAACCGGACAATAAGACCGACACGACTTTATCTGCTGACTCTACGCTCCTGGTGCGCGCACACTTCGAACGTTAAATTGGATTCTTCGGTGGGTAAAATCTGACTCCCCGATGCAATCCACACCCGTCAGATTCAACGGTGGTCGATTACATCGGTGTGCGAGGATTCTATGTGTGTCCGTATACGACAAGTACGATTCCCTGCGATGAAAACGATGATCGGCGGACACCTGATTAAACAGACGTACAATCATCAGGGGCGATGTACCCATACATCGTTGATGATGTATGCCAGGGCTCGAAATCGATTTTTGCTTCAAAGTAAACAAAAACGCTAGTTCACAGATCAAATGCTGGCACGTATGATGTACATGATGTGCCTATGTTACCAAGGGGTCGTCATTGTATTTGCCTAAGATTCCTTGGAAATACCGATGTAGGTAATATCTAATCTAGCCGTATGGCTCCGGTGCACAAGAAGGAAAATTATTTTGTTGACATAAGTCAGCAGAAACCTCGTCGACGGCGGCAAAGTGTCAGGCTGGATGGCTATATGTTTGGGTTAATGTGCGGGTAAGTAAACGAACACAGTGCGATACTGTATATTTAATTTAGTTTTCAGGCGGACCATAATAGGCATGGCATGGGTAAGGTTGCCTAAACAATAATGATAACCATGCCCAAATTCCATGATCGGTTGATAGCCGATAACGGAGAATTGTCGCAACTGTCGCGGACCTAAGGGTATTGGCGCGATATACAATTGTGAACTATGGAAAGAATATAGGTTCCAGCTGTGTCACCCATACGCTGGCCAGCGTTTGTATATCGGCAATGGAGCTGAGCCGATAGGAGATGAACTGGTTCATGGAATATGAACCAGGAAAGTTCAGAATGTGTGGATGCCGTTGGGTAGTTTTTCCTTTCAGGTATGATGCTGCAGGGGCCCCTAATTGCTGGTAAGTACCATGGCTTTATATGGGAAGAGGAAGGTGGTTAATTTAAGAGGATGAGCGGTTCCTTGGGAATGTATTAAAGAACCGCCACAGCTTCGTCGATACAAGTGCCGTTCATCGACAGTGTATTTGTAGTGGCCTTTCACTCAGGGAGCGTGTCTCCTTGTCCTTAACAGCACGTGGGATCGCTCAAGACCGCTCCTGAGGTGGCTCGTTGAGGTCGCCACCGAGCTTCCGGGGCCTTCGGGAAGAATGACGACCAATTGCTAAATAAAGTCCTGGGAATCGGCCGGGGACAAAAAAAAATATTTTTTTTTTTTTTGGTGTTCGCCTTTGACAGCAAAAGACAGCACTGAGTTTTTAAGGCATTGAACTCTACTCGGTTAGATAATCCCCATTGATATATCTTGTTGAACTCGGAATTCAATGTATTAAGCATAAACTGCTGATTGGTAATGAGGTTCGAAGTGTCTGGTAGGCAATGTTCGTATGAGTATGAAAAACTCATCAGCAACGAGTGAATTGGATTGTGGGTAATTGGCAAGACATCATTTATAGAGATGAGGAAGAGAGTGGGTGAGAGTGCTGAACCCTAGGGAACACCTGCATTAATTTGATGGAAGACAGATTTGACACTGTCAAGAACCACTATAATTGAACGGCTCGAAAGAACGTTGTTTTCGATTGGATCAGGTAATGGTCCACTCCATATGAATGTAATTTTGATGAAAGGGCATGATTCCAAGCTCTGTTGAAGGCTTTTGAGATACTCAGTGCAATAACGTTGCTTTCACCGAAGTAGTGGATGGAATGGCTCCACTATTCGGGAAGGTACACCTTCAAAATCTCCTGTGGACCTGTTGCTACGAAAGCCATATTGGCGGTCATTGAGGTGGTCACTTTATTTCAGATATTTCGAAAGTTGACGGTTAATTAGTGATTCCATTACCTTCTAGAGGATAGAAGTTAGTGGTAAGGGTCGATAAGAAGAGAAGGACGATTTGTCACCCTTTTTTGGGAATGGGGTGAATGTTGAATTGGCTGACTTTCGTCAACGGCGAGGAGATTACAACAATTGGAAGAGTTTCCGCAGTGGTTTAGCGAGCGAAGAGGAACATAATTTGGGAGAATCCCATCCGGACATGCGGATTTGTTTGCGTTTAGCTCTTTGAGTGCGCGAGTAACAGTACACGTTCGGAAGTGCCTCTTGCAAAATATGCAGGAAGTAGATTCGCTTTCTCTATTGTACTGGTGACTGGTCTGTCGTCGACTATTAGCGAAGGAAATGATGAGGTGGCCGAGTTTTGGATGTTCTTCACGAATGCCCAGAAGTTTCTACCACCTGTGGGAGAGTATAGTATTTTTTGTCTCACTCTCTTGTCATGTAAGAACTTTGCACGTTGAATATGCACATTGAAGTCCTTTCTAGCTCTTCTGAATCTTTTCCGGTTTTCTTCACTATTGTTTGAATTATGCAAGCGGAAGCTCAACTCTTTTGTCTTAATGGTTCCTCTACACCCAGAATCGAACCACATATTTCTCTTAATCTGTAAATCTTTCATTTTCCACATCCCGAGTCCGATCCTAACATTAACAGGTTTCTAAGCTCTCATATTATTCTGGTGATCGCCAGACAGTGACAAGGGCATACTTGCATTGGCCCCCAATATCACGCAATGTACAGCAGGTTTTTAACAAATGCTTCAAAGGATCTACCGAGGTGGGTTGCACAGCTGAAAGAAGGGCCAAATCAATAAATTTCGATTGGCAGTTTGTTACGCGGGAAAACGATCACACCCTATATATTACAGAAAATAAGTCGTTTCGGGATCACCACTACAGAATTGTAACGTTTAAAATATAAAAGAAACGTTATTATTATTATTTATTGGCCTGTAAGAACCCGGAAGTTCATGACCTCACCACTTCGCCATCGTTCCCTGTCCCCGGCACTCTCCTTCCACGTTTGACCATTCGATCCGATCTCCTCAAGGTCAAACCTAACATTGTCCTCCCATCTCCGTCGCGGCCGTCCTACCGGTCTCCCCCCCGTTGGTCTACCGTCAAGAATTCTATGCACGGTCCTATCGTTTCCCATTCGCGCCACGTGTCCGGCCCATCTTAATCTGCGCGACTTGATTACTCTCACTATTGTAGGTTTGCGATATAGCTCTTCCAATTCGTGGTTATGGAGTCTCCTCCATTGTCCTGCCTCCTCGTCATATTTACCTCCAAAGATGCCCCTCAAAACTTTATTCTCGAATACGCGGAATTTGTTTTCTTCCCGTTTTGTGAGAGCCCATGTTTCGCATCCATATAGAACAATCGGCATGATTATGGTTCTATAGACACGGATCTTTATGTTACGTGATAGCAGTCTGGATTTCAGCAGTTTACTGACTGCATGCCAACTCGCGTTGCCGGAATGCAGTCTCTTGTCAATTTCCTTCGACATTTCATTACTGGCCGTCAGTATCGTTCCCAGATATTTAAATTCTTCAACTTTTTCAAATATCTTACCTCTGACGTTTATATGTGTAAGAAACGTTATAAATGATATTATTATATAGTGATGCCATCGCGCATCAATTCATCATCATCATCGGCACTACAACGGGGAGCCGGTCTTGGCCTTATTTAGCAAGTCCTGGGGCTTGTTAAATTTTCCATAATGATTTGTTTTTTCCGGGCAAGGTCATTAGTCTTGCGCCAGAGGCTCCCCGACGGGGAATCGAACCCCGGTCAGGTGGGTATACTAACCACTATACTATCGAGGAGCCTATCGCGCATCAATTAGTTAGTTAAAAATTGTACATATGTTTCATTCAGAGGCCAAAATCGGAGCGTGGAAAAGTTCCACTTCATAACTGAAATAACTAAATATTATTTATAATTAAATCAAAGGCTAAAGAAGTTTTCTCTTCTCTTTTTACGTTAGTACTCATGTAGGTTCGAAAATTTCTGAATTTCCACTTTTCGTAACCATTAACTATTTTACACATATAAATGTAGCGTCTATTGCTCGAGCGCCGCAATAGTACAAAAGTTGTTAGTTGATCTTAGATAGCCACGACTGCAACATTCGTACCCCTTGAAGCGTATTAGGTATACTCTTACTTATGTAAAATATGCATGTTACTCGTATATAAATTACATCTAATATGTATTTTAATTTTAGTGGACAGATTGTAGTTCGTTGAAAAACAAACACACTAAAATTATAAACCACTCGGAAAATGTATCGCTATCAACTGCGTTCATGAGTCGTCGGCGCTTCAAAAAATATCGCCTCCTTCGGTATTACACATAAATACATCGGTTAACTATCAGGTGCTCGGTTCTATCGCGTTTTTTTACAGCTTTAACATAAAATTTTATCAGATTTTTTATCATATTTATTGTGGCATCTCCAAATTTTAAGAGGAAATGTTATCCGCATTCAATTATTGGTCTTGTTGATTCTCACATAAAATTACTATCTGCACGGTATCACAAAGAACTAATCCTGAACAAAATTATAAACTTCGTTTCATTTTCTGGAGAACATTATTACAATAACTAAACATAAAAAAACTTTAATATCAGTAAATGGATAAGAAAATGCCAAGGTACGGATATACGGTCGGTCATTCAGAAGTATCGAGTATGCAAATCAGGGGGCAGATTAAAATTTTTCAGCCTCTTGTCACCTCGGATTTGGTCTTTTCAAGGCATCATCCACTTGACTCGGAAGCACGATAAACTGTTATCATCGCCCTAACTTTTGAGATTACTGTTACGGCGGACGGGTAACTAATGGTGTTGCTGCGAGCCAGACTCAAATGGGAATTTATAAATGGGACGCTTCGTTACCTAAAATCTAAATTGTCGTCCGACCACGATCTAAAGAATATTGCAGGAACATTTTTACATAATCATTTCCCTTCCATGGCCTAACTCCGATATGGCCAAGCTATTAGTCTACGGCGGAGCAGTAAAGAAAGATGAGTATTTCGAGTTGTGTGGTGTTAGAACCACTGAAGATTGAGTGAGTTCACATTTTCTCGTGGCATTCTTTGTAAAAATGTGATTGATTCAAATAACCCCCATGGCTGAAAGGTCTTTTTTAGTTGATTTATTAAACTATTCAAAATCGTTGAGGTTTTGAATTGTGCCAGAAAGGTTTAATTAAAAAAAATTAAGTTGAACTCTAGAGGGTGAGAGTTGGATTGCTGGGCACTTATCTCCAGAAAGATATCAGACAACTTAAGGCGAGTAGTTAGGAAAGCGACTTCTTTATGGCCCTAGTTATCTCCTTCAAAGATGCAAATTTTACTGTATAAGGAGGATATGAATTCCAGCATGCTAAGGCTTGTCGATTTAGAAGTCCACCATACCTTTTCCAAACAACATAAGTAAAGAGTTTTTTTTTATTTTAATTAAATCAAAAAATCCTTAACATGATGGATTATTGTAACATAATTAATTTCTCCACTGGAACAAGTCTAAAAAAAAAAGTTCCCATATTAATTAAGCAACCAACAGAATATTTATTAGTTACCAAGCCAAGAAATGCTAACTTAACAACGTATAAAATTTTTTTTTTTATTTTTTTTTTTTTAAAACATTTTTTATTTTCTTTCTATATTCTCAGTTTCTAAATTAAAGGCTAGACAAAAAATGCTTAAATTCTAGCTTAATTATCTTATATAATAACTTACTGGTCCTTCGCAGACGCTCTAAGCTAAACATTGCTTAATATTTGTATAATTTGCCTTTCGGCGACAGAACTTTGTGGCAGTACTTATAATTATTTGAAAGACAAAGAAAAATTTGAAAAACTTTGTGTCAATTTTTTTTGTTTTTTTTTTACTTAAAATTTAACTTACCTAACTTACCTATATTTTTTTTTTTTTATATAATTAATTTTTAATTTTATGTAAAAGAACTTAACTTAACTTAACTTAAAACTTATACTACCCTAATTCTAGAAAAGCTAAGTCTATGTAAGCTAGCTGATAGTAGTGTGATTCTATACCGACTTTGGTATCCAGGTCTTTATATGCCATTCAACCACCAGAACTGTTGACGCTGTCTAATACTATCGTCCCGGTCTCTGTGGGAGATAGCCCTACTGAAGCGCAAGAGTTCTTCTTCGGTGCGCGTTACTTCCCGGTCGTAGCACAATCGCCCGTCTACAGATGATCTACTTACATGATAGATCAGCGGAATTCCGGATCTATCCTGTATAAGCCCTTTCATGTCCAAATCAAGGAACGCCTCTGGTGGAACAAAGCCGTTGCGACGCACGCTCTCATAGTACAGAGTGTTTGGATAATAGGCCCCGGAAATTAGGTCATTGGACGAGCTTATTGCTCTCGCAATATGTCCTCTGATTAATTTAATCATAAAATTATCCACCCTATTTATGCAGGCTTCATTATATAAAGCCTCATTTGAGTAGTACTTTTTGTATTCCGATTCCGGTGTTCGATATAATCTGAGACAGATTCTCAGACACTTCCTTTCGAACACCCGAATCTTTTCCATCAAATTTGGACCTATGTTAAACCATACTGGACAACCATATATGAGCATTGGCCTGATTAGCGTCATGTAGCATATGACTTTTACCCTGCTGTCAAGTTGGCTACTGTGAAATAGCCTCCTTGTCATAGCAAACGTTTTTCTAGACTTGACCAGAGCAGCCTCTACATGATGGTGAAATACAGATATTGGTCTAGCCAGATGCCAAGGTATTTAACTAAACTCTTGGTTTCCAGTTTATCTCCATGCGGTCCCACGATAACTAGCTTTCGTCAGTTTTTTCTTGTGTCGTTCGTGGCTTTATGTAATGGAGTTCTAAATAGGATGGCTTCACATTTCTGGAAGTTGATCTTAAGTTTCCAGCCATCGCAATAGCGCTGCACGTTGTTGAAGTCTCGCTGTATTAAACTATTTATGATCTCAACTTTCGGGACTGTTCCGTAGATTATAAGATCGTCTGAACAACGTACGTAACTTTGTACGAAAGTGGCCAAATAGGACTTTATGGCACGTTGTTGTTAGAATAAAATATATCACCACCAACAACATTGAAACCAGTGAAACGCCCATAATCTCTGTCTATCTATCCACTTCTTTATATAATATATCTCTCTATCTATAGTATACCCCCGGCTTAGCAGAAACCTTGGCGTGATCCGGGGGCTTAAATTACAATGTATCACTCAGGCTAAGCTGACGGAAGTATACGCTTCGAGTAGGGCTGTGGCGGTTCTTTAATACATTCCCAAATAACCGCCCATCCTCTTAAATTAACCACCTTCCAAAGACATAGTATTTACCTGCAATTAGGGGCAGCGTAAGCTCCCCTGCAGCATCATACCTGAAAGGAAAACCTACCCGACGGCATCCACACATTCAGAATTTCCCTGGATCATATTCCATGAACCAGTTCATCTCCTATCGGCTCAGCCTGTCTTCAATTACGATAAACAAACGCTGGCCAGCGTTGTTGACATAGCTGTAGCCGGTATTCTTTCCATAGTCACAATTGTATATCGCGCCTATACCCTTAGGTTCGCAACACTTGCGACAAATCCCTTTCATCGGTTATCAACCGATCATGGAATTTGGGCATGGAAATGATCATCGTTTATGCAATTTTACCCATGTTCCATTATATTAGCTTAAGCAATAGCTACCCTAGCCACTGCTATCGTAAACATACCCCAAATGCTCGGTTGACCTATCGGCTCCGAAGAAAGTATAGTACAACGGCATGATCGTGAACGCCTAAGTAAACACGATAATGTTCCTACATATCATCGGCTAAACCATGAACAAGTGCAGGATCGTTCGTTATCGGGTTTTCAGGAAAAGGAGCACCGTTCATTGACCTGTACGGGCATATGAAAAATCCATCTTTATGGCGGCTGGTGGAGGTTGATCCCAACGATCACGAGGAGTCAGATTTCTACTCCCACGGAGTGCGCACATACGCTGCCGGTTATCAACCACGTATCTCTTTTTTTTTTATTCGAGTCGCTTGTCGTGAGTAAAGTTTTCGGAGTCTTGTGTCAAATCAGTGCACTCGAATGTATCTAGATTAATTAAAGAAAGCAACGTAATAATTATGAACGTGTACCGTATTTCCATTAGTTAATAAACAGTAACCTCAGGATTTCCGCGTGCGTTTTATTTCCCTGGTAATCGTTGTGAGGGATTAATCCAGTGTGTTTGGTTTTACTTCTTTTCTTCGCGGAACAATTTAGTGCACCATCTATTGCTGTGGGGTATTTCGCTTAACCTGCGTCCGCGCTGATGCCCCTGATAAATACCACCCACATGGCCACCCATGTAAAACAGGCTAGCGAGGAGTAACAAACAAAGAGTGCCACCCCTAACCCTGGGAGTTGCGCGTCACCGTGCCTATTGGCCGGTTTGCAGCCAGCGGTATACCGACTATATTATAAAGGCACCTCTTTGACACCAGGTCGAATCAGAGCAGTAAGCAGGCCTTACCATATCAAAACGAGGCTCTGATATGGTGGACTATTTAAAATCACAAGTCTCGTGGGAACAAACATGAAAAATCAATATATATAAAAAAAACAACCCCACGAAAAACCCGGTAGGCGTAGGTGTGATAAGCCGACACTACCAAAGGCAGCAAATCCTCAAGAAAACACCGACTTGGCAAAACAACGACATAAGGAAAAATGGAAAAGGTAGGATATACGCGTCGGTACGTGGATTTTTCGAGCGTTACATAAACCAGGCGCGATATAGACGGTCGTAGAAAACGCGAAACAATATAAAATGAACATCGTCGCGCTGCAACGGGTTCACACTGGCGTGTGGAGATACGGATACACATAACCTCGGCACTGGCTGCATCATGAAATTTATTAATGACCAGATGTCGGTGCGAAAAAAAAAACCAATAGCGCCGACTGGGCGCCCCGAGATACCATCAAATAACCGTTGCAGTACTTTTTGAAGAGTTGCATGTCGCAGCGCTCCGGGAACACTCGCGTAGGAAGGAAGTTCCACAGCTTCCCCGCTCTATAACGGAACGAGTTCTGATGCAGGGATGTTCACGCCGTCGGGAGATGAACCGCAAACTTGTGCGATACGTCGGATTGTCTTGTGGAGCGCATATAAACCGAATTGCATGGAACAATACCACGAATCTCCAAAGAACAGTACCGGTGATAATATCTGTAAAACAGACAGAGGTCGACCCTTCGATGTGCTAGCGGCTGTAGTCCCGACGTCAGCGCCGAGTCTCCGATCAGGCGGATCGCTCGTCTGTGTATGCTCTCAAGTAAATCGAGTGTATATTTAGGAGCCGAGTTCCAAACATGAGAGCAATATTCGAGCGCGGGTCTAATTTGTGATTTATACAGAAGAAAAATTTGGGTCGGAATAAAATATTTCTTGGCTCTAAAAAGATAGCTCAGTTTTCCTGAGGCTGATCTGGCGATGCTCGACACGTGTTTATGCCACGATACATTCCCACAGACCGTGACGCCGCGCAATTTCAAGCTTTCCCCAGATTCGAGAGCCCGGCCATTCATCATCAGCTGTGGAACCGATGACCCACTTTTATGTGTATATTGCGGCTGCATTGAAGTCGACGAGATTGGCCTTTGCCTACTGCAAGACCCTGTCTAGATCCTGAGTCAGAGAGTCAATCTCTCTACATCTCAGCTGGTGTGACGTTGATGCACCAATCGGCCGAACACTTGAAAAGGAGGAAACAAGTGTACTATAATCCGCAAAACTGAACACCTTGTTATCTGTTGTCTCCAACAAATCATTTATGTGAAGTAAAAACTAGGTTGGAGCCAAAATAGAACCTTGGGGTACCCTCGAATTAACAGGATATAGATCTGAACACTCGCCGTCCACAATAACGCGGATCGATCGATTTTAGAAACGCTCTACGTTCAGTCCCAAAGCTGCTGAGAAAGTCCATAGTGACGAAGTTTGCTGAGAAATGCCCCGTGCCAGAAACGGTCAAAAGCCGTGGAGATAACCAATGCGACGGCCCCAGACTCACCATGACGCTCAATCGCAGATGTCCATATATCGGTTATAAGTGTCAAAAGGCCTCCCGTGGACCACGTCACCTTAGATAACATAGACAGATAATTTTGTCGGAGACACCTCTTTGGGATTGGCTGAACTCGAGTGATTTTCCAGCAGGCAAGAAAGGTCCTCCGCATAAGATAAGCGGTAGAGTCTGCCAAGAACCGGCGATAGTTCTGGAGCACAGTTCTTAAGGACTATTGCTGGTATTCCGTCCGAGCCGGTTGCCTTCCTACAGCCCAGTTCACGTAGAATGCGTTAAATAGTACGCGGGCGAAATCCCACATCCCGCATGGAAGACTGTACCGGCGCGATTACAGGTGGGATCGAGGTTTGAATTCGCGGAAAACAAATTCGCGAACATATCAGCTTTATCCTTTGAATTTGTGACTATCGTCCCGCCTTCTGTGACCAACAGATGGAAAGAGGAGGAAACGAAGTTACTGCTGACAGCTTTTGCCATTAACCAGAAAGAGCGCGAACGAGTCGGGCACCGAAGGAGTTTATTGGTTGCTCTGTCGTTTTGAGCTTTCTTCGTGGTATCAATCGCCTGGTTGCACGCGTTTCTGATTCTAACAAAATTCGTGACGTTAACATCGGTGGGATTGGAGCGCCATTGCTTAAAAGCTCTATTTTTTGCAAGTGTAATCTACTCGCAATTTTTGTCAAATCACGGCTTAGCAGATGAACTTCGTTTGATGGAATGTCGAATATACATCTCCATTCCCAGAAGAATAATCTCTGATACCGACTCCGCGCAAGCGTTAACATTGGAGTCTCCGAAGCACACCTCCGACCAAGAGAAGGATGCGAAGAAATCTCGCACATCGTCCCAGTTAACAGCGCCCTACTTCCATACATGGCGTAGCTGCCTAGGCCGGTTATTCGCTTGAAATGCAAGTGCTTGCGCGACCGATACCAAGCAGTGATCTGAGTTTCCCAGTGGCGCAGAATCCTCTACGGTATAAATACTCGGTTCGGATATCAAAAACAGATCCAGGGTGTTCTCAAAATCACCTCGTGTATCCGGCACTCGCATTGGTTTCTTCACGAGTTGAGTCAAGTTGTGGCTAACAGCAAACATCTCCGCCAGCCTGCCGGCCTCGTCGGTTCTGTTTGAATGTACCAACCAGCAGGAATTGTGCACATTAAAATCGCCATGGGCAACAATTTCAGGATCTGGGTGGTTGGTCTGTATCCAGTCGACGGTATGTGAAAGATGTTCGAAAAATGTCGCTGGTCGATCGTCATTCGTGGAGCGGTAAAGAGAACAAGGAAATTTAACAGAATTTCTCAGCACGACCCACAACCACATGATGTCCATGTTATTGGGTTCCAACGCCTCCATCCTCTGGCAGGGTAGATCGGACTCTGCCTGGCCATGTATTTTTCCATTATTATTTCCAGACCTTTGGCGGGATGGAAGCGAACATATAGGGCAAAGTCACTGATTGCTTTCAACCCGGCGAAGGCCAGGACGATCCTTGTCCTTGTTCAATCCAAGTTGACATGCAGTCTCCACGTGACACCCCTGGATACTTTGGCACGCGCCAAGTAGTGAACCCAATCATGCAGCGACATCCCGAGAAAGATTGTCGCAAGGCTAATAACCTTGCCCAGAAAAACAAATTATTATGGCAAATTTATCAAGCCTCGGATATAGACCGGATACACGACGACGACCACGGACACGAAAATGGCTAAACGATTTAAAAAAATTTTCTTGGAAAATCCGGTTAGTATACAAAGCTCAACTACACAGCTACTAGCCGATGCGCTGTCTGAATATAAGGCTGACAGAACAGCATTACAAGCAATAAGACAGACGGGGAATGGTGTTATTCAAAGGAATTTCTAGTCAGCCAAAACTGAAACCTGTCATTATCGGCTTTAATCCAATAAACGAAAGGCTATGCACTCTTCGCGTGCGAGGCAAGTTTAAGAACATAACCCTCATACAGGGGAGTCCCCTGACACGAAAAAGAACAATTCTACGAGAACGTCAAACGGGCCCTTAATGCCTGCCCAAGATACGATGTGAAAATCGTTCTTGGTGATTTGAATGCGAAAATAGGTCGGGCGCCGGTTTTCAGGCACTACGCAGGTTCCCATAGTTTGCATGAGAACACTAATGACAATGGACTACGAGTCATCGAACTGACAGCATCAAAGGGCTTGGCCGTTGCGAGTACCAGGTTTCCGCGTAAAGATATCCACAAAGCCGCCTGGGTATCACCTGATGGAGCCGCTCGCAACCAAATTGACCACGTATTGATAGATCGCCGCCACTCCTCGAACCTGATGACGGTACGAACGTACCGAGGTGCCAACGTCGACTCGGCTCACTATCTTGTTGGTATAGTCTTTCGAACGCGGATTGCCTTACGGAGACGTATTGCAGCCGCAGATCAGGTTCGGATCAGGTTCGCCTTACGTAATAAGAATACCAGTAACACCTTTGGTTATGCGCTAAGACTCGTCCTCGAAGAGCTCGACGGAGGGAGAGTAAGTCTTGGGGCCAGAATGCCGGCCGTAGAAGAGAAATGGACACTCCTTAAGAATACTGTCATTAGTACTGCCACGATCTTAGGCAGTAGTCATAGAGATCAAAGCGTTTGATGATGAGTGTAAACTAGCCACTGAATGTAAGAATGCTGCGGTCTCATAGGACGCGGTTACGCAAGGAGAAATACAAAGAGCTCAGAGGATCTAAAAAAAACTCTACAGGCAAAAGATGTGCCTGGGGAAAAACAACTTGTCTGCGAAATAGAGAAAACTAGAGACCGAGGTCCGCACCAGGCGTGGAAGTTCTACCAAATCATCCGCAATATGACGCGGTACACACCGCACTGCACTTACTGCAAGGATAAAGCAGGTAATCTGATCATCGATCTTGAAGGCATTCTGTAGTGATGGAAAGTGCACTTCAATGAATTGCTGAATGGTCAGCTCACAGAAGAATTTGAGGCTCCGCCAATGCAAAATCAAGACCAAATCCTGCCGCCACCAAGCATTGAGGAAACAGCAAAAGCCATAAGACAGCTCAAATCAAATAAAGCCGCGGAGCTGATGGCACATCGGCTGAGCTGACCAAACAAGGAGGGACAACGTTACCTGACGCAATTCATGAGATCGTTGTGCACAAAGCTTAGAGCGTCTGCGTAGTACCACTAAGTTATAATATAAGATAATTAAGCTAGAATTTAAGCATTTTTTGTCTAGCATATAATTTATATACTAAGAATATAAAACGAAAAGAAAAAATATTGCAAAAATGAAAAATGAATCGTTGTGCACGAATGGGAGCAATGGGAGATGCCGGAAGATTGTCGTCGCGGAATAATTTGCCCATACATAAGAAGGAAGATATCACAAGAGTGACTACTGTCACCAAGTCAAGCCAGATACTTACCTACGCACATGATATCGACATCATCTGTAGATCCGATTCGGTTGTACAGGACTTCTTCACCCAGATCGAGCAGGCGGCACATAAACTGGGACTGCACATTAATGAGGGAAATACTAAGTAAATGGTGGCAACTTCTGCGAAGAGAAGACCTAACGTTGGTTAAACTATCAGGGTAGCGGAGCACGATATTGAAGTAGTGCAATCCTTTAACTACCTTGGGCCAATAGTATCAGTCGATAATAATATTGAAGAAGAAATACGCGAACGGGTGATCAAATCCAACAAGGCTTACTATGGTCTATCAAGGCTCTTTACATCCCGAAATTTATCCAGAACATCCAAGCTACTACTGTACAAGACCATGGTCTTACCAGTACTCATGTATGGATGAAGAGGAGCCTGCCCGGAAAGACATTTGTGGCAGCATGTATGGAAAGTGACAGCGTGGCAGACCTTGTCTGCGATGGAGGGATGGCGTAGACCAGGACGCCCAGAGCTTAGGAGTGCCAAACTGGATGACATCGGCTCGAAATCGGAACCGGTGGAGAGACTTGTTGAGTAAGGCCAAGACCGGATCCTGGTTGTAGTGCAGATAATGATGATAATTTCCAGATCTTTGAAACCAATTCTCTTTCCCGTTCATCGCCCTTTTCTTCAGCACGCTCTGTGGTTAAGTTAGGGATATTGGGAAATCCCTTTTATGCCACCCCGCTGTAAGCAAAATACCTGATTACATTAAAAAAACAGCATTGCAACACTTTTTTATTACACATTTTATGGCGATTGTAACATTCCTTTTTTAAAGATCCACGTCACCGTCAATTGCCTAAAGTAAAGACATGAAGTATATTTAAAAACATTAGTCTTTGATTAATTAAGGTTGTCAGAAATACTCCACCCCTCTGCAATCTGTCATTTACTTGTTACTTCACTTCTGTCCCACGATTGGCACTTAAACACTCCCTGAACTCCCTGCAACCGTCAGAAATAAAATTCTATAGTACTAGTATGTATGGGTTTGTCCGTCACTCGTCCAACACAACAAAGAACAAAGTCGATCCCAATAATATCCTTGGGAGTGTACGGCGATGGTGTTATAGCCTCCATGCAATCAGTAACAGCCTTAATAACCAGGCTACATCAGTCGATTTTGTAGACAACAGCCCGAGGCTGCTTTACAGCTATTTGATTGACATCCCAATTAACTTCAATTTAAGTTCAATACACGTTTATCTTGAAGGTGACTATGGTTGTTTGCGGTTGCTGCGTGAACTCATAGAATGATGTCGAGTAATTGAATTATTTCACAAAGCAGCAGGCACACTATCGTCCCATTTAAATGTGATCCTTGTGGAACTGCATGCGGCATTCAGACTTATCGAATCACCAAATCTGGCGGTCCCTCGTTGCATGAAGCGCAAATTACCTGCACGAGGATAATAGTAAAGCTAGACAATAGGGACAGATCAAAACACATGACATTTTTGGGAAAACCATTTGATACTTTATTGAAGGAGAACTTAATAAAAAGGAATCGTGAAAAGTCGCCCTCATTGTTGGCAAGTTGACCATTGGCATATTTACGCAATCGTTATCGGGAATATCAAGTATTAATTGAACCTTTTCTATGGCACTTTTTTCCTTTTTCAGAAGGTTCGCTATCTTGCTATAATTTTTTGGAACACATATTTGAATTTTTAGACAATAATTTTCGCACTAACCTCTACAGGGAACAGAAGCTACGAATTGCAGCAATTTATACGAATATTCAGTTGCTGATTCTTTGGCGCTAAAGTAGCTAATTAAGGGGAACTTGAGAATCCTTTGATTAATAAGGATCAAGATATGTTAAGGAAAATGAAAAGTGACCTTTTCTTCATTTTCTCACTTAAGTAACTGCCTTGTTGAGCTATACTATGATAAAACTTGGTTATAAAAAAAACGCAACTAATGGGTAAAACATTTTATTTTAAATTAACACTTATTTAGTTATTAACTTCTGCAGTGCACAATCGACCGACTTCTGTCTTATCTTGAAAGCACCGCTCAAACCGCCAACAATGGAGCAAGTCAAAGTCTCCGTCCCGGTGATCGTCAGTCCAATCCGTCATGGGTGTGTTAAATAAACACTCGATATACAGTTGCGTGTTAAAGAAACACAGTTAGTGTATATGTTGCGGATTCGCCCTTGACACAACCGGCGAATTCGCAATTAACTACAAGATGTGGCATCACTTTAAACAATGTCAGCAATCAGACGACATTTTGGAGTTAATTCTGTTGGTTGTCTAATGACAGCCATTGTTTCGTTTTGTTATTCTTCTTCGTTAACTTTTTTAGACGATGGGATATCCAATCAACACAATCCCCGACTATTATTTGTAAATCCAAAGAAATCTAGTTCATCCTTTAAATAGAGTAACTTACTAAGTGAATAAAACCAACGCGTTTTATTGTTGGTTGATGACTGAGGAATATTTCTGGAATTGATGCAGGTATTCAGTTCACTTCTTCGCTCAATAGCTCAATTTGGTTTCAGGAATCAGACCGCTGACGCCAGTGCTGTGTTGCCGTATTCGATCGAGAATTCAAACACCAGGAGACACCATAGTGTTCCAAACGCGGGTGTTCAGCGCTTCTCTGACACACAAATCTCTTTGGCCAGGAGACACCATCGTGTTCCTGACCGCGTGTATTCAACGCTTGTTGCATACAACAATTTGGTTCTTCGAGCCGGATCCAGTCTGTGGATCCTATCCACTGCTGCCCGTTCGCAGTGGAACTAAAGAGCTGTCCCGAAGTCCTGTAATCCTTCTATCATTAACTTCAAGATCTTTGGCTGTAAGTGTGAAGACTGTCGTAGTGTAAAAATTGTCCAGTCAACAATCACCACCAATCCCAGAGCTTGATTCTGCTTCTCCTCCAGTAATTTGTCCAGTGTCAATAGGAAAGCTCTATACACATCCTCGACGGTATATTTCGTTGGTTCCCAGTTGGCTGTGTTAAATAGAATAACCTTCCTTCCAAGATGGTCGCGATCTTTCAAGATACAAGGATTTCCGTCTCTCAGTGCGAGTTGAATGGTTTCATCGAAGATGTTTAATTTCTGTAGCAGCGGCTTATTCCTTTGCTTGTATGAATGGTAATTGATGATGAGCTCGAAAGCCTCATCACAGCGAAATTTCCTTGCATAGAGGAAACGATTTAGGAAGTCATCATCAGTGCAGCAGGATTTGTCCTTTAGCGCGAAATTCATACTCGCCCCAATTAAGTCTTTTAGAGCGATCAGTGGCTTTCGTCTGTCGCGGGCTTCATTCTTATTGAAGGGTTCTAAGGACCGACCGCCGTCAATCGCGGCAAACTAGAGGGTCCAGCCTAAGGACCGACCGCCGCCAATTCAGAGCGCAACATGAGCTGCCCACATGGGAGCCATAATACTGCCGTCAGATTAGTGGCGCAGTAACCAACGACAGCTACAACTACCGCTGCTCAGAACGCAACCCTCGCCCAGTGCAGATACCTACTACCGCCCAGGTTCTCAGGTAAGACCACAATTTTCAATTACAACCAAATTACCGCCGCCAAATTCGTGGCCTCCACCGAAACTGCCCCCAGCAGTTACTTACCACCACACCGCGACCAGTTCGCGGCGCAATTGAGGTCCAGATCTGTGGGTCGGCTCCCACTGCCAGGTCGAGGTGTAGTCTGGGTTACCGCAGCCAAGTTAGCGGTGCCACTGCAAAGGATCCAGACATACGGATCAATCGCCGCCAGCAGTTCGCGGACTACTATAAGGTCCAGACTTAAGGACCGACCGACGTCAAGGTCGCGGAACACCAGCGTCCAGACGCAAAGACCAACCGTCGCCAAGATCGATACCTCTAAATTACAAGGAGATGTCGGCCCCAACGCAAGAGAAGTCGAAGACGACAAAGGCTACATTGGCGGAACAATTAATCAGCGCCCAGTTCGCTTCTCAGGAGCGAATGTCCTGTGCCTTTCTCAACCTTGAGAAGAGAGGGCCGCCAACGTTGTCCTCGGTGGACATACGCCAGCACAACCTCCAGATCACATGGGAGGACATCCAAAAGAACCATGAGGAGATAGAACGCCTGGCCACTCCAGAGATGACCATCGGCAATCGTTACTTCGTGGACAGCTTTATCGGTCAAGCCGAGAAGATCTATCTGGAAGAGGCCACCAAGTTTGATGAGACACGGAACGTCCTTACCACTGACCGTCCGACCGCAACCAAGACTGCGACAAATATCGTCATTCAACCACACAGACTTTCGCCGCCATTTGTGTCGCAACCACCTTGGTGGCCGGGAACTCCGTTCACACCTGGCATGCGTATGCCACCTGGCCACCCATCCCGACCCCCATCACGGATGATGTCCCCGGAGCCCACAAGCCATCGGACAAACCAAGATATGACGACAGACACTGAAAGTCCAGCCAAGGAAGGTGCTGCCGAAAGCCAAACAGCCAAAGGACAACAGTTGAGAAGAAAGCGGTTCCAAACCCTCCAACTAACGCCTCCAAGGACATCAAGAAGGTTCCAGGGGTAACGAAAGAAGTGAAAACTGCAGCAGCACCCCTCGCCGCTAAAGCGACACCACAAAAGAAGGCTTATTTCAGCAAGAAGGCACCAGCACTAGCTAATAAAGATGCCAAGAATTGTGAGCCACCTAGCCCAAAAGAGTCTGCTGCAGAGACACACGCCAAGCAAGGCGAGGATACCAAATCAACGGGACTGCTCGAGGCTCAATTCGCGCTCGACCCAGTCTCCCCTATTAAGGCAAACGATGCCGATCAAGGCAAAGATGCCCAACTCCCGAGACTGCTCGAGGCTCAGTACGCGCTCGACTCAGTCTCCACACTTAAGGCGAACCGCGCCAATCACAAAACCAGTATCAACCACGCGATTACGGAACCGCACACACTCCCAGGGAGTATAGACCAGCAGGCCGTCGACCAGAGTGCCGCCTACCAGATCGGAGGAATCTGGGAGGCCGCGGTAAAAAGTACCAAATTTCATCTCAAATGCGACATCGGAGAAACTCTCCTAAATTTTGAAGAACCCTGTTGGCCCAAGTGGAGGCATGTTTGAACTCTCGCTCCCTACAGCCATTGCGGGATGACCCTACAGATCTGACAGCACTGACACCCGGACACTTTCTGATTGGATGTTCGACCACCACCATCCCGGAACCCTCCACACTTAGCACTTCGAACTCACGTTTATCCCGGCCACAACTGCTCAGTACCACCTCAGTACGAACACTTTTGGTTGCTCTGGTCCACCGAGTACTTGCAGAACCTTCAACACCGATCAAAGTGGCATCAGCAAAACACCAAGATCACTGTCGGCCAATTGTGTGTGATCCGGACTGAATTGGCTCCTCCTTGCAAATAGAACCTCGCACGAATACTTGAGGTGCATCCAGGCCAGGACGGTCTCGTGAGAGTGGTGACCCTGCGGACCGCTACGGGTACACTCATAAGACCCATCACAAAAATAAGTATCCTGCCACTGGAACAGGAACCTCCCGTCCCAGCTCCGGATGACCATCCCCTGGAGCCACACGATTCGCCAATGATTGACGAAGGCGGGCGGAATGTTGCGGATTCGCCCTTGACACAACCGGCGAATTCGCAATTAAATACAAGATGTAGCGTCAGCTTAAACAACGTCAGCAATCAGACGACATTTTGGAGTTAATTCTGTTGGTTGTCAAATGACAACCATAGTTTCGTTTTGTTATTCTTCTTCGTTAACTTTTTTAGACGATGGGATGTCCAATCAACACAATCCTCGACTATTATTTGTAAATCCAAATAAATCTAGTTCACCCTTTAAATAAAGTAACTTATTAAGAGAATAAAACCAACGCGTTTTATTGTTGGTTGATGACTGAGGAATATTTCTGGAATTGATGCAGGTATTCAGTTCACTTTTTCTCTCAATAGCTCAATTTGGTTTCAGGAATGCTGCTGACGCCATTGCTGTGTTGCCGTATTGGATCTCTGCAACTTCTGTAGAGTCATCGTCTATGCCCACAACAAAACACGAACCCTTGTTAGTGGAAGGTGTGTTCAACGCTTGTTGGACACACAGCATGCGATCTGTTTTATATGAAATCCAGCGTAAATAAATTAGTATGCACGTACGTGCGGCAAAATTTATCTGTGAAGTGCGATGTGAAGAACATAATTCAACACCACTTTATAAAAATGTTAGAACAAAAATATGAACGCGATAGACCACAGCCGATATCTCATCGCTCATGACCTCCGATTTGCTACATGAATGCTATAGTATACCGCGCTGATAATTTTTTTTCGATTTCATTTTAGTGTTGTGTTTTTCACTGCGGCTGAATATGCACAATCACGATCACAATAAACAAATGAATTAAATTATGAGCAATAGATATGGGGTAGTTTATATAAACGAGCAATAAAATGGGTAACGGTACAAAGCCCTGAGGAATACCATCAATAACTGACTGTGAGGTCAATTTGATTCCGTTTTTACAGTTCTTGATGCTTTATAGGTATTTATTTAGATTTAGGGGTGATCCTGCCTAGAATTTATTGGGGGTACCATGTTTCAGTGATGCAACGCTGTATGATCTGTTTTCACTTTTATTTTTCGATCATAGTGCCGGTGTGCTGGTGATTCCCTCTGGGCCTTCTTTTTCTCCTTTAAATTTTTGAAATAACCAGTCATATTTTAATTATTGTTTAATAAACAGTCTCTTGTCTTTATTGATTTCACACAACTCGAATAAACTAATATTATCGTCTTATTATTATATAGTACATAATTACAAGACATCGTTTATGGAAATCATTCACGCCTTCATTTTAATTGCACATGTCGTGCGACTGATGTTCCGACTTCTAGACCACAACCCCATATCATGAAACTTGGATCACATTACTATCATTATCGAATCCAGATTTCTAATAATATCTAACACCGTGGTTGTAAGGATTCTAAATCGCAAAAATAACGGATGTGTGCGAACATTTCCTTAGTAGGGCAGTGTTTACTTTTAAGGGTGGCACTGTTTTTCCCATGAAGGGTGTTTTTGGTAGAAAAGTGGGATTCAAAAGACACATCTGGAACGATCGAGAGCATGCCTGATTTAACAACTAAAACCACCTCCCGTCTGCACATACTCGTACCATATTCCCGTTTTTACCCGCGGAATTTCCTTTTGAGATATTCCGTCGCGGGGCCGTGGGGAAATTAGCTGTTACTTCGCTCGTCGCGCCGTAACTACTGCATTATGTCACATATAATATCATCGCTGCCCCGATGGATGAGTTGGTAAGGACGTTGTGTCTTGCGTTTGAGTGTGCAAACCTAGGTTCAATTGACGACTCTTGCTATTATGCAGTTCGTCACAATTACTGCGTGGTAGGTAGGATCCCAAGCCCAGTGAAATGCCAACTCATTAGCTTAGTGAAATTGTTGGGAGAAATCCTTGAGCATCTTTCGGAGCTTGGCTGATGGACTCAGTCGAGAAAAAAATATAGCATCTCAGGGTGCTATCTCCGCGCTATAGGTTCGCCTTTCCTGAGAGAAATAAAAAAAAGTAAAAAAAATTATAATAAAAAAAAAATATATATATAATAAAAAAAATTAAAAAAAAATTGTTGGGCCATGCTTGTTTGGAACTTGCATGCATTCTGTTACTCCTATCAGAGTAATTGTCTATCTCATATGTCTCACCAATATCACTCTGGCGGTCTCGAATCTCACGCACTCTGTGAGTACGTGTTCCGCATTTACTATTTTACCTTAGTACAAACAGTATGAGTGGTTGACAAGCTAATACTTATGCAAGAATTGTCGAAAGTATCCTTGTGCTGAAATCATCTGAGTCAGGTGACAGTTGAGCTCGCCATGTTTTCTTTTCACCCATTTTTCTATATCACCATGATGGGTCCATCTCCCTTTCTTCCCTTCGTTGCCATTCTCTTAGGCTTGAGAGCTCTAATTGTGATCGCATATTCGCCGGCGATTCTCTTGTGAGACTTCATGCAAAGCTGCTGTTGCCTTAGCTGCAATGACAAGTGCTTTCCTACTGACCAAGACATTTATGGCATGTTCGGATACCATTAGGAATGCGTAGCATACTCTTACTGATACCAGCCTAAGTGCTGAGTTCACTCTTCTCATTGCAACTATATAAAGTATAGTGACCGACTGATGTTTCGAAGTGTGAATCTAGTCCGAATACTCTAAAATTTGAATTCAATTCCTTTTTTGACTCACGTCACTTTCACCTGTTGAGTGGATTTTTTAAATAACCACCAACACCATGGCTCCGGTCATTCTAAGCCACACGAATAATAACAGCTATATCCTTATTATGGCTGATAGAATTGTTGCAATTACTTTTAAAGGTAGAACCGTTTCTGCCTTGCAGGGATAAAGTACGACGAAAGGCGGTACTATCGACAATTTTAGCTAAGCTGGCTTCTTTTTAGATATAATATTCCCTTGTGATACTGTGGCGTTTCTAACAGACACACACACAGCACACAAGCCCAATAGTACAGAACATCGAAAGAAATTCGAATAAGCAAAAGCCTCAGAGCCGTATACCAAGCAATAACATAGCAATTCCACATCAGTTGAATGTATTTGAGCTTAGAATTCGAATTCGTACCCGCGGCCAGTATCCTGATGCTTCAATGCTTCGCTTTTCACCTGTTTTATCGTATGTTCAAATCGCCGTCTTCACTATCCTTGCTTAACGCAACAACCCTGACGTGACCCTGTGTACAAATAGCACACACACTCCCATAGTAAAAAACGACTTCACGACTACGGTCCCGACTTCCGCATAGAGCACCGGCACACTCGCCTTCTCCGAAGTTCTCTCCTTCGCTCGTTCCTCAATCCGTTGTTCGCACACGAAGTTGATCGTAACAAAGTTACTGAGGAGCGAGTGGTGTGGTGTTTCTAACACATAGACACACAGCACACAAGCCCAATAGTACAGAACACCGAAAGAAATTCGAATAAGCAAAATCATCAGAGCCGTATACCAAGCAATAACATAGCAATTCCACATCAGTTGAATGTACTTGAGTTTAGAATTCGAATTCGTACACGCGGGCAGTAGCCTGATGCTTCAATGCGGAGTGCTTCAGTGACCGTTGAACGAACAACATCGTTTGTCGCTCGTCAACGAAAAATAAATAAAATTATTATTCGCGTACACGTGTGTGTGTGTGTGTGTGTGTATTCCGCAGTACCAAACTGATCCGGTAAACATCGTTAAACATAATTAAAAAACAATTAGTGCCGATACGGCTTGTACGAAGTGTTTCTTTACTTGAATGTAAATAATTGTGACGATAATACTTATAAAAAACGCGTGAACCGTGTTTACGTGTGAGCGCGCGAACATTGTGGGTGTGTGCGCAAGTCCACAATCTATTTGTCCTTCGCGCAATACAAGAAAAAACGAAAATAAAAAAAAAGGAAAAAAAAGTGAGAACACATTGTCCGTATTACGGACATAAATCAAAAATGCAAAATGGCAGAGAAGAAACAAGTCATTAAAAAGCTAAACCCGAAGTCCGCGTTAATAAAACGCCCTGCGAGCTCCCCACTGACACGAGCTACAACAAAAGTTAACAAGCCAAACGAGGCAATAATAGACTTTCTCGAAGAAGGGCAAAAATTTAAGAGGAGAACTCACTCCCCCGGTTCCGCATAATGACGGCAAAGTAACAAAGAACATGTTTGCATGTTTAGCGACTACCGAGACTAAAAACGAGGAGGAGCAAATCAGCAACCTTGCAGCAAGGCTACCCCGACCAATGGCGCAATTAGCTGGGAAGCGTTACAGAAAAAAAAAATTGGCTGAAAAGGAGCAGTTAATGGCTAAACAACAACAGCAACAATGTGCACAACAAAACACTAACAAAATAATGTCCACCGCAACAGATGGCCCAACGACAACCACAACAAGAGCAACAGGCAGCAAAAAGGATAGCGAAGATGCCACCCATCAACATTACAGATATGGGCTGTAACGAACTGGTAAGTCTATGTAAGCTTTCTGTTGAGGAGGATTTTCCAATTAAAAGACTGACAGGAAACAGGTTTGCCATACGGACAAATTCGGTTGAGGACTTCGAAAAAATAAAAAATGTGCTAGAAAGGGCTACCGCGGAATTTTGCACGAACACCATAAAAGCAATAAAGAATATAACGGTTCTACTAAAAGGCGTCTACCCTGAAACAGAACCAGAAGTTCTATTACAAACGCTACGAGAGCTTAACTGTAATGATATTGAGTTTATCGCGGTAAAACCTTTCAATACAGTTAGGGCTAGACGGGAGAATCGTGAATTACCATTCTACCTGGTGCAGCTGGGCCCCGGTAGCAAAATTAGTGGACTTAGGAAAATCTCTATCCTGAACCATCAAATTGTCACATGGGACAAATTGAAAAAAGGCAGAGATATAATCCAATGTCTTCGCTGCCAAAGGTTCGGGCACTCAGCAGCAAACTGCGGATTGCAGTATCGATGCTTGAGATGCGGACAGGGCCATAGCGCAGAATGTACGTTAGGTAGAGAAAGGGTAGACGACAGATCTCTTGTTAAGTGTGCAGTCTGTAAGATTGAGGGACACTCCGCTAGTTATCGAGGCTGTCCTAAATTCTGCGACTTACAAGAAAAAAAGTTTTCACAGCAACGAAAAATAGAACGCCCGATAGCTCAAGACAAAACAATACCAAAAACCACATCATTGGACAACCTGAACATGTACCGAAACACCACGACCAAAAAGCCGAAAGCGCTAACAGCCTTTTGATCACTAGTGAAAAAATCCATAGGATCTTTGCTTCATTAAGAAATTAAAATCAGTGGGTATCGATGGAGTACCCAACATCGTACACAAGCATCTTCATCCAACCGCAATGGACATATATGCAGTCTTTTTTAACAACGCGCTGAACAACGCACACTATCCGGTAGGTTGGAAAAGAGCCATCATCCAACCGTTACCAAAAAAAAGGGAAAGATAGAACAAACCCAAAAAATCTGCGACCGATTAGTTTCCTACCGAGTAGCAGTAAAGTATTCGAGAAGGTTTTAAACAAACCTGTACTTAAATGGGTTGAGGACAATAACATTATTCCAAAAAACCAGTTTAGTTTTAAAGCTGGTCATGAAACCACACATGCCGGAGCTAAACTGGTTTCAGACATTCAATGGAATAAAGGTCTGAAACAGTCCACAGGTGCCTGTTTGATTGACTTGGAGAGGGCCTTCGACACCGTTTGGCTAGAAGGGTTATACTATAAGCTAATGAAACTAGACATTCATAAACCACTACTGTATATACTATACGGCATGTTGAATGAAAGGAAATTTGTTGTCAAAAGTGGCAAAGTGACCTCCAACATTACTTACAATATAAAAAAAACGGTCTGCAACAGGGAGCGGTGTTATCTGCGATCCTTTTTAATATTTACACTAGCGACTTGATAAGGTCTCTTCATCAGGCTATTGCGTATGCAGACGATCTGATAATATATAGAACAGCACAAAAAAATTGAAATCATTAACAAACTATTACAAGGGGATTTAAATGATGTTCAGCGATACTGCGAAAGAAATATTTCACTCCGGCCCAACTTCTTCTCCTGTATAAATCTCAAAGTAGACCCGTGCTAGAACCCATGTTTGGAGCTCTGGTCCTAAGCATACGCACGACCTACTTGAATGCATACAGAGACGAGCGATCCGCCTGATCGGGGACACGGCGCTGATGTCTGGACTACGGGCGCTATCACACCGAAGGCGCGTAGCCGAACTCTGTCTGTTTTACAGATATTATCACGGGTACTGTTCTTCGGAGATTCGTGGTATTGCTCAACGTAATTCAGTTTATATGCGCTCCACGAGACAATCCAAGGGACGGACCAATTTGCGGTTCATTTCCGGACGGCGCGAACATCCCTGCATCAGAACTCGTTCCGTTACAGGGGGGGGGGGGGGGGGGGGGGGGGGGGGGGGGCTGTGGAATTCCCCTCCGCGCGGGTGTTTCCGGAACGTTACAACCTGCAATTGTTCAAAAATAACTGCAACAGTTATTTGGTGGCATCTCGGGCCGCCGACTTGGCGCTATAAGTTCGCCTCTCCAGAGAGAAGTGTAATAAAAGAAATCTGCATGTGATTCGATGGTACTTTTTACCGAGAAGTGGGGCTATTACGTTTTTAATATATTAAACGCACTTTAACATAGTGGGGAACTCAACACCAAAAGAGAATCGAAATACCTATGAGGTTGGTATACCAGAGTATTAGCGTAGTAATCGTTGTGTAGTGATCCTAAATCACTACTCCCCTCCAATCCCCATTATCTCGTATAACCTTAACCATATCCCATAGTGAATCATTGAGCGACGGATTAAACCAAAAGTTAATTTGTCGCACATTGATCCAATTCCTAATTACCTCACCCTTACGCATAATCCAAATCATATTTCCCAATTGACTCATATGCACGACAAAATTAAACGAAAATCCATTTGTCGTACATTGATTCAATTCCTAATGATCCTAACATAATGAAATGCTTAACTCTAAATGCATTTCATGATTTCTGCTTCCAGGAATTTATTCAAATAAATTACTATCAACTTCCCGGAATCCTATTCCAATTGATGCACACAAAATCTTGTTTGTACTTTTGGAATTTTTAAATAAAATTTGACAAATCCCGATGACCCAAAGTATGAAAGGGCGGCACATTTTTATTTCGAGATCAGTATTACAGTCGATGGAAAATTCGACTTAACCCATCTAAAGCAGTGGCTATAATTCTGAGTAGTAAACACTCCCAACCTACTTTTCGATATTCACAGAATAGGAGGTACTACGATTAGACCACATGACAGGATGAAATTAATTGGGGTCATCTATACCCCAAAAATGAATTTCATCAAACATGTGACTCACATTCTTTAAAGGGGCCTCGGTCGGTCTAAGCAACTGCACAACATCTTGAAGTGGAGCAACAAAGACACCAGTGTTAAGCTTCTCTGCTATAAGCAGCTAAACCGATCTGGAATAGCATACGCTTTTCCCATATGGTCCTGCATATCTTCGCCCCAAATGGAAAGACTTCGAGTTTTCGAAAGAAAACTCCTCAGAAGATGCAACCAGTTTGGAAGGCCTGACAATCGTCATTACCCGAACTCTCCCCTATACGAAGGTGCCTCGATTATCCCTATCGACGAGTATTTGCTACGATTAGCATATAAGTACCCCGAAATCATTCAGAACAACGAGAACCCACTTGTACGGGAGTCTTGCGTTCTTGACCCGTCTCTCTTTCAATCTCTTCGGATCAGACCACCACAATTTCTTCTTCAGTACAAAACCGAAGAAAGCACCCTTCCCAACAACATTTTCCTTTATAATAGAGGATTCCTGAACCCATCCCATAGGGTCTACTACTGACACACTACAAACACGCACACACAGTGTAAGACAGCACAAACACACACACATACAAACCACTGTTGGTCGGGAGGGCACTGTGGTAGTTTATGTCTATTGTGCCAAGACACGGGCACTCGTTTAATTAAACTCCCACTCAATCTAAACGTTCCGCCGAAATAAAATAATAACCAGGAATATCAAGAAAGTTCGAAGGTAAGAAATGAAACGCACTGCTTTCGTATTAGATGCTTTATTTTTGTCTTTAATTCGCACAGGGTGATTAGTCTTATAATTAATGTTTAACATGAACTGCTAGTGTATATAGTTTTGTAATTAACATGAACTGGGGGTGTTTCTTTAATTTGGGTATTTAACATGAACTGTTAGTGTTTTTAGTTTCAATTATCACGAACCGCAGACGATTGAGCTTTGAATTTAACCGAACCGTGACTATTGAATTTGACACGAACTGGACGATCGAGTTTCTGCTTTGAACAAGAACGGTGTACGTTTCAGTTTTGAATTTAATAAGGACTGTGTACAATCCCGATCGACGCTATGGCACTTGTGCACCCGTTGGATGACAAAATTTGACTCCCCGCGTGCTTATCCTTTGTCGTATAATATCTGACTAAAATCCATTCGTCAACATGAGAATGAACTGGTGACGAATAGCCTCAAAAGGGGAGGAGCGAAACGATCAACCCGAGGCAGTCAATCGTGGTTGGGTTAGATAACATGGGGTGGATTTTCCATGTATGTGTATCCGCTACCGAAAACCAACAACGAACGAACATAGGTGGGTGTTGTTATTGTAACCCATCGTAATGATCATTAGGTGAAGGAATAGGCCTCTGCGGTCTAATGTCAACAGAAACGCTATTTCCATGATCGAGCGATGGGATGTGGATTGTTTGAGTTCGCCAACACCGCATGGGTCGGCAGCTGTGTACACAATTGATTTGTGTAACGCTCGCCGACGGCAGACCCTTCTAGTATGAAAAACGCACCGAAGATCCGCTCGCATATAGGAGAAACCATAAATCAACGTTTAGTTGATTGACATGCTGTTTCCTAGGTCCACGGATGGTTGGCGGCCGATAATAGAAAATCTCGATGAAGATAAACAATCCCAAAGACATGGAAGCACGTTGGGTTCTGCAAACGAACACAGAATACAACCGTTGCCAGTTATTTAAAATAAACACTTAACGGCCAGATACAATTTGATGCATGTTGTTTTAGGGTATATTACTCCCGTTGTGGTGGCATCAGGCAAGAGCATCCGCTTCGATAGCCAGCGTGAGAAACGTGGCTACTCGTTGCTTAAATAAATATTGGTGGTCATGGCCGATGCTGTCGATCGTTCCAAGATACGGCAACGGATCATAAGATCGGTCATGCTGATGGCCAAGCAAATATGCGCGCCTGCAAGGCCAATGAAAATTTGAACATCTCCTCCTTGGGAAAGGTAGAACTTAGATCATGCCGACGAAAAGCGGTTGATTCTGGATTGATGTCATGGCAAGATGATAATCTTGCCATGAATTATGCTTCCAGGAATGACCGCACGAAGAGGGCTTGGAACAACCCCTAAAAAACGTAAGCTGCCTATGTTGTATTTATGTCGGTTATCCGTGGGGATAACCGAACTGATTCCAGCGAATTGGTTGGCGGTTAATGCCATAGCAAGATTGTATAACCTTACCGAAGATTCAACTTTAAGGTAAGTTGTATTTGCCGGTAATGGTGGGGATCGAGCGATGCGTGGCTCCTCGGGCCCTGAAAAGCCCCACAACACCACTTGACATTGCAGCTAAAGAAAACACTGCATTGCATAAGGTCTCCCAAGAGAATCGTCGGAGAATGCGGCCACAGTTAGACCTCTCAAGCCTAAGAGAATGGAAACGAAGGTGGGATTCTTCTACCAAAGGAAGATGGACCCACATCCTATATACCTGATATAGAAACATGAGTGAAAAGAAAACATGGCGAGCTGAATTACTACTTGTGTCAGCTAATATCAGGACATGGATGCTTTCGGCAATACTTGCACAAGTATAAGCATATGAATCACCCATACTGCTTGTATTGTGAAGGCAAAATAGAAAATTTGGAACACGTACTCCCAGAGTGCGTGAGATTCGAGACCGCACGAACGATTTTGGAGAGACATACGAGACGGACAGTTACTCCGGCTGGAGTAATAGAATACATGCTTAGTTCAAAACAGGCATGGTCCGTAACCAATGGTATTCTCTGTAAAATTATGCAGCATTTGCGACGTGACGAGCGAAGTAACACGTAAACTCCGTCTCGCTCCGCGATGGAATATCTAAAAGAAAGTTCCGCGGGGATCAACGGGAATATGAGCCAGGCGGGAGGTGGTTTTAGTCTGTAAAAACCCAGCACGCCCCTGGATCAGTCTAGAGGTATCTTTTGAAGATTTCCACCTTTTTACCGAAACCAAACCACAAAAAAAAAAACACCGACCAAAGCGCAGATTATCAGACGCCTAAGACGTGATCTGCGTTTACTACCGCACTCAAGACCTATCGGTCTTGTACGATTTCTTTCCCACCATCCCCCCATCCAAGTAGTTAGAGAACAATTGAACTAACCATGTCCACACTATCCTTAGATACCTCCTTCCCCCTTTCTTTTCAGATATCTCGAGACCGAGCCCAACATCTGCACGGATGTGGGTGATTCTAGTTATCTCAAGATGACCAGAAGCCAGAGACAAGATGAAGGACACATTTGTCCTTGTCTCCCTAAAGTCGGCCTCTCGCCACCCCATTTTTTTTATTTTTTTTATTTCGAGATCAGTGGGAATCCAGAGGCCGACGCAACGGCCGAAAAAAAAATTAAATAAATAAATTAAATAAATAAAAATAAACAAAAAGAAATCTCCTCTTTTCATCTTGGACACAAGGCCAAAAGACCCGGAAGCCCCAACCGAGGTAAGCAACACAATACAAATCTATACAAATATAACCCTACAGTAGCCTATATACCGTGTCAATACATCCTTGTGTAGACCATGCTCAGACGCTTCGGTGATTTGGATCCAATTTTTCATAGTGCGGGATTGTGGCGTTTGTCGCAATTGCTATAGTATCGATTCATGTTGTTTACTGGTTCAGAAATTGCTCGACAACCTTTCCGCCTACTGCTTGGATAGAAGCAAAATTCCCCACAAGAGAAAGGTAGAGTTCCTCAAGAACTCGTGCTTTCTTATTCTATTTTTACAAACGGTCTCTTGTCCAATACACACAGCAAAATTTACTTATTCAATGAAGGCAGGGCATTGAGATGCTCGCACTTATTCGAAAAACTTGACCAAACCCCATATCCAATCAATAAGATTAACGTAATAAAAATTAGCAGTAGTAATCAAAACCCAGGAGTTTCATAGCAAGGTTAAAAATGCTAGTACACCAATTTCGTGCCACGTGGTTAAAGAACGAACTTCTGGTTATAACCCGACAGATGAAAATAATCACATAGTATTATATGTAAATAATTAATTTTCCTTTCTGATTGGCGAGTACAAAGCAAATTTCTAAGAAGTGTTCAATATCACGTCATATCACGAGTTGAATAACAACCAAGTACACAATAAACAAAAGAACCAAGAAAATTAGTCAATATAAAGGCAATTCACACTTGTATGAAGGAATGTTCAAATATAGAGATATCTACTACTCGCTTCATTTCGCCGTGTTTCCGATTGAGTAGCGGCGCAGTTCAATAAACAAAATCAACAAACATCACAAGAAAGAATCATATTGATCTGAGATATGTGTTCGCCGTAATTGCCCCTTCATAGACACTCAATCAAACCCCATAAAAGCTATATCGCATGAATAAAATCAATTAACGTCAATACGTACGCCATCTCGAGCAAAAGCAATGACCTAAGCAGCACCCTCTTAAGAACATCCCTCTTCACTAAAATCTAAGCTTGCACTTAAGGGGAATGGATCATTTTCCTGTCGAAACACTCGCTTCCTGCTTTTTTATTTCAGCTATTCGCCTTTACTACAACATTCCAATTAGATTCGGATTACTATTCAACTTTCGTCCTTTCCGTGCTCAATCGCAAATCGCAATCAATCAATAGAAATACAATTTCGCTATCGCTGCTCTCAGGGGCATCGTCGTTTTTAGCAAATTAATTTCCACAGGAATCGTAAATAATCTCCCCACATTTCAATTGCCTTGTTGTGGTCTTTGTTCTTATCTACCTCAGGTTGGCATAAATAAAAAGGGATGCCAACAAAATTAGTGTAAAACTAAAATCTCTTTTCGGAAGAACAAAAACACAATGCATCCGATGAAAAGTAGAAAACTACTCATGCGTGGAAATACCCAAGAGGATTTATCTGGCGAACGGCGGATGGCGACAGCGGAGATTTTAGAGATTTCTGAAAGCCAGGGATAAACGAGTATCATCTTGAACACCAGCTAGAGTCCCTGTTTACTTGCAGCAAATTAAGGACGACCATGTACTCGTATATCCTAAGGCGCAAAGGATTAGAGGCCTATGCCTGGTACCAGTACGGCTAAGGAGTTTGTTCTGGAATTACATTTCGGTGCGTTGGTTTCTAAAAGATTCCTAATTCGATTATAAGGCTCATTCCAAAGCCAAACAACCCTCTTTTTTACCGGGTGTTCGCTGAAGCGTGGGTAAGAGCAACTCTTATCACCACATGATGCCCAAGGATGTAAGAAAATTGCATCCGCACCACATGGACTTTCATTAATTGTTTCAAAGGATCTTTCAACCCTCCACACAACACTGACTCGGGTGTGGCGTAACTAAGTTTTGCCCAGCTTCTTTGTAACGAACCTGACTGAGCACAATTAGGGCTTCATTCTGAAAAGTAGATTGATGTGTGACGGCGGCTTTTCAATCTAGGCGATGTACGTAGCAGGAAATTAAGAATTAATGACGCGTATTTCGAGGTGGATGAAATTTTAAATCAATTTCCAAACATGGACTTGAATTTATCTAAAAAGTAGTTGAAGAGAGAACTGATGTTTTCAGAACACGCATCTAGGTGAATTAAGACGCGATTACATGTCGCAGAAGATTGATTGCATATTATTATATTCAATTATGGAAGCGACCCCTGCTACGTCTTACGTTCGCATTAGGGTAGATGTAAGCTCTTTAAACGAGCAATGAAGGTAATATAAAGGCAAAACACTAAGAGCAGGTATTATCGAGGGAGAAAATGCTTAGTGGTCGAGATTATTAATTCGGCTCTTTTTGCATATGATATAAAAATAATGCTTCCCTTTTTTTATAATATCAAGGTTAATATTAATAACAATAAAACTGCATTTTTTAAATTTATTTTTACTGCCAATGAAAAGGGCAAGGTAAGGGCTTTACTTATCACAACTCGTAAGAACAATGCGTTTCTTGTGCATCGCTTCTTACGCAAATCTCACGCAATTGATGACCCTGGAATTAGAAAACATCGAAACTGCGGTACAAAATGAATGGTTAAAACCCAGCTTTTGTTGAAAATGGATTAAATTTGGAAAATAAAGTAAGCCAGTGTCAGGCGTGACCTTGAGAAAATCGGATTCGTTGGCGATCATGAAGGATCACCGAGTTAGTGAAATCTGGAACATTCGGGATTCTATACATCAATAAATAGATAGATAAATAGGCAATATTAGTAAAGGAATACTCTTTCGTTAAGGCGTAGTGTCATCTTTTGTTCACTGAATTTCATGTCATTTTCTGAGATGTACCACGAACGATAGAAAACAGATGGAGATATGAAGTTTTGTGCATTTGGAAGTACTAGTCTTTAACTACAAAACCATGTTTTATTTTAATTATTATTATAGTTAATACGATACAAAATGGTGGCATAGCAGTACACGGAAGGAAAAAAATGTTTCTCAGACATGGACACATGGGGTTGACAATTGTGTGCGCTGACATTTAAGGGTACTTCAAAATTTCCTTTTGTGCGCGCGTTAGTGTAAAAAAAGTCGAATCAATTGGCGAGTTAATCTTAGTCTCTTTTAGGGGTAGAATATCAGGTGTCGCTGTTTGCAAATATGACGATCCTTAGATTCGTGTAGTGCTCCAAGAAGCCCTACCATTTTCCTCCCACATTTCCATTTCCCCCACACCCATAATGGATACTAACCGAATTCCTATCCAATATCATATATTCATATCCCCAAGTCGACGTTGAATTCAATGTCAAGCAAATTGAACCAAACATTCAATTGTCGAACATTGAAGTCAATTCCAAAAATCCAAACATCACATTGCATATTTTCGCATGCATTGTATGTACAATCAACTACGTGTCCAAACAATCCCATGTTCATTTGATCCGCCGACACACAAGTCCGGCAATCTGAACATAACAATGCATACGCATTGTAACTAGATGTTTTATCACATCCACAAACAGACCCAAAGTCCCATCCATATTCTCGCCTATTTCTCATAGACGCTGACCCCATTTTAAATGCAATGTAAACTCTTGTTTGCATTAGCCAGACACGCTAATGGATAACAAAAAACCTCAAAAAGGATTTCTGATAAGGGCCGATGTGTCCAGACTTCGAGGAAGAAGAAAAAACAGATGAGAAAGCAGTCCGTGGGTAGCGCAGGTGATGTAAAGATCTAACAATAAAGAGTATAGTAAAAGAATCAGTTTGTGTTTACCACGAGTACGGCTGTGAACGGAGTTCCTTGGTAACTGCGGTGGTTTTGCATAATTTACTTTTTAAATGTATGGTTCCTATTATTTCTCAAGCAAAGTTGTGGTACACTGTTTTAAATGACATTATAGAATGGAAAATAATGCATCTGGGTTCGATTAACTCTTTCCGTGCGTGTGCATCGATAATTGCAGCCAAAGTATTCTAAACTGGGTGGTATTATCCTGCGCTTCACCTGTAGATGGACGGCGCATCCCATAGTGGCTATGTAGCGACTCTAACAGATACACACACAATTCACAAGCAAAATAGTGAAGAGCACCGAACGAAAAATCGAATAAGAAAATACATCAGAGCCGTATACCTTAGCGATAACATAACAATTCACATCAGTGGAGTATAGTCGAGTTATAAGGTCAAATTCTAAAATCGGCCAGTAGCCTGATGGGTAACGCTTAGGTTCAATTTTTTGTGATTCAAACTGTCATAGCGTCAGTTCGAATCACACGTTCTTCTTCACTATTATTTCAAACGCTATAATTGGTGACCCCGACGTGATCTGTACACACAGCACACACTTTCCCATAGTAAACAGAACTTCACACACGAATACGACTTCCGCATAGAGCACAGGCTCCGACGTTCTCTCGTTCGCTTCGTCGTTAGCATACGAATCTGATCGTAACGAAGTTACTGTGGAGGGAGTGGTGTTAGCGACTCTAACAGATACACACACAATTCACAAGCAAAATAGTGAAGAGAACCGAACGAAAAATCGAATAAGAAAAATACATCAGAGCCGTATTCCTTAGAGATAACATAACAATTCACATCTGTGGAGTATAGCCGAGTTTTAAAATCAAATTCTAAAATCGGCCAGTAGCCTGATGGGTAACGCTTGGGTTCAATTTTTTGTGATTCAAACTGTCATGGCGTCAGTTCGAATCACACGTTCTTCTTCACTATTATTTCAAACGCTATAGCTATCTTGAAGAATTATAGACGCCGGCGTGTATCCACGTATCCATAATGGGACCAAGACTCAACACACAACAGGCATCCATTCAGGATCCATCGTTCGCTTCTCTTTCCCATTTAATCGAGAAGCACCAAAGCAAACCATACAACATTCGTATTTGTGAAGCCGATGGCTCTGATGTTACAAATTGCCATTACTAGTTGAATATTAACAGTGTTTCACGGGCGCAACCTATTATGTGGACATGAATTGTTTATAGTTTGGGTGTTTATCAAAACAATTGCATAACGGTCCCCCTGACATAGTCCCCACCGAAGTTCCGTATGTGCAATTAGTTTACCACTGAAATTCTCTATCTCAGAAGGCATGATATCGCGGAACGTATAGCGTGAAGGAGTGATATATCACTTTGGGACCCGCTTACCACCTATTCCAACTTTTTTTCGGACAGCTCCATCAACCAAGCTCCGAAAGATTAGTGTTAGTATCACTATTTATTGTCCTGTAGGAACCCGGAAGTTCACGACCTAACCGACTCGACTCCGCCATCGTCCCCTGTCCTGTGCACTCTCCTTCCACGCTTGACCAACTGATCCGATCTCCAACCTTACATTGTCCTCCCATCTCCGTCACGGCCGTGCTGCTGGTCTCTTTCCCGTTGGTCTACCGTCAAGAATTCTACGCACGGTCCTATCGTTGCTAAACGTTCGGGCCATCTTAATTTTCGCAACCTATTATACTCACTATTGTAGGTTTGCGGTATAGGAAACCAATTCGTGGTTGTGGAGTTTCCCCCATTATCCCGACTCCTCGTCATATTTACCGCCAAAAATACCCCTTAAAACGTTATCCTAACTTTTTCAAATATCTTGGCTCTGACCTTTATATGTGTTCCCTGAGGTCCACCTGCTCCCGCCGAAATCATATATTTTGTTTTGTCTTCATTTATTTCTAGGCCCACCTCTTGGTGGCCGCTTGCATGATGATGTCACAGTTTTTACTTACAGTTTCTAGATTATCGCCCAGAACTGTGATGTCATCCGCATATGCGAGCACCTGTGTGACCCCGTTCAGGGATGATCCGGCTATGTTGACGTCTTGTATCTTTCTGATAACATACTCGAGCACAAGGTTAAAAAGACATGCTGAGAGGCCATCCCCCTAGTCTGTCGCGGGTTTCAAATGGTTCTCAGAAGTGGTTTTCTATTCTAACTTGCCCTTTGTTTTCGTTCATGCAAGTTTGAATGAGGGCGGCATAATTTTTCGGAATTCCCAGCTCAACCACAATATGGTAGAGTCTTTGCCGTGCGATTGAGTCGTAGACTTTTTAAGTCAAGGAACAATTGATGAACGATCTCTCCGTATTCCTAATTCTTTTCCAGCAGTTGCCTTATTGTGAACATTTGGTCGCTCGTTGACCGGTTCCTATTTAATCCGCATTGGTAGTCTCCCAATATTTCTTCTGCGTACGGTGTGATTCTCACCAGTATGACATTTGTTAGTATATTGTATGTGGTTGGGAGCAATGGTATTCCTTCGTAGTTTTTCGAAACTGGGGACGACTATTGACGTTTTCCATTCTTCCGGCGTGACTTTGTGGCGGTATAAGTCGGGGTGCCGGCACGGGGACGGGTTCGCTTATCACCCGCCGAATACCGCAGCAAAACTATCAAAATTAAACACACAGCGGTATTGTTTTGTATAAATGTTAATTATTTTAATAGATACTTTGATGAAACACTAATTTTGACAATCAGTAACAAACGATTTATTTTGGGGAAAGTTAGGAAAATTGTACAACCTGGACATTTAGCCGAACAATCACAATGGTAGAGACTTTGTTCTTATCTTAACCACACACACGTTTAATTAACACCGGTTTACATTATATTAGTGATCATTCGTATTTATTTGAATTTAAAACTCTACTCGTTTCGCGAGCGTCTAACTCCGACTCCGTGGTGCACTCCCGTGCGCACCCGCTGATGTTAAAACTCCACTCTCGATGTGCGCTCGTTGGTGGTTACATCGCGACTCCTCTGTACTCCAGTATTAACCTCGAGAGACCCGTGGTGAGTCCTCTCTCAGCTAAGGGTGAGTTTACTTTCCTTGAGAGAAACGTGAAGTTTCTCTTGGTGGTGGTGAATTGGAGAGGATCTCTCTGGGTCGATCTTAGCTAGTGGGCTAATTGATCCATTGTTTACTCATGCAACGAGGTCATAGGAAAACGAAACTGAGAAAGGAGTAAAGAACAAATGGCATCATTGAAGACATGGATGCATCTGTATAAATAGTCTTCATGCTATTAGGAGAACTGGGTGCTAAAAGGAATTTAGGTACACAATGGTGATTGTGCACTGTATCCTTGCTGGCGGAAAGGCTCGAATTTTTTGTATGCATGTTTATATGCTGGAGAAATCGGTTTTTGGCAGCTAGACGCTAGATGCATAAACGCTTTTGTCCATTGGACAAAAGGCTGCCGAGACTATGTATAAGCCTGCGCACGTGTGTGGCAGGGTATGCTAGCTGAGGGGGGCGGCGATAAGGTTTTCCTAATTAAGGATGATGCTTTGCCTGTAGAGAATTCTTTTCAGAGAATTTGATAATGCCTTTAATGCATGGATATTAGCGAATTCTTTACAGGGAGTTTTGAGTGGAATTGTGGCTGGTTCTTTGCGTAGCTTTATCGGTTGCCTCTCCTCCATGCTTCACAAGCTCTGTCGGTATGCAGTCGACTCCGGGAGCCTTGTTGTTTTTCAATCGATTAACTGCGTCTACAACTTCGTTGAAAGAGGACTCTGGGATCTGAGGCTCGGCTGTATGTACGCCTGGTGCGTTTATTTGTGGTTTTCAAGGTACTTCTTTCATCTTGTCACGATATTGTTTGTGTCTGTGACCAGACAACCGTTTGCGTCTCGAATTATTTTGGCTCCCTCGATAACCATTACTAATTGAATTTATGCCGGCCTACATGCCTCTGATGTTTTTTGCTCTGGCATTTTCTAGAATTTTTTCGATCCGAGTCTTCTCCCATTCACGTTTTTTGCGTTTGAAGAGCCTCATTGTGTCTTTTACGAATTGTCGCGTATCTTTCTGCGTTGACTTCATCATATCTTTCTAAGTGGGTCACTCTGAGACATTTATGTTCTTCGATCTTCGCCCTGCACTCATCATCAAACCAAGGCTTGGACTTAATTGTTTTCTTAAATCCGAATACCGAAAGATGGTCAAGATTTTCTCCCGACCATTTCACGGAACCTACATCTTGGTGGGGTAGTATTTCACCGGGTGGTATAGCATTGGAATCTCATCTACCTTTCGGCCTTTGGAATGTCAGTTTCCCGAAGAGCACAAGACCAAATTTGTTTGACCAATACTTTACGAAATACATATCGCTACAGTCATCTAGGAAAAACATAGTGGATTGCTTACTCCCCATATTATTATATGTAGGTAAAATCAATAGACGAGCTGTACCTTAAACCTCAATTGTCGCATTGGTCGATACAGAATATGAAGTTATATTTTCTCAAACTGTTTTTTCGAAACTCACTAGACGTCAACTCGCTTCTGAGGACGCCGGAATTCGCCCTATTTTCGTTTGATCCTTTACTATATTACATCGGTTTAAACCATATTTTTATAAACTTTTGTTACACGAAACTCACATACAAAATAAATTTTAAAGCATCTTTAATTCTTAGAGCGCATCAGGTCGGAAGACGGATAGGATCGGGTCTTTTTCCTAATAAGTTTCAGAGTCGGAAATGATGATTTTAAAGTTCAATAACATGTGTCCCCCTTCCAAATGTGCATGGATCACATTTTTTTTCCAAAATAAAATTCAAGCGGCCTTTTAAACAAATACTCCAAGCAGTATATCAGTTGCCGCGTTTGTTCTCACATCGAGATTGATTCCTATTATTTTTTTTTTTGTCCTTAGCATGAGAAAAACTCCTACGTCGGTTTACTTCGTATATCCTGGGATCTGTTGGCGCGACGATAAGGCGAATTCAAATTCAAAAAGATGCGCGTATGATAACAGACTTTCATTCATAGAGTACAATCGATTATCACATCTTCAACTCCTTAAGGCTCCTTCATGCCATTCTCCAAACAGGTACTTCCTAAGGCCGGTGGAATATATATTCAGTTCCTTTCTATCCGAAGAACCCAATTGTGTCAAGAATATAATGTGTGCCACGGCACACACACACTACAAGTCTAAGTTTGACGGAATACATTACGTTCGGGTAAATACCACATTTAAGTTTTCTTTGTTGATTTTCAAGGATCTCCTCATGAAATGATGATGAAGAAATTGCATTTCAAATGACGACATCAAAAGAATTCATTCCAAGGATTCACAGAATGCATTGTGCTCTACCCCATGGCTGTGCCTGACTAATAAAGAATGAAGAGCGTGTTTCGATGAGAAATTGATGAAATGTTAAGCGGCATAAAAGACTGCGTTTCAATCAAGGGTGCGAGGGAGCATAATTGCTGGGACTTGGGGTAGTTATTTAGGTTAAAAGGATATCTCAAGGGGATACGATTGGATGTAGAAAAATGCTTGAAACCTGCTTACCATAAGTAGGTGTATTTGGTTAAAAACACGTTTGCGACCCTTTGTCAAACCTGCAACAGGAAAGTTGGTGGAATAAATTTAATCAAATTATAGAGCGATACATGGACAATATGTGATCTTTGAAGGTAACCTATAATTTTCCAGAAATAAAAGGCTAAAGCTCGTTTGCCGTTAGGGCGTTTTTGATGAGTGGCCGTTTTTTACATGGGCGAGCAAAACCAACTGTCAATTTTCCGGACGACATGGGCAAGGACGTCGGTCGGATAGATAAAGGACAGGTGGATATAATGAATACACTTTGCTGACTAAACAGAGGTGCATTACTTCAGGATTTTTTCAACGTGCTATTTTGACGAGACCTATACTTACTGTGAAGAACGTGTGATTTTGAACGATTTACTTAGTGATTTTACGTAGTAGGAAGAATACTAATAGCTTTGGGCAAGCTTATTATTTACTGAAAATAAGTGACTTTACTTGGTTGCCGAAAGCGATTTCATATCCATAGTGCCGCAGTAGCAGTTAGATGTTGTACAAATAGCCGTTGTATTGATTATATTACAATAATAATACCCTGGTGGAGAATTGATTCAAATACGCCCATACTTTGCTCATCTTGTTGTGCTATAATTTGGAAAAAGGAGGGTAAATCAACTCATCGCCTCATCAAACTATACTTATAACAGGAGTGTTTGTTGTCTATTTCCATGAACTAAAAATCGCAATTCACACCACTGACAACTGAATGTATTTTACGCCGATGCTCTAAAATAAAATCATCGAATAAGTAAGCTAATAAATTGGGCTAGAGATGTTCCGCTGTGTATAATATTCAATTGAATTTACTTCCACTTTAGATATTCAGGCGATTAGAAGTTCATGTTAATCAACATCAAGCTTTTGTTTCCAGCACCTAAAATATTGCCATTGCTCTCGATCACCCGAAACCTCTCCATGTAGAATGGGGAAATGTTATACCATACGAGGCAGCGATTCACCAATACTGGTCGGATGAATGCCGAGTATGAAATTGTGTTGACTTTAGAGTATAGAAGACTATTATGGAATAGGCTTCTTGTCATTGCATATGAGGTTTTAGATGCGGTAAGAGCAATGCTTTTGCTTATCAAAGCAAAGATACTGATCAAACCATATACCAAGGTATCTGTTGGCGACGTAACATACGAAGCCGAGGACAGAGCACCACAAGACTGCTGACTGGCAGTCTGAGGATCGGCAATTTATACCAGTCACTCTTTGGTTCTTGCAAACTTGGTAACGAGGAAAAAAGAGAGAATAAAAGCAGCGGCAGTTGGGGAGTACAACTAGTACAACGCAAGCACCGGGCAAGACTACAGCGCCCGTAATCCAGAGCAGAGACCGGCCTAGAGGTGCGATCAGAAACAAAGAAATCGTGTAACAGATTAAATAGTATTGTGGGGCTTTTCAGGGCCCGAAGAGCCAGGCATCGCTCGATCCCCACTTTTCCAGGCGAACGACTTACCTCTCGGTCGAAATTCAGCAAGGTTGCGTAACCTTGCTACGGCATTTACCCCCAGCCAAATCGCCGGAATTATTACGGTTACCCAATCGGATAACTGTTTTGAAGTTCTGTTAGGCAGCTTACCTATTCTGTAGGGGATTTCCTTCCAAACCCCTTTTTCTCCATCACCACCACTGAAAACATTAAATCCACGGCAAAGCTTATCACCTTGCCGTGGCATCGAAAACTTACCCTCGGCCAGACCATATTCCCTAAAAAACATTAAGCCCACGGCAAAGCTTATCACCTTGCCGTGGCATCGAAAATTTACCCCCGAGGCGTACATCATTTCCTGAAAAGAACATAAGTCCATGGCAAAATCATCACATTGCCATGGCATCTGAAATCTTATCTTTAGGCATACATTCTGCCAGGGCATCTCGTTTCCATAGCCTTAAGCTATGGAAACAACAATCAACAAGAGTTCCTTGTGACTCGTTGTATTTGTTTACCCCCGGCATAACATGCATACGGCTATTGCCCCTATTGATTTACTACCGCCGACAAGGTTTCTGTTGACGCAAATCAAACATGTCCCTGTTTACCAGCAATCGCTGGCTTCCAATTATCGGTCCCTATGTTCAGAGACTGTAATCGCGCAACGACCAGGATGCAGCCAGAAAATGTTTACTTTCAACATCTGGCAACGGCTGCACCCTATGTTCGTTGCAATGTTTAATCATCGACATCCGAAATGATGATTTATGGCCTTCCATTAGGATGACCAAATTATCGGTTTCAGTTTTTCACACTCCACATGCTAGTGTTTGCATTCCTAGAAAATGCACTAGCGATGTTGCCCGCCATCCACGGTCGCTGAACGATCGTATGCATGGCATACGCACACATGCGTAATGTATGCCTATTCGTCAGGTCCAATCACGATTAACTACATCAAGTTAATCGTGTAACTCCGCCTTCCTTCCAGTTTCTTTCGGGATTCTTTCACTTTAATGATTTCCAATGGGATTAGTCAGTCAGATATTATACACCGAGGTGTTCTCACAGATGAGTCGTTGAGGTCGAATTGTGCCACAGTCGCGTAGCGTGATTCAATAAAGGCGCGACAAGCGTATATTAATAATCTAAAAGTAGAACCCAAAAATTTCGTGGCTTAAATAACATTCTTTAATCGGTTTAATAAGTGCAAATATAATAATGTATTAAAGATTAAACAATATTTCTCCACTCTGTGACCTAATAGTGCATGCTGTGAAAGTTAATTTAAATAAACATTGTTCCAGTCGGAATAACATTTGTTTGTGTTGTGTAATAAAGATTCAAAGAAAAAAACAACTCCATCGTTTTATTTTACTGGAGTTGGCGATCGTGTATTGTTTTTGTGTCACCAGGTGTGCGGCCGTAGAGAACAATTACGTCGGAACAACGTCGGGGTGTTTAGCCAGTTCTGTGTCCTACGTGGACACCCTTTAGTTAAACACTTCCACATTGGTGAACCCGTAAAAACGCGCAACCTTCGAACATTAATGACCGGAGAATGAACCAATTCCGTGTGAAATCCGGCAAAGATATTATATTCGAAAGTGAAGTAACACAGCCAATACGGTTATTGGGCTTCGGTCGATTTTGTTTACCATCATCTCTCATTGGACAATAAAATTGAAAACATCAAAAACAGCACGTGCACATAACCGTTTCAATGCACATCAACCCAATTAAAAAGACAATTAAAGGGTACGCCCCAACGCCAGCCCAACAACAGCACCTGGCATAACATCACCGGAAGCAGTCGAGGACTACCGAGACCGGAACAACACAGCTGTATCTAACAACACCTGGGCTAGGAGCAACAGCCCCAACACCACATCACCAGGCACCCCATACGAGGACAAGGTTTATTTTCTTCTTTCTTTACTTTATGTTCTTTTAATATTTTTCAAAATTTGTTAATTCCTTTTCGGCGAGCTCCTTCTGAGCCACCATATATAAATTTAAAAACAAACACTCGTTTTCCTTTATTATTCACGTTTACTATTTTTACAATTACATAAACAGTTTTAAGTACCGTAAGCCAAAATTAAATATTCAAAATAATTAACAAATAACACCTAAAACAACAAGACCCATAGTTAATAGACAACTGACAGAACAAGGTCAATTAATTATTAAGTAAAGCTAAAACAAAATAGATATACTCTTTCACTTAGCACCTAATAGTAACACATCCAATTTGGCAGGCATAGAATGTTAAGAACCCGAATCAGATCGCAATTCGCGGTTCAGTGTAAAACAACACGGAACTACTATTAATTCTAAAGAACTACACTTACGATCATGTACAAGTTATGCATAAACACCAAATTACAAAATTTACATATTTAACCGGAAATTATCGCCCAACAAACATATGCAATTAACATTCCAAAAATAGTACATAACATTCCCTTTAAAACAAAGCAAACGTTTGCACCTCATACACTAAGTCATAATCACATTAGGATTGTTTCGAATGTACTCGACCAAATAAATTTTTAACTCCAAACCAACTTGAATAGAGACGAATGTTGCCAAATGCTATAAAGTATAAAAACAAAATTTAACTAAAACCATTTGTAAGCCCCTTCTGGGCACATTTGAACGCACAAGACTCCTCACACTCATATCACGACTCCACACGACCACTTATTCGCGACTCAAAGTAAGCCCACGGCTCGATTCCCTTTTGGCTCCTCTTGACTCCACTTCCGACCTTCGCTCGGCTTATTTTGGTTAGGGAAAACCATTGTTTTAAGACATCCGTAGTTCTCTCAACTTCCTGCGACTCCTTTTCACCCATTGGCCTCCTTTCACCCTTCTTCGCGTTCTCTTACGCCTTTGACTCCCGTTTCGCGTCACTATCCATTATGGTCAACACGAGAAACACCATGGCCAAAAAGGCTCAGGAACAATCCGAGCCTCTCGAATTCCACGACGCCTCCAGCGTCGATTTCCCCACCGAGCAAGTCGATGCTGACCTAGACTTGCCCGGACAATCTACTCCTCTGGCACCACCCGTTGCCCCCAGCGTCGTGAACCGACCCCAGCCTTCTTCCACAGACACACTCCCGACTGCTCCTAACGCCCCTGGTACCGGCCCTTTGGTAGATTCCGGCATTTTTATGCCCACAACTAGTGCCGGTACCTCACAACAAACTCATAGGCACCCAGAGTCCCAAGAATTCCGCGATGCTTCCAGCCTCGGGAACGGGACTCGTCATTTAAATATAGGGCTTCCCCCCTTCGACGAGGAGGACCCAGACCTTTGGTTTGCAGTGGCAGACCGCATCTTCCAGGCCTCAGCCTTGCACGACGAACAACTTCGTGCAGTCGAGCTGTTGAAAGTGCTTGACCGCACTCAGCGACCGCATGTTGCCCACATAATAAGGTCGGCCGGCCGCAACCCATATAGCAACATGCGTGAAGCTCTGCTCGACGCTTTGGACGAACCTGGAAGTATGCGGCAACAACGTTTAGCCGCTGTAACCAACCTTTCTGGGATGAGACCATCTCTTTTCCTGACCCATTTACGCTCTATAGCGGGGACCAGGATTGGGGACGACCTAATAAAGCCTCACTTTTTGAGGTGTCTTCCCCAGCATGCCCGTTCGGCACTTATAGCCCAACCCAATCAGAGTTTGGGCTATTTATCCAAAATCGCGGACGCAATTATGGAAAGCTCAGATCAGTATTCTGAGCCTCCAGCGTACCAGGTAGCGGCGGTTTCTCAACACGCCGCCCAGCCTGCACGGCACCCTCGTCTGCCTTTCTCAGCCCATCAATTGGTCTCAACTCCCAATTCTCCTCAAGCTCAATTGCCTCATAGAAGGCCCGCCTCAACCAATTTCCCTCAGGGGAATCCAGAGGCAGGCCCCAACCTTAACCAAAGAAATTCGCCACCTCAATTAACCACTGCTGACCTTCGGGCGCTTCAAACCTCACTCCTCCGCGAGATAACGCAATTGCGCGCGGAGGTGAGGAACAATCCTCGAAGCGCCCAGAACCGAGCCATGCCGAGCCGTCCTCTCAATCGGCAAAATTCCTACCAAACTGCCCCTCAAAGGGCCTATATGCCTCAAAACGCCCCACAGAGGGCCAATTCCTCTCAAAATGGCCCTCACCGGGCCAACTCCCAGCGAGCTCCGGCTCGACCTCCCCGTAACGGCAATGCCAATAGGCAGAATATACCAGATAATGCCGTTACTCTACCTTGGTGCGCCAATCACCAACGATATGGTGATCGCGCATTTAACTGCAAAGCGCCTTGTGGTTGGACACAACCTTCCACCAACCAAAGGCGCTCTTTAAACTAATTTTGCCGACCGACACCCTCGCGCAATCGGCCGGCACCCCTACGATAAGCCGCTTAACCATCCGGGATTCGAAACTGAATATCGCTTTTACTGTCGATACCGGCGCCGATATTTCAGCCCTCCCGCGATCGTTTGCTCCGCGTAACCGCGTGCCAGCCGCACTCAAATTGTCAGCAGCAAATAATACGCCGATACTTACGTACGGACGTAAAAAGCTGACACTTCACTTGGGTCTTTGTCGTCCGATCACTTGGCGTTTCGTCATTGCGGACGTGAACGAACCCCTGATAGGTTCCGACCTATTAGGCGCACATAATCTGTTGGTCGATTCGACCCATAACAGACTTGTGGCTCCAACCGCACCCCCCTTGCCCATGACGGCATCACCAGCGGCAACTTCAGGGGCCACAGAGTGCATAGACCCATTCCAGGTTATGGTACAGGAATTTGTGAGTACAACAATTCCTCTGCCTAACCAGCGCCGACATAAAGCCACGGTGTTTCATCATATAGAAACACGTGGTCCCCCGGTGAGCCAGCGTCCACGTCGACTGGCTCCGGAAAAATTACGTGCGGCGCGCGCGGAGTTCGAGCATATGATCGAACTAGGTATCTGCCAACCGTCGGACAGTCCCTGGGCAAGCCCACTCCACTTAGTGAAGAAACGTTCTGGTGAGTGGCGCCCATGTGGCGATTATAGGCTGTTGAACGCAGCAACTGTCCCGGACAGATACCCAATTGCACACCTCTACGATTTTTCGTACAAGTTACGAGGGTGCAATGTCTTCACCACCCTGGATCTCACCAGGGCATACCACCAAATTCCGGTGGCACCTGAAGACATCCCCAAGACCGCAGTCATTACACCTTTCGGACTCTTCGAGTTCAAAGTGATGACTTTCGGCCTCAGGAATGCCGCACAGACATTCCAGCGGTATATCGACACGGCTTTACGAGGTCTTAATTGCTGCCATGCTTATCTTGATGATATTCTCATCGCCTCCAAAGACCACGCCGAACATAAGCGCCACTTACGTCGGGTCCTAGAGCGCCTCCGTGAATTCGGTCTTGTCATCAACCCAGATAAGTGTCAATACGCCAAGAAGCAAATCACCTATCTGGGTTATGTCGTTGACAACCAGGGCATTCGCCCACTACCAGACCGTGTGGAGGCCCTCATGAAGTATCCCCGGCCTACTAACGTGAGTGAGCTTCGTCGATTTTTGGGCATGCTGAACTTCTACCGTCCGACCCTGAAGAATGCTGCCCAGATTCAAGCTCCGCTCAATGAATTCTTAAAAGGAGCTAAGCGCAATGATAAGCGCCCCATTAATTGGACAGAAGTCTCAGATCGAGCATTCCAACTGTCCAAAGAACAATTGGCAAATGCCACCTTACTCCGATACCCTCTCGAGGGAGCGGCACTTTCTATCCAATGCGACGCATCGGATACCGCAATCGGAGCCGTCCTCGAACAGGACATTGAAGGCCGTCCGGAACCACTTGGTTTCTTTTCAAGGAAACTGAGTCCCACTGAGCGACGTTACAGCGCCTACGACCGTGAATTGCTCGCGATCTACAGCGCTGTTAAGTACTTCCGTCATATGATAGAAGGTCGCTCACTCTCCATCTTAACAGACCATAAGCCATTGGTCTATGCGTTCCGGAAGAAGTCGGGAAATGCCTCCCCCCGACAAGAGCGTCAATTAGACCTCATTGGGCAATATTCTACGGAGATCAAGCATATCTCCGGTAAACAGAACGTCACGGCGGACGCCCTTTCTCGAATCGATACGATTCATTTGCGTACCGCCTTGAATAACGCTGATCTTGCCCTAGCTCAAGAGGAGGATGAACAGCTCAAGTCCCTCCTAACTGCCGATACGGCACTAGAGCTTAAGAAAATTACCCTTCGCGACCCTTTGGGCGAAATCTGGTGTGATGTCTCCACTGGAACCGCTAGACCTTACATTCCCGAGAAACTTCGTAAGGGCGTGTTCCAGGTTTACCACAACCCAGCCCACCCCAGCGGCCGAGCAACAGCCGCTGCTGTCCGTCGCAAATTCATTTGGCCCCGGATGAATAGAGATCTCACCGGTTGGGCCCGTGCTTGTCTCCAGTGCCAGCGCTGCAAGGTAGCGCGACATAACGTACTGGAGCCAGCGCAATTCAAGCTTCCCACGGCACGCTTCGCCCATGTCCACATAGACATAGTGGGACCGCTTACTCCATCAAGAGGATTTTCTTATATCCTCACTATGATGGATCGCTGCACGCGATGGCCAGAGGCGACACCTCTCCGGGCAGTTACTGCCGAATCAGTCGCCAAGGCCTTTTACTCAACTTGGGTCACACGCTTCGGTGTACCAACCACCATAACTTCGGACCGAGGTCCACAATTTGAGGCGACAATTTTTAGGCAGCTAACAAATCTTCTCGGCTGCCAAAGAAGTCGTACCACCGCCTACCACCCGCAATCAAATGGGATGATAGAGCGCTGGCATAGATCTCTTAAAGCCTCACTCATGTGTCATAATGACACACAATGGTTTGACGCCCTTCCAACCGTCCTCCTCGGCCTGAGGACAAGTATTAAGGAGGACCTGGGTGCTTCGGCAGCAGAGCTTACCTATGGTACCAACCTCCTTCTTCCAGGAGAACTTTTCCTGAATGGCGAAACACCGCGTGACCAACTTCGCGAATTGGGACATCTCCGTGACCTGCTACGTAAGGTTAGGGCAACCCCTGTAACCAGGCACGGCTCCAAAAAACTTTTCGTCCACCCTGAACTGCACAGCTGCACGCACGTCTTTGTCAGGGTGGATAAGGTCAAAAAACCCCTCGACCCACCTTATGATGGCCCATTCAAAGTCTTCCGCCGCATCAGTGACCGCGTCTTCGAGATCGACATTAGAGGCAAGCGATCCACGGTCAGCGTCGAAAGGCTTAAGCCCTGTTTTCTGGAAGCTTCCGCTCCAGAATCACCTCCACCTACCGACACCGCTCCTACTCCACCAGCACAACCTCCCCGTACTCGCGCTCAAACGCGCGCCCATAACCAACTAACCACCCCCTAACCTGCCTTACCTGTTTCGTGACTACGTCACTGGGGAGGGAGTGATGTGGGGCTTTTCAGGGCCCGAAGAGCCAGGCATCGCTCGATCCCCACTTTTCCAGGCGAACGACTTACCTCTCGGTCGAAATTCAGCAAGGTTGCGTAACCTTGCTACGGCATTTACCCCCAGCCAAATCGCCGGAATTATTACGGTTACCCAATCGGATAACTGTTTTGAAGTTCTGTTAGGCAGCTTACCTATTCTGTAGGGGATTTCCTTCCAAACCCCTTTTTCTCCATCACCACCACTGAAAACATTAAATCCACGGCAAAGCTTATCACCTTGCCGTGGCATCGAAAACTTACCCTCGGCCAGACCATATTCCCTAAAAAACATTAAGCCCACGGCAAAGCTTATCACCTTGCCGTGGCATCGAAAATTTACCCCCGAGGCGTACATCATTTCCTGAAAAGAACATAAGTCCATGGCAAAATCATCACATTGCCATGGCATCTGAAATCTTATCTTTAGGCATACATTCTGCCAGGGCATCTCGTTTCCATAGCCTTAAGCTATGGAAACAACAATCAACAAGAGTTCCTTGTGACTCGTTGTATTTGTTTACCCCCGGCATAACATGCATACGGCTATTGCCCCTATTGATTTACTACCGCCGACAAGGTTTCTGTTGACGCAAATCAAACATGTCCCTGTTTACCAGCAATCGCTGGCTTCCAATTATCGGTCCCTATGTTCAGAGACTGTAATCGCGCAACGACCAGGATGCAGCCAGAAAATGTTTACTTTCAACATCTGGCAACGGCTGCACCCTATGTTCGTTGCAATGTTTAATCATCGACATCCGAAATGATGATTTATGGCCTTCCATTAGGATGACCAAATTATCGGTTTCAGTTTTTCACACTCCACATGCTAGTGTTTGCATTCCTAGAAAATGCACTAGCGATGTTGCCCGCCATCCACGGTCGCTGAACGATCGTATGCATGGCATACGCACACATGCGTAATGTATGCCTATTCGTCAGGTCCAATCACGATTAACTACATCAAGTTAATCGTGTAACTCCGCCTTCCTTCCAGTTTCTTTCGGGATTCTTTCACTTTAATGATTTCCAATGGGATTAGTCAGTCAGATATTATACACCGAGGTGTTCTCACAGATGAGTCGTTGAGGTCGAATTGTGCCACAGTCGCGTAGCGTGATTCAATAAAGGCGCGACAAGCGTATATTAATAATCTAAAAGTAGAACCCAAAAATTTCGTGGCTTAAATAACATTCTTTAATCGGTTTAATAAGTGCAAATATAATAATGTATTAAAGATTAAACAATATTTCTCCACTCTGTGACCTAATAGTGCATGCTGTGAAAGTTAATTTAAATAAACATTGTTCCAGTCGGAATAACATTTGTTTGTGTTGTGTAATAAAGATTCAAAGAAAAAAACAACTCCATCGTTTTATTTTACTGGAGTTGGCGATCGTGTATTGTTTTTGTGTCACCAGGTGTGCGGCCGTAGAGAACAATTACGTCGGAACAACGTCGGGGTGTTTAGCCAGTTCTGTGTCCTACGTGGACACCCTTTAGTTAAACACTTCCACAGTATTATAGAATAAAATAAAGATAATACGGTTGTAGTTTAAAATACAAATACAGTCCACTTATTAAATAAGGCGATCCGTACTCGCGATATTATCGAGACGCCGGCTTGCAGTAACAGTATCTAACTACAGTTTTTACTTCTAGGGGAAGATCATTACTTCCTACAATGGATAACTAATTCCAACTCTGTTTTGTATTGTGGCGGTTCAGGCAGAACTCCACCGATTAATCCTCCACCTCAGAACCGCTACACCTAAAAAATAATTTAGCAAAAGTCATATTAGACGGGGTACACAGGTATAACCAAAGGGCATACGTTTAACCTGTAAAAAAGCCACATTAACAGGTGCGTACTTCAAACCAATTCGACGGTCGCCTTTTCCAGTTCCCCTTGCAAGTTAATTGCAAGCCTATTCGAGGCTGGCAAACTCACCCAACAAAATACAAAAGCATAGCATCAATTTCAACGGGCAACGTAGTTGCAAACGCTTGAAACTTAATAACACCAGGCAAGCGCAGGACACCTGCAAGACGCCCCAATGAAAACAACATGCAGCGATCCGACAACTCAGAACCGCAAACGAACGTATCGTTCTGTTGCACAAGCTTGCGACACATCACAGGAAATACCAAGCAGTCGAACCAAGCCATGCAAGATACAACGCATGCCCATAAATGGACATGCCAAGTTGCGCCAATGGGCTATAGGGGCGACCGCTCATAATCAAATACGTATCCATGGTCGAACCACACACATAGCGCCCACCACTGTGTATATAATGAGCAAAGTACACACAGGCAAGGGTACGGTGTGGCGACCAACATTGATGCCGGACTCTACGATGGCATACTAACTGGCAGCATCACGCTGTGTCGCCCCGTGTGATGACTTACACAGCCCAAGGCAACGGTGCGATCACATCCTTGGCTGTGTGAGATATGTACAGGAAGAGAAATGATCTCCGCATGAACTGGCCAGCGGAGAGATGGCTGTTGCTGTGTTGGTGTGTGCCAAATCAACCCTTAAGGTACAAGTGCACACCCAGCGAAGCGAGAGTCAGTTGGCTAGTGATTACCACAGTGTACGCAGAGAATACATACCTCTGTTCCAAATTAAATAAATCTGTTGATTCAGTGCTACAGCCATTATACATTTTTGAACGTTTACTGTTTAAATTGTTTTAAATAAACGTTACAACAGTGTACACAGAGAATACATACCTCTGTTCCGAATTAAATAAATCTATTGATTCAGTGCTACAGCCATTATACATTTTTGAACCTTTCTGTTTAAATTGTTTTAAATAAACGTTACAACCACAGAGAATACATACCTCTGTTCAACATTAAATAAATCTATTAATTCAGGGCTACAGCCATTATTGATTTTTGAACCTTTTTTGTTTAAATTGTTTTAAATAAAAGTTACAACAGTGTACACAGAGAATACATACCTCTGCTAATGTAATTGCATTAGCACCTGTAAATGCTTCACGCATTAAGTTATCAAATGTATTTAGCTAAAAGCTCCTGGAAGAGAATTCTTACCTTAATTCATTTATTCGAATTCAAAATTTCCTATAAAAATTCTGTTCCAAACTTCATTAGTCCCAAGCCCAATTCGCCACCTTCGGTTGCCAGGCAAATCTCAATCTAACACGCGCATTTTCCTTAGTCGAATTCCTGACAACAAAACAATTTGGTTTACATACAATGTTACCATCATAACAGGGATCATAAACATTGCGTCGCTGGTCACTGGGCAAGGAAATTTCATTTCCTTTTCACCACACCACCAACTCACCCCAAACGAGGGTTGAATCATGGAGTCCTTTTTCATCCGCCGACCAAGCAGGTCGTGTCACTCCCGCTCCCCGGTGCGCACGGGGACGCGAATATATCCCGGGACGTCGTTATTCCAAGTCGGGTCGAATAAGCGCGAATTTAATTTAAAAAGTAATTTTTCTTGTGCCACATCATAATATGTTTGTACGTCAGTTCATCACCAGTGTAATTAAAATCAGTTTCTGTAATCACCATCATCATTGCTACAACCGGGAACCTGTCTTGGCCTTATTTAGCAAGTCCTGAGGCTTGTTAAATTTTCCATAATGATTTGTTCTTTCCGGGCAAGGTCATTAGTCTTGCGCCAGAGGCTCCCTGACGGGGAATCGAACCTCGGTCTCCCGTGTGACAGGAGGGTATACTAACCACTATTCTGTAATCATAAATACCAAAAAATATTTGGTGAATAAAAGTAATCATTTAATTAACAAACTAACTCGAGTGTTTTTCATTTAACTGTCTTGTGGCGAAGTTTAATTCCTTGTGTTGATGAACAGTTTGTGGTGAACTCAGTTTCTTTTGGTACACGGCGAACCCCAATTTGTGATGGAGAAAAGAGGAGAATCAACGCCGTACGCCGGTGCATTATGCCTCTTCCCCACAAACTCATCTTGCAGAAGTCTGTTGATGACATCAATCTTTTCTCCAAATCTATACATCACAATGTCGTGGGCATATGCAATTGCATGGTTGAGAGAACCCACTAGACCACTTGTGTAAATGTCAGACAAAATGGGAGAATTCACCGCTACTTGTTGTAAGCCGTTTTCTATGTAAAAGATCTTGTTGGAGGTTATATCTCCACATTTCACCACAAATTGTTTACGCATTATCATATCGTAGATAATGTATAACAAATATTCGGACATACGATGATTAACCCCATACGGTGTCGACGGCCTTTTCAAAGCCAATCAAACGGCTATGTATTTTCGCTTTCCTTTGTTGCACTGTATGCCGAAAACAAGTTTTGTCACAGCCGTATCGTGTTGCGATCTAAATCCAAACTGATTTGATACAATTTTTATCACACCAGTTTATGAATGCTTTCTTTATAATTCCCTCGAATACTTTACTAATGTTTGGAAGCAAAGTAATCGCGCGAATGTTGGCTGAATTTCTCCCGCCTTTGCCCCTTTTGGGGGTGGCATGGACTACTGCAGTTTTCCAACGGTTTAGATAATATGCATTATTTAGAGCGTTGTTGATCTAAATTATGTAAACTCTCACTACTTCAAGAGACAAATGCTTTAGAACAATCTTTGGTTTATTTTCTATTCCAGAGGAGTTCTTGCTGTTAATGGATCTAAGGATGTTCGTCATTTCGTCCACAAACTTAGTCGGGCTTGGATATCTAAGAGGGGAATCTGTGGCGTTTCTAACAGATACACACAATATACAAGCAAATAGTGAAGAACACCGAAATTAAATCGAATAAGAAAGAGCATCAGCCGTATACCAAGGAATAACATAGCAATTCCACATCAGTTGAGTGTACTTGAGTTTAGAAATCGAATTGGTAAACGCAGTAGTGGCCTGATATATTGAGCATTGGTTCAATTTTTAGTGATTCGAACCATCAGTTCGAATCTCACGTTGTTCACTATCGTCGCAAACCCTATAACCACACCTTCTAGCACTTTCCCCGCAAAACTGACGTCAAGGGAATGGTTAGCACTTCAGGCATTGGTTCAATCTTCTACTGATTCTAACTGTCATAGCATCGGTTCGAATCACACGTTCGTCAATCCTTGCTAAACGCTATAAATCCGGTCTATTGTTTTCACTAAAGGTGTTGAAACTTCGACTTTCGAGACGCCAACTGTTAAGTTAATTGCGTAAGAAAATACAGTTTTGGAGAGCCCTAGTTTCCAGATCAAGATTAGAATGAATGTCTCCGTTTACACTACACACTGCATCGAAACAAGCACTAATTGAGTTTGCTTTCTTTTCCAGGTCCTCGACTATTAAGAACTGTTCGTTGGAGTTAATGTGTTCCAGGGAACCTGAAACTCATGAAACTGTGCTGTAAACCACTTTGTGTTGTATACATTTTTTAACTAACACGGCGACATCTCCCCCTTGAGCGGAGTTGGGATGATTTTGTATAATTACTTTATAATTTTGATAGTCCAATTAGTGCCTTTGGTTAAGCTTAGTTTCGCCAGCCAAAAACACATCTGGACGTTCGGCTTCCATCAGTTTGTTGAGATTATTTCTTTTTTCCATTCGGATTAGTTAATAGACGTCCACAGTAATAACTTTAAGTTTTCTCCGATTTAGGGGTGTACGTGCACTACTCGCTTTTCGCTTTACCCAATGTAAATTTAATTTTGTAATAACCTCCTCAATAATCGCACATTATACTTATTTTTACATTATTACTTCAGTTTGTTTTAAAATTTTTATAAGCCAATTCAACCAATATGTGGGCCCAATTCTTCCACCGGCATTGGGTCCAATTCCTCTACCCATTCCACATGCCTGCACAATAACCGTGCACTAACCGTGGACACTAACCCAAAAACGAAGTTGTTTGGCAACCCATTAGCTGGGTAAACCAGAGTAGCCTGCACGACATCGTCAGATGCCGCAGCCATCAAAAAACCCATGCGATAAAAATACGGACAAGAAATAAATAATATTTACGATCTTCTCTTGAGCCAACCGCCATTTGGTTCTCCCTTATCGAAAGGACTGTTGTGGGAACAGAAAGTAAACAATAAACGAACCAACACTGTTCCTACAAGGAGATACTCGTACAAACCTTGTAAAAATATCGCAACCGAAGATAATGACTTCGTTCGAGGAATTCACCAAGGCCACAAACCACATGCCGGTAAATTACACAAAGGGATACCGCGGATGTGTGAAAAGTCTAACGATCATCGGCGTATATCCGGCTACACGGAGAGCAACCTTCGCGTCTGTGTGTGTGGGTGCATCCACACAGTATCTATACGATTTGTAGCGTAGAATAAGATAGAATGCGATCTCCTGGGAAAGAGACCCTCCTGGAACAGAAAGAATTCCAGAGGAAAGCGAGTTTAAGAGAAAGGTGAATTCAAGAAGAAAGGACGAACTGTCGGGTGGCTTTCCTTTGTGGGGAAGAGGTATTGTGCCAGGCATGGCCACTCGGTTCACTTCTTCCTCCATCATAATTATCGGTTCGTTGGACACCAGACGGAGAGAAGCAAAACTGTTCGAAATCACGATCACCAAGATCAATGAGGAAAACACTCTCAGAAACAGCAGCACGGCAAATTAAAACACCGGTTTATTGATTAATTAATTAATATTTTTTTATTGTAATAAGGTTCTTTAATTGGATTACGCTTTGTGGGGACATCAGCACCGACGATGGCGACCAGTGCAAAGAGTCAACAGCAATTTAGAGTTCATTGTTTTAAAATAAAGTTACTTTTCTAACTTATAAATTCTTTTTCACTATCTCAAACGAACTGCGGCACAAACTCACAAACAATTGGAAACCGACAAGTTCGAAATACCTCTCACGACTCCGGATATTATCGCGTGCCCGCGGCGCTACGGACAGCGGGGGCGGCATTTGACCAGCGTGGTCAGCGGATGGAAAACGACTCAACGATATTCAATCTTTGTTGAAAGAAATTCAGCCAGTGAAACTGGCTCTCTTAAATTAAGGATGCATTTCCTGTTCCAAGAGAGACGTAAAGTCTCTCTTTGGGGTAACCAAACAGATCTCATACAGAAGATCGCCACGTACACACGTATGTGTGTACATTGGTTCTTTTATGGATCAAAGCCATGGGAAAGAATCTAAATAAAGAAAGGGAAAATGTGCATTCATGGGATGCGAGTCCGGTAAAGCAAACAAACCAGAAACTCGTCGGATGCTAATTGGATCTTTATTTGAGATGTGCGTCGCGGCTAAATAAATAGCCGTGACGCATCGAAGAAATAGTGTTAATGGGTTTTAGCTAGATTACAGGTAAATGGTGTTTATGGCTACACTGGTAAGGGTAAGTATTGAATTCCTATTTGCATTTGCTTATGTTGTAGGATTTAATTGGTGCCAAGAGATGGGTATATTTGTTTTGGTCCCTTGGGTGTAGGTCGTCAGCCAATGTGTTTGTCTGGTGATTTATGATACACGTGATGAAGCTGGGATAAGCCAACTCAAGGGTAAGGTTTCCTGATTATGCGGTTGTATTATATATGAACCGATGAATTTTCTTTCAGGAAATTTATGATAAGCTTGGAGAGAACTCTTTTAGGGGATTTTAAATGCAAAGTTATGCATGCAGGTAAGAATTCTCTTTTCTAGGGGCGTTTTTGATTACAAATTTGTTCTCTTTAATGTGTGAAGCATTTAAGATGCTAATGCTATTGCATTTGCGAAAGCTTATGCAGACTGGGTGAAAGTTTTGGGTGTATTTTGGGAAGCGAACGGTGGGGTTTGGCGGAACCGCCACACCTTCTTTTGGGAAAGTTTTTAATTAGACAGTCCAGTGATAACATTCGCAGAGGGAAGGTGTGCGAGATTACAAACAAAAAAATGGGCAAGAATGTGTCTGTGCGAACCAGTGTGTTGGCGCAAGTTTAAATTTAAAAAAAAATTAAACCAAGAAACTAAAAATAAAAAGTGATTTTTATTCATGGACAGTGTTTGGTAGAACACATCGATTAAAACCGCTAAGTATCAATACCCACTGCTCAACAAGTAGAATGTCGGAAATGGGCAAAATACTTAGAGTATATGGTAAATCGCTAACCAGATATCATATGCGTTGGTATATTGAAGTAATACCCAAGAAGTAGTGCACTACGTCTTAGGTATTACTAACAAAAACAATACCCAATACAATAGGCTATGTCTTGCAAAGTAGTTAAGAATGCTATAAACAGGTTAGAACAAAAGCCCAACCCATCAGACCACGACCGCATGTGTGCGAGGATGTTGCAACTCGCTACATAAGCAATAATCACTTCGTTAACCGCGCAGATTATTTGCTTCGATTCTCTTTTGGTGCAATGTTCTTCATTGCGTAATCTCTTGGAATCGTCGCATACCAAGTTGCAGTTATCCCTTCCTGAACTTTTGTGTAGAATCCAAAATAAACATGGATCTCCACACACTTGCATCTGGGTTGGTGAAACGAGAAAAGAATCGAAAGGAAAAATAGGAAGAGGAGAGAAAAGTTTCCATCAGCTCCCCCCGATCCAGGTTTTGGTTTTTCTTAATTTTTTTTGTAGACTTTTATATGTGTTTCGCATTGAGCCGTTGCAATGACACGAGGGCCACGCGTCGAGCAGTGCAATTTTTGTGGTTTGAGATGCAACTTCTCTACCCATTCTAGCCATATATAATATTTCGGGGAGAAAAAAATCCACTATACATTTTCATTAAATAATTGTAATGATATGTGTTCGTACGTACGTTCGAGATTTTGATTGCATTTGTTATTTATTGGGGATAAATACAAAAGTTACTTATATAAAGTTTGATATATTTTACTCTTGGATTAAAGCGGAAATGCAAGCCAAACCTTTGAAATTATGACGACGTTTCTGCGCTCAATGCTGGCATAGCCGTTTATGTCCGGTGTGCAATCTATAGACATCCAACCCAACATCCGTCTCCACCCCGCATTCTTCCAGTATTACTGGACGTTGACATTTAATCTCCATTTAATCTCTTAAACCAAAAATATTTTTAAAAAATTGCTAAAGGACAACTAAACCGCTAATTCGCTGGCAGATTATTTAGCACGTAATAAATTCTCAATGGAAGATTAATTTATCATTAATAGCCACGTCAGGACAACATAGCCGGATTATTCCTGAACGGAGTCACACAAGTGGTCGCATATGTGGATGACATCGCCGTCATAGCCGGTCATCTAGAAATTGTAAGTAAGAAAAAATCATGCAAACACCAAAAGAGGTGAACCTACAAATAAATGAAGACAAAGCAAAATATATGATTAGGGCAAGACATTTGAAAAAGTTAAAGGGTTTCAACAGGATACGAACAAAAGACTGCATCTCAGCAACGCTAGTTGGTATGCAGTCAGCAAACAGCTGAAATCGAACCTGTATCACGTAATATAAAGCTCTATATTTACAGAACAATCATTATACCGAGTATTCTATACGGATGCGTGTGTTCGAGAATAAAGTTTTAAGGAGTAGTAAATATGATGAAGAGGCTGGACAATGGAGGAAACTCCACAACCGCGAATTGGAAGAGCTATACCCGAAGACTACAATAGACAATGATCAGGTCGCGAAGGTTAAGATGGGCTGGGTATGTAGCGAAAATGGGTAACGACAGATCAATAGGTAGACTTCTTGACGGGAGACTTTGGCGCATTTCAGTCTTTGAGGATCGGATGCATGAATGTTTTCCTTTGTTTCAGGAATGCTTTATTCGAACTGTTGAGCTTGACATTGAAAGCTTTGGGACGTTCAGTTCCTTGCTTTTTCGTGTCGGGTTCAACGTTGTGGTGAATGTTTCAGGGCCCTAGCAGACTTAGTGGCACGCGTCTGTGGGCGCGTGTAACGTTTTCAGGGTAGGTATGTTCCTTGAAGGGTAGGAACCTGTGGCGATTCCGCCAGATCCCACGACTCGCCTTCCTGAAAAAACCCCCATAACCATAACCCGGGTCTGCACCAGCTTTCGCTAATGCAATTCGCATTAGCATCTTAGATGCTTCACGCATCAAACAGACCCAATTATTATAACCCTAAAAGCCCTATAAAGAAAACTTACCTTCATGCATCCCTTCGCATACAATTTTTCATAAGATTTCTTTGTTTTCCTATTTGGTATTCTGAACCAATTCGGTACCAGACAAATTCCATAAATATCGCGCCGTCTATTTTCCTAGCCGCGCCATATACCCTTTCATATACATTGCCTGGCAACCTTTTTTTGTTTGTCTTACCAACAAACAACCCAAGCAGCTGCATATAATTAGCGCAATAGACGCTGAAACCAAATTCTCCAGCATTTCCTAATGCAAATATGAACCCGGTTTCTATTGCAGCCTGAGATGCCATAAACATCCAATTTGCTTTTAGCACCTTTTTCTCCTAACGTCGAAAATAGCGACGAGGCATCGTGTAAACAATGACCCGCATTACCAGCGGCGCATGTGGTCATTTTCCCTATTGTCCTTGTTTTCGAACACATGCAACAACGTTGAATCTGTTCGATCGCGCACATATACCACTGCGCCACTAGTTACACCCTTAAGAGAAACGTTTTTCTCTCTCTTCCTTTTTCTTCCTTAGCGAAATTATCTCTGCATGAGATGACGATCGCTGAGTCTTATTCCATCCTCCGACCACGCTGGTCGCACGATGAAACTCCCGCTCTCCGCGTCACCAGCGGAGAAGCGTAAACGGTAACACGCGAGTATATACCCGGAGTCGTGTGTGTTTTATTTTTCAACTCTAGGAAGTTGTAGTTTATTTTTTTTCCACGTAAATTTATCCGTGAATCTATGAAATAACGTAAATTTATTGATCCCCAAATTGTTTATTATCGAAAACATATAGTGCAGCAAAAATCGGTATACAATAGTTTCTTTACTAATATCCTTAAGTTCATACGAAGTGCTCAATAGTTTTTTGTGAAAACGTATAAATCAAAACAAAAAATGTAAAAGACAAACAATAAACAATTTATAAACTTCATTAACTGTTTGATTTTCAAAATTTAAAAGTAAATTAAATTCAAAACTAGACACCTTTCATTGTTAAAGTGCGTTTCCTGTTCCTGCTGCGACATTCGGCCAAACTTAATTAATTAGTGACAATTGGATGGAGGAGGAAGTGAACCGTGTGCCCATGTCAGGTACTTACTTCCTCCCCACAAACCCTCCCTGGGTGGAATTGTGCGTCCCTAGAACGCTAAAAGACCAACAAGAAAGAGGCCGACGGGAAGACCGCGGCGGAGATGGCAGGACAGTGAAAGGCGGACCTTGAGGAGATCGGATCAGTGGGCGAAGCGTCGAACGAGAGCACACAGTACTATAGCGTTTGTAACGATAGTGAACAACGTATGAATCGAACCGATGCTATGACGATTAGTATCACTAATAATTGAACCAATACTCAACACATCAGGCCACTGCCGCGGGTATGAATTCGATTTCTAAACTCAAGTACACTTAATTGATGTGGAATCATTATGTTATTGCTTGGTATACGGCTGATGATTTGGCTTATGCGATTTTCTTTCTATAATGTTTTTCACTATTTGCTTGTGTCTTATTAGAAACTTGTGCACCCATTAGAAACGCCGCAGTACAGGGAACGATGGCGCTGCCGAGTCTGTGGGGCCATAGACTTCCGGGCTCCTAGGGGCCAATAAATGTTAGTAAATAGTAATTAATAGATAGGTAACTACCTAGATAATCAAATGCTGGATACCCATTCACGTTCAAAATCTGTGAAATAGTTGTCTATAACCATAGCGAACATCCCCCGAAAACTTTGTAAAATGGATTTACTACTTTTGATTTTTAGTTTTTTTGTTTTTAATGAATGGTGGGAGGGAAGATATATCTATCAAAGCGTTACTTCTATAATACTATATCTACGCTGCCTCGTTGTCGTCGTTCGGGTACTTTAATGTAAAATGCTTGTTTAAAATAGGAGATAGTATATAAATTTCAGTCAATATCTAGAATGCCCGATGTGCGTAAGCTATAAAACTGGGGATATATCATAAAACGAAAAATTAGCTTCTTAAAACTATATACATAACACAAACCCTTATCCTTATTCAATGATCATGGGAACGTGAACCTCATCTCGATCTTAACCAGGAGAAAAATATTCCTTCCTCTCTACATTTAAGTGCCCTTAATACCCTAATGTCTTCGATATTTCTCTACCCAATCCATCAAGTCTCTGTTTATCAATAAAAATTACATTTGATTTATGGGAACACCACGATTGGGTAGGCATCTGCAATCAACGTTCTACTCAATCCCCACCTCAAACCCCAACCCCAATCCATTCAACGGTCGCTATCGTATTCAACGAATTGCTCTCGTCTTCTGAGCGTATCCTATTCATGACCAGAATTCATCTGCATTGCATGCGATTATCGAATTGTTAATCTTCTAGGGATAATGGCTTCAAAATGGAATTCGAGATGCAGGTGAATCTCTGCTCGGTGTTGTCTCTTCAGTTGTCCTTGTAATTAATGACCAAAGAATATTATTCGAAAGATTAATTGAAGATTTAAAGATTGACATTCCACAAAGAATAACACCAGTCAACAAAAACAGAAACATGTTTCGTTGCGTGTGATCCAACGGTCGGCAGTGCTACCCTTGCGGAACCCCACGTAGATAGAATATCTGCCTTCAATCAAAATTTCGTTATTTGCTCCTCAAGTCATTCGGAGGAAGGACTGGCATTTCGTAGAAGTTATTAACTCATGTCGATGATAGCTTAGATATTCATTAATTTTTGTTTTTGGTTTCGAGCCTTGGCGTGTTTCAACTAAGGGGCGGAACTAGGATTCGATTGTCTAGACTTCAATGATGTTTACTTGTCTTTCTTGAGTCTAATTCCATGGAGTAGTTAAGCTAATTAGAGACCTACGGCGTAGCCGCGGGCATACGCGACAAATAATAAAGACGCAAAAGCAAAATGCTGATTTGAGGACGAACATGAAAAAACTCCCTTCGAATATCTATGAAGTAAATAAAGACTCCCGGAAGCCAACGATTTTTTATTTATTTATATTTGTGGTATATATATAATTTGCCTTGTTTATGGGTATTGTTCAACACGCTGTCCTCTTGGAAATAGCGAAAAACGTGAATTGACTGTTGGGCGCCGTCGCCTTTCATTATTTATTCACTGCGACGGAACTACCCTACGCACGTTTCCTAACTTACATAAGGGGATATAATCCGAAAATAAACTCGAAATATTATTATGGGGTAATTTACCAAAGGAGAGATGTTTCGAGATGTACCGGGCACCTACACTGTGATTGTCAAACCAAATTTAGCCAAAATGATTTGCTCCAACTTTCAATAAAGGGGAGTCAGCTAAAAAATAAATATACCAATTCTAGTTTTTGATTTTTTTTTTTATTTCACAAGAGAATTGTTTAATACACTTTTGTTTATCAATCAAAACACATCCACGAAAGGGATTTTGGCGTACCCTTAAATATCGAAGCACAACGTGGACGGAAAAAATAGAGATTGAAATTACTTAGCACAACAGAGAGTGGATCCGATTTATATTATTCTAAAACGGCTCATTTGTGGAATAGGCGTGCAACATATAATTGCCACAGTTGGCAGAAGAAAGGATACATACATAGACCTATTATATGTGCTACTGTTTTCTCAATTTTCCTTCAGCAGTTTCACGCCGAAAAATGTAAGTTGAAAAAAAGGAACAAAATTCCTAGCAGGAAAGAATGTTGTTAAAAAAATTTCCTAACAAGCGCTGCTAAGACAAATAAATGAAAGAATAGTAAAAATAAATTAAATAGTATAAATAAAAAACAGCGAGGCAATCTTATAATCTAATTTGATGAGTCGAGATTTATGTGTGATAATAGCAATAAATTAATTAATTCTAAAATAGAATAAAATAAATGAAAATAAAGCAGTCTTCTGCCACTGGTAAAAATAAAATCAAATTAATTAAAATAGAAACAACTTGAATAAAATTTGAAAATCAAATAATAAATAAAACAACTGGGGCAACGGAAAAAAGAATAATAAGAAGGAAACAAATTAAATTAACTAAGTGAAGGGGGAAAAAGGCATTTCGAAAAGTACAAAATCTCGAAAATAAGTATTAAATAAAAATTTAAAAATACTAATGAAAATTACATGATACTAGTATTGATAACAGACACATAACAGACTATACGACAAAAACTATTGTAATGTTACTACAGCCACCGTAGGGTTACAGTCCATGTAAGAGTCCTATATTCTCTCCAAAAAAAAGAACACTCAGTATTTAACAAAATTTTGATAAGTAATCGGGAAATAAAATAATGAGTGTTAAAAATTGTTACTGTGAGAAACAAGACTCATGGAATATAAAAATTAAAATCTGGATTCAATCACCAAACTACAAACGTAAACTCTTCCAAACAATAACATAAAAAAAGATTGCAGAAGCAAGAGAAATTCATAATATAAATAAAATGAAAGAGACAAAACCAAAGGTGGGAAAAACTATAAAATCGAACAAACACAAAGCATTATAAGAACAATAATCATAAACATTAGAGGAATAAATAAAATAGAAAAAACAGTTAACAATTAACCAATAAATTACAATTTTTAAGAAAGAAGATGTAAAGTAACCTATAATGAAATAACAGCCGGAGGTGCAAAATCAAAGCAAAAACCTAATATCAGTCGTTCAATTTTGGAATGCCTTTCGGCTTTTATTTCCTCAATTGAGATGAAACAGTGTTCGTTACACAATTAAAAATTAGCAATTTTCCATCTAAATAATTACGCAAATTCGCGTGCTTACACAGATATTACACCAGAAGCGACATTCCCCACGATTCAATATCATATTTTTTATTTCTCATCTAAAATATTTTTCCTAACAAAATACAATTACATCCCAAAAACCGTTCAAGGCCAAACTATCCGTTGCATATAGCATATACAGTCATTCCATTTTGAATAGGCACAAATTTATTGGAAAATGTACATACAAATATTTTACCCCTTTCATGCCCTATCTCGCAAATGTCGTAATTCTTTCCTTAAAAAAAAAAAAAAAATCTCTAAAATCGAGGGCCATGAATAATCAACACACACATATGACTCTTCCCAGTAAATTTGCCGTTACCTTACCATTATATACGTATGCACCTGACAATTCACTGACGGGTGTTCAGGCCAGCGAGAGCCGAAAGCAAATTCAATTAATCGGTAAATAGTAAGGTGGGGGTAAATTTGTGTCCTCATTCAAAAGAAAGTGAATGAGCGGCTCTCATGCTCTTGGTTTCTTGAAGTTCGCGCTAGTTAATAAAACACTATATTTATGTTTTATTTTTAAATATGGTTTTATTACATTTAAAGTTTCTCACTATGTCGGTCTTTCCTTCGACAGTTCCAGAGAAGAAGAGCGATGTGTTTCTATTGGTCGGCTGCTTTTATACGCTGAATTTGGTGATAAGACTGTGTTCGGAGTCTATTATTTATTGATTGTTAATCATGTAAGATGTTTTTGAAATGGGTTTCTGAGTTTAGATGGTAGTCAGAAGTCGCACGATGGTAAATCAGGACAATACCGGCGTTGTGGAAGTATATTGATAGATTCGTTTCACAACAAAAAAAAAAAAAATAAATAAAAATGCAACTAATCAGGGTTTAACTCTTTTCAAGCGAAGAACATCTTTCACAGTGATAAATGCTGATCCAACGGAAATGCCAATTGTTGCGAATAATCGCCTTCCATAGGCTGTATTTTACTCGCATTGTTTATCTCTACCGTCGTTACGCTTCTGTCAGAGCGATTTTAGAGTTTTTCGTTCAATGTAATTTTTCATTCAATGTAGTATTGAAATTGGCTCAACCTAGCCGAGTATATATCTAATATGAGCCCGCAATGCTCGGTAGGTAGCTGCGGATGAACGTTGTCACAGCGTTGTGTTGAAATGCACCCGCCGACACTTTGGAATTGGTTCACCAGGCGTGCCTCGTGGACAAAAAAAAAATATTAAAAGTATTGTTCACATAAACACATGTGTGTGGGTGTATGTCCTCCTCACAGAGGAAATAACAATAAATTTCGGACGTTGTGTACACTTTATTCAGAAAAGAAAAAAAAATGGTGTGAACGTATTAGAGAGTGTGCGAGTGCACTTGTTTAATGAACAAATATTTAATGAAACCAAGTGATCCATAATGTGTATGCATTGAACGTCGTATTCGTACGGAACTTATTAAGTATATTACACGGCGCAGACCGACCTCCTCGTAAGGTTTCTCTGGGCCGACTGTGGTTACTTTCTCTGGGGATGATTCCATCCACCCCAGAGTTTTCCTTTCCCTTTTTCTGGTGGTGACTTTCTCTCGACCAAGAATCTTTTTACCAGAGAGAATCGCGCTCACACATACAGACGCGGAGGTTATTGTCTGCATGCTGTAGATCATCCTGTGATCGTCAAAATGTTCACACCTCTAATGGATTGTTTACGTAAACAATCGGGTGAGGGTTTTCCTCTCGTCGATCATAGGATAATGTAATTATCACTGTTTACATATCCCTATGGGAACAGCATTGGTTTATTGCTGATGCATCGCGTTGGTCTTTATTTAACCGAGGTAGTTTTCCAGCATTTAGCTTATCGCTGGAGAGGTGATGTCTGTTGGCATCTGGCGCAGCTGAGCCAACCGTTTGTGTATATCCAGTTAATGGATTGGTACACAATTTCTATGCTATGTCGTGTCCTTCGATCGCTGTGCAGGCGTAGGACAATTGGTCGGACTTGTGACCCACGTATCTCTGGTTACGTGGGGTTGTTGCCTCCCAGATGCATGTTGCCTTTGTTTCAGGTGGAAAGGAGGACTTTTGAGGACATGTGTCTGTGGGCATGTGTAATTTGGATATAGGTGAGTAATTCCTTGGTGGGACGACGATATCTCAACTTATAGTGGATTATGTGGTTCGTAGAATCGCCACAAGTGCTCTACTGTCGACCTCAGCATGTTGGAATAAGTGATGTTTGGAGCTTTGTGTTCCTTCAGTTTTGCCATGACCATCCTGCAAACGATACGGCGAGGGTTTATATCTGCTACCGCACATATGTTATTGGTACATCTCGCCTCACTGTTTGACATTTTTACGTCGCGTCTTAGCTTTTTTAGGTTGCCGAAGTATTCTTAAAACTAAGTTATTTCTCTTAAGCTTTGCATCCTGTGAGGGGAGTTTAAACACTGTAGTTTTGGTGCTTAAATTTCGTCCGTCCAACAATAGCTTGGTTTTCTTCTATCCATTGGTATTCTTGTTGGGATCATCTTCTCTATTAACTTGCGGAGATTTCCGCGGCGCTTCCTTCGGTTGTTGTGTTGTATGTCCTCATTATTACTTCAAACTTCGGGCCTGTTCGTGCTATGTAGTGTTTGTCATCCCTTCCACCTAAATCCTCAATTGGGGCGTGGTGGTCACTGTGAATGTGTGGCGTTTCTAACAGAAACAAAGACAATATACTAGCAAATACTGAAGAACACCGAAAGGAAATTCGAATAGGCAAGGCATCAGAACCGTATACCATAGCTATAACATAACAATTCCACATCAGTTGAGTGTACTTGAATTTAAAAATGCAATTCGTACACCCGGCAGTGGCCTGATGTGTTGAGCATTGGTTACATTTTTAGTGATTCTAACCGTCATGCCATCAGTTCGAGTCACACGTTCTTCACTATCGTCACAATAATCTATAAGTGTATCTTTCACTAGTTGTCCTTATGAGTCGATTTTGTTACACGCAAAACTCTCCACCTCTTAATACTTGCCTCACTGGATCCAGCCACCGCCGATAATGGCGGTACACCTAGAACCACCCACTTAAACGATGAAGCGTTCTGCAAGCCCTAGTATTGCCCCTATACATAACATATCCCCAAATCAATATTGAATTCCATATCAAACAAGTTAAACTACACCTCCAATTGTCTCACATTGGATTCAATTTATAAAATCCAATACGTGATAAACGAACCAACTGTTCATGTGGTTCGCCTACACACCAAATTTCCTGGATCCATATATGGGGACCAGATTACCTTCTCTCAAACAAATATCGTTGAGAATCCTAATACGCGTATGTGCGTCGGCAATTTTATGATCCCCTAAAGCTGACTCCAATGAGGTAAGTGTTAAGAGGTGGAGAGTTTTGCGTGTAACAATTGCGACGTTGTTCCGACGTAATTGTTTATTAGAACTGCTCACCACAAAACACGAAGATCAAACACCGTGGAAACGTATCCGGAAACTCACTTATTGTTCGTTAATGAGATGCACAATCACCAACTCCCGTGAAATGAAACGCTTGAACTATTTCCAGGTTATACTTTATTGTTTAATTGTACGCTGTGTCGCTTCACTTAACTATTCTTATCCTCTTAATCACAGATATATTACACTGTAACTGAACACTACTCCATGCGGCTTTGGTATTAGTTAGTTTTATATTGGTGAGGCCAAAATACGTTAGGGTGAAAAGTATAAGTTGATTGAATAGTCATTTAAAGGGGTTAGGAAATCTTGTTATACAATTCGGTAGCGACGACTTTTCTTCTACTCACTGACCGCGCAAAACTCGTGATGAAATCTGACTGGTTTCCGTTCGCCACCATCAGAATGATATCGCAAGGATCGCCTCGATAAGGGGAGGAGCTACACGATCAACTCGAGGCAGTCAATCGTGATTGGATTGGAAAATATGGCGTACGTTTCGCATGTATGTGTATGCGTCACGTACGATCGTCCGGTGAACATAGATAGATGCGGGCGTCGTTGTTGCATCTCATCGTAATGATCATTAAGCGAAGGGATAGGTCTCTGCGATCTTATGTCAACTGTTATGTAATGGGAATGCATTGTTTGCGTTCGCCAACATTGCATGGGTCTGCGGCTGTGTACACAATCGATCGTGTAATGCTTGCCAGCAACAGACCTTTCTGGTGTGAAAAACATACCAAAGATCTGCTCGCCCGAGGAGAGGCCATAAATCAACATTCGGTTGATGGACATGCAATTTTCCCGGTCCGCGGACGGTTGGCGGCCGTTAATAGAAAATTCCGATGTACCATAAACAATCCGGAAGATATGGATGCGACGTATATAGGGTGCGGTCGTTGCCAGTTGTTAAAAGTAAACGCTTGATGGCCACATCCAATTCGTTGCTTGTTTGCGGTCCATGATCGGTGGAAACCGATAATGGAAAACCAGCTATTGCTGAAAATGCGAGAAATGTTTGCTTTGCGTCGGCCGAAACCTTGTCGACGGTGGCAAACTGGAGACTTGGTAGCCGCACGCTTATAGGTGACATAAACAAACAAAACAAGCACATTAAGAACTCTGTGTTGATTTTGTTTTCATCGCATGACGTGGGTAGCATAAGGTAATAGGGACGTGATGCACTGGGTGCAATGCATGCCCGAGGGTGAAATTTTTGATGCCACGGCTAGGTGATAATCCTTGCCGTGGACTTAATGTTTTCAGGAATGATCGTGGAGAAGGGGTTTGGAAAAACCCCCAAAGAAAGGTAAGCTGCCTATAAGGTATTTATGTCGGTTATCCTTTGAGATAACCGAATTAATTCCAGCGAATTGGTTGGCGGTTAAGGCCGTAGCAAGGTTGTATAATCAGCAAGTGCGTACAGCACTTATGCTGCTCATGCACCAGTCGGTGGCGTCTGGAAAGGGTCGAACTCTCGTATGTGTATTCACATTAGCGAAAATTCGATTTCCTTCGCAGCCTGTGGTGAGATTGCTACTGCGTATTGTCGATCGGTTTAGCGACCGATGTGCTTGCAGCAAAAAGGAAAGGAAAGAATATCCCGTGCTTGTGTGCTGTAGAATTCTACAGGGAATAAGGGTGTCGATATGATTTGAGTTTATATCCATTGCTTGGGGTTGCAATTTGCAATTTCTTTTTAGGCACATGATACGTTTCATGCGATCATGCCCTTGGGGAAAATGTCTGTCGCTATGACTTGCCGTGCACGTGTGTGGAAAAATCTTTGTTATTTATGTGCATGGACAAGTTCGGGGATTTTGTCGGTTACGTGATGTCGTAACCGAATTGAATTCCGGGAACATGCTGCGTTGTATGCAACCATGCTCCTGGGGGAAATGTTTATAGATGCTAATGCAATTGCATTAGCGAAAACGATGGGTTTATGTGTTTTAGGTGGAAGTTTTTACATAGTTAATAGCAAGGTAAGTAATGGTGTTCAGACGGAACGGCCATAATACTTGTTTTTATGGGTTTTCAGCTTATTAAATGGCAAGCTAAGCAGTGGCGTTTGGTGGAAACGCCACGGTACCACGTCAGCTTTCCCCTCCTTGCCAGTTTTTGTAAGGATGTCACCGTTTGGTGTTTTACTTCAACATAAGTGCAAGCATTGAATAAAAGGTAACTATTTAGTTGGTTAACAAAGATATAAGATATTTTATAACACTTGAGGTAATACGTCCCTAAGAAGCAAGGTTTTTACATTAAGCTTTGTTAAGTGATGTAGAAGATTTATTTATTAGGGAGATAGCATTTGCCGGTACACGTATCCTAAAGATATTTTATACTGCGCCATCGACACCTGTTTCCTAGGAGTATTGCCTCACAGGGCTATATTCTGCTGACACTCTCTTATTTCATCTGCATACTTTTTAGCGTTTCTTCCGATTTCCGTCCCGGATGCACTTTTTAGAGTCATACACTTTTGTCGCACAGAATAACTTCCTCCTGAAAAACGATGTATGCATTTACTTATTGTTTGCTTATTGTCTGCTCCATTGATTTGAATAGTCTATAAAACTACCGTTTTGAGAAAAACATAATTAACCTCATAAATTGCATAAAACTTCCACTCGATATCGTGTAAAGTGTTTTACCACAACATTCGCTTTAAACGCCAAACAACATTCGCACGTAAATGGGCGCTATTGTAATTCCTTCCACTTGAACTGCCTTGTTATTGCCCAAACAACGTCTCCATATAGTACAGACATGCTATCTATGGAATATGAAGCACTTATTTCAATTGAGGTAAAAAGTATATTATACAATACAAGGTCTTCCATGTTAAATATGGACAAGCATTGAAACAATAGCTCATAAATTGTATCGACACGTTTAATTTTCTGCTCTGTTTATACCTCCCAACTAATGCAATTACTTTCACGATTGCAAATAACAATAAAACTCAAAACAGCCATAAAATGTTCTTATAATGCAATAAAATGTTTAAGACTCATCAATCCGGTATTCAAGTCTAACCGCAGGCATAATAAGGTACTACGAAAGAGACTTACACCTGCCAGAGGGAGTCGGTCGGTCATTCATCATAACTCAGCAAACATTTCATGGGTAAGAAACCATAAATTATTTGATCGCATGCATACCGCGAATGCCTCAGGTATCGTCCGTCCTCGATTCCAGTGCACTTCTCCACGTTGCTACAAGTTTTGAATACAACTCGAAAGAGTTCACGCAAAATAAGGAAACTGAAACAAATAATTGCACGCAAGATCTCGATAAAGGTAAGGAAAACAAAGGACGAGAACCTCAAATACCACCTCACCTGTTCGGCTGAACATATAATTTCCTCGACTCCCTTTTCGATTTAACCGACAAATGCCTTCACAAATTGATTCAACGTGAGAACTCTAGACAGCAGTTCATCCTGTCTCCAGACGACTGCTCTGTCTGCCACTCTAAACTCCCTGTTTAACTGAGACAATTTAGATAATCGTTGTACCTATTTAAAAAGGCTGGCTAATGTCGACCGGCGTCGATTTATACGAACAAGGACTAAGTAACGGCTGACGGATCCGATCCGCCTCATGCATAGTTAACATGAGCTTTATAGCTCCGCTGAGTTAAGCGAAATGGCACTTGATATGGCTTAGAACGAATCTATTTAGCGTCGTAAGTAGGTTGCTAAACCTCGTATAATTCTTGTAAAGGGAAACCAATTGATTAGAAAATCTTAGAAAAGTCTTGCAATTTTATTTAATTGCAGACAATTACGATAACTGCAATGGACGACATGGGACAGTCATAAGTGGCTTGGCGATGTGAATCAACATTAGGTTTAAACGGATACAGAATCAATACTGTGGCTAGGAAGCATAAATCAGACTATTGATGTAACCCCATCGTTTGGTGTGGGAAGTTTGAACTAGTAACATACCACTGTGCATATCTAATGGAGTACCCATCAATCAGTAACACATCACACGTTGCACGCCATCGAAATGGGTCATGTATGGACGATAGCACATCAAGCTTCATGTTTGAGGTTTATATTTCAATTCGGACGGTAGAAGACGTAAGGCGGAGTATAGGCTTGAAGATCGAACTACCCTCCTATATTGAACATATTGTATCTATATTCATGTATCACCATCCAACGTTGGAAGTCATCAACCTGAACAATGTCTAGGAAATCATAAGTAAAAAGACTTGCGTTCAAGCTTTGAATAAAACGGAGTGTTCCATAAGGCGAGAATCATAAACAAATTCAAGAAACAACAAAAGAAAAAAAACAAGAACGACCATCAAAAGTTGGTCTACATATGAGAAGCTTTAATATGCTGCTTTTCCTTAATAAAGCACAAAACGTCTTTCCGTGAAAGGCTGCTGGAATGGTATACAAGTTAACCAGTTGATCAATTTATCTCCATGACCCTGCACGCAAGTCCGCATCTTCATGAAGAATGAAGTAGGCGACCAGTGGTTGCTTAAACCTTAACCCACTTATGAAAATCTTTTTAATAACTGATGACTTGAATTTAAAAAATATATCACCCCTTTAGAATACACCCACTTTACGGGGCTTAGAGTACAGTGCAACTAACCCAACTTGTCTTACAAGATGGTTGAAAGCTAACTAATGCATTGGGACCAAACGCCAGACGGCCAGTAAATACCAACCCAATATGCCATAGGCTTCCTGAAATATGCGGGAAAAGCCCTTGGCTATTTTCTATGCCTGGTTGGTGAACCGTTCGGAGAGGTTCGTGAGATAGGCCCCAGTCCAGCTATAGGATCCGGGATGAGAACAGAAAAAAAATTTTTTTTTTATTGTAGAACGAGCAACGCAAAGGTGGTCCCGAATCCTACAGATTTCAAATGTTAAAAACATCTTCAAGAATTATGTAATAGCACCTCAAGGCGTTGACTTCGGAATTCGAGCACCCCTTTCCACTGGTGGGAGGAAGTTTTCCGGGGTACCGGAGTATATTATTATATGACCTGGAGCCACAAATAAAGTCCTGTCGTCGAAAGGGAAATTGCACAATAGTCTTATTATGTTTAGCCTAGAGCGTCTGCATAGGACTGTGGTGGTTCCGCCAAACCCCACTGTCTACTTACCGTAAAACCCTCACAACATTCAGCCAATTTCCTAACTTCACTAATGCAATCGCATTAGTACCTGAAAATGCTTCACGCATAATATAGATCAAATCTATGATCTTATAAAGTCCCTGTAAAGAAAACTTACCTTTTCATGTATCTCTTCGCATACAATTTTCCGTAAGATTTCTTGCTACTTATCTGGAATTCCAAACCAATTCGGCACCTTCGGTACCAGACGAATTCGTGTAAACAAAATGATTCGATTTGCATACAATGTAACCCTCATAACAGGGGCCATAAATATTGCGTCGTCTATTTTCCCAGCCGCGCCATATGTACAACAATGTTCCCTACATACACATTGGCTGGCGACTTACGCGCAGGGGACCAAAGCAAATACGCATTCCGCGTCTCTTGGCACCAATTAGCTTAAACAAATGCAAATAGGAATTCAATACCTACCCTTACTAGCGATGCCATAAACACCATTCCCAGTAATCTAGCTAAAACCAATTAACACATTTCGACATCGCATCGCCGTTTGTTTGTTTAGCCGCGACGCACATTTCCAACAATCCCATTAGCATCCGACGATTTTATTTGCTTTACCGAAATCGTATCCCATGAATGCACTTTATCCATAAAAGAACCACGCACACACACCACTGCACTGAAAGAGTGCATTTCTGTGGTGGCCACACCCTTAAGAGAAAAGTTTTTCTCTCTCTTCCCTTTTTTTAACCCTGACCTAGGATGGAATTCATGTCAGAGTTCTATCCTCGGGGAGTCATTTTCCATCCGCTGACCGCCATGGTCACGCGATCTTCTGCTCTCCGCCGGCTGCGGAGATGGGTAATATACCTCAGGGTCGTGTCGAAGTGTTTGCAACCTCCATGTCGAATATTATATTTGCGGTAGTCTTCGAAGATTGTGTTTTCTTTATTGACTTCATAATGTAACTTTCACGCAGTGCTACCGTAAAATTTTAGTATCCAATAAGAAAATAAAACAACAATAAAGGAACCCTTAATAATAAAAGAAAAGTGTGTTTCATATATTCACGTGTCCTGTGTTGGTGTTTGGCTTTCCCTCGGGTTGTACTGATCGGGACATTTAGAGGAAGTTGTGGGGACGGGGTAGAACTCTCGCCCGTGGGGCGTCGCGATCTCGTCCTCCCACAGGACCAGTAAGTTATAATACAAGATAATTAAGCTAGAATTTAAGCATTTTTTGTCTAGCGTATAATTTAAAAACTAAGAATTTAAACGAAATAAAAAATGTTGCAAAAATGGAAAAAAAACCGCTACTGGGTTGTAGGGATATCCCTCAACTATATTTTTATTGTACAAACAACTATATTTACAATTAGAAATTAGAGAAAAGCCCAACGCATGCCTTGGGCACAGGAACAGAACTCCATCGCTCCAAAAAAAAAAAAAGTAGCGGGAGGCCGATTTAAATGAGACAAGGACAAATATGTCCTTCACCTTGTCTCTGGCTTCTGGTCATCTTGCGCCAATCATAATCACACAGATCCCTAAGGATCTTGGGCTCGGTCTCAAGAAATCTGAAAAAAGGGGGGAGGTATCTAAGGATATTTTGGACAGGGTTGAATCGAATGTTCTCTAACTACTTTGACGGAGAGATGGTGAAAGGAAAATCATACAACGCCGGTAGGTCTTGGGTGCAGTACTAAACGCAGATTACGTCTTTGGATTCCGATAATCTGCACTGTGGTGGACGTGTTTTTTTTTTTTTTTTTTGTAGGAAGGTGGAAATCTTCAAAAGATACCGCTGGACCAGATGTATGCCTGATCTTTAGCGACTAAAACCACCTCCCGCCAGGCACATATTCCCGTTGATTCCCGCGGAACTTTTTTTTTAGATATCCCATCGCGGGGCGGGATGGAGTTTACATGTCACTCCGCCCGCCACGACGCAACTGCTGGATCAAGTCACATAGAATATCATTTGCTACGGACCATGCCTGTTTCGAACTCAGCATGTATTCTATTACTCCAGCCGGAGTAACTGCCCGTCTCATATGTGTCTCCAAAACCGTTCGTGAAGTCTCGAATCTCACGCAGTCTGTAAGTTCGTGTTCCGCATTTTCTATTTTGCCTTCGCAATACAAGCAGGATGGGTGATTCGCATGCTGATACTTGTGCAAATATTGCCGAAAGCATCCATGTCCTGATATTAACTGAGTCAAGTGGTAATTCAGCTCACCATGTTTTCTTTTCACCCGGGTTTCTACACCACGTATCATGGTGTATGTCCATCTTCCTTTGGGGGAAGAATCCCAACTTCGTTGCCATTCTCTTAGGCTTGAGAGCTCTAATTGCGGCCAAATTCTCCGGCAATGCTCTTGTGAGACCTCATGCAACGCTTTACTTCCTTCATGTACGACTTATACTGTGCAGCTCCTGCCCATATGTGAGCTGCATACATTGTAATGGAGGTCTTAACACTCATTATCAGTTTCTTTATGTGAGGCCGAGATCCACCAACATTGGGTAATTGTCTGGCCAAAACTTTACACACTCTTGTCGTTTTTTCACTCATTTGCCCCAGGCGTTCCTTGAAGCTCAACCTGTTGTCGAGTACAACACCAAGATATTGAATATAAGGACTAGGTCTGATTTTTTGTCCTTCTATTTCCAATTCAAGGTGCCCAACTTTCTTGCGGCTGCTTATTAAAACTGCCTCCGTCTTATGTGCAACTAGTTTCAGTCCGTCTATATCTAGCTAGAATTTAATGCTCTAGATTGCTTAGAAGCAAATATTCTCCAGGTCATCTAGATGTTTAGCCACGGTCACTATCGCCAAATCATCTGCGTACCCAATGATTCTAACCCCTTCTGGCACATTGACCCTGAGTACATAATCATACATGATATTCCATAACAGCGGACTAATACAGATCCCTGAGGTACGCCCACTGTTATTTCATATTCCTGTGGTCCCTCATCTGTGTCATAAAACAGTCTTCTATCCGAGAGACAGTTTGCGGTTCACCGAGTTAAATGCATTTTTAACATCTAGGTCCACCACCACGCAATATTTTTTCGTACCTTCTAGCCATCCTGCTCCAGCTATCGCATTGAGAGCGATGTCGCACACCACAGATTGCGCCTTACCGATTGATCTACCTTTCCGGAATCCATACTGCGATTCAGAGAGTCCCGATGTCCCCTCAGTAAATTGTTCCAGGCGACTGCCAATTACTCGCTCAAACAGATTTCATGTTGTGTCCAGTATGTACAACGGACGATAGCACGACGGCGGTTCTGGATTCTTGACTCCTTTGGGTATAAGTAAAAGTCGCTGTTTTTTTTTTTTCATCGTTTGGGAAATTGTACTGTTTGAAGGCAGGTTGTGAAGAGACTGCTGAAGACTTCCGGCATTTTCGTTAAAGCAGTCTTTACTACAGCGTTAGGGATACCATCCAGTCTCGGGATCTTGTTTTTTTTTTTTTTTTTGACAATCCCTGCAGCCAAGAGTACATCTTCGATGGTCACGGGAGGTATCTCTCCTTCAGTGATACTCCACTCCTCTTGCACGCTCAACACCGCATCATACTTTTTTCTCATTTTTTTTTTTACACAAACGCAAAAGGGGATTTTGGTGTACAATTAAATGTCAGAGCACAGTGCGAGCGGAAGGAGAGGAAGTGGATAAGGAAATGAGGTATCGATGTCGGTCTTAAAGGCCTGGATATTACAACGACGAGGAAACACATGATCAGGTAGAGTATTCCACATTCGTGTGGTTCGGCTAAAAAATGACTCTCTATGTCTGTTTGTGTGCCGAAAGTTGATTTTTAATGTGAACTGATACGCATTCTCAGATTGGCGGGTATCGCGGGAAAATGTCGGAGGAAGTGGAACACATCCAGCAAGTTCAGTTGAGCAACGCCAATGATAATACCTATAGAAGAGAGATAGATACGATACGTTGCGCCTATGTTCCAACGGCGGAATTTCACGACTTACAGCTGGGTCCCCAATAAGTTGCGGGAAAAGGACAACAACGATTCTGCCCATGTCACTTTTTCCTTTTTGCATTTGACTACTGTTATTGTGTAGTCTTTTCATGACTATTGTGGGGGTTCTTTAAGTATTCCCTAAGAACCACCCATTCCCTTCAAATTAACCTGCCTCACACTCACCTCAAGTCTTCCTACTTACCTGGAACCGAGCAGCGTAAGCTACCGTCAGTATCTTGCACCTGAAACATAAATCCACGGCAAGATTACCATCTTGCCATCTCATCAATTAAAACCATTTCGGTTCGTCTGCATGGACCGATCGGTTACTACGGGCGAGTACATGTCCATCAAACACAGACCAATACTTCTGAGTATTCTTGTTCGCTAATACAAAGCATAGCGCAACTCTTTGCCAGTGTAAACATTCACACTGGAATTGGAACCTCGACTCGCTATCAATGCAATGCACAATTGACGTGGATAAATACACAAACCGTCATTGTGTAATCATCCTGATCACCAGATCAGGTCCCACAGTATAGTTCTCGTAAACAACCCATGTGCCGTCAGCAAAGCAAACAAACGCATATCTTAGCGTACGACCCCCGAAATTGCGCTTCTGTTGACATAATAGTCAGAAGTCTAATCCTGCATCAACGAATCGCTATTTTAATCATAACAACATTTTTCGGACGCTATACGAGCGACCATCTATTTGCACAGCTGACCTATTTGAATTCAAATATCGTTAGTCAGTTTTTGTTTTTCCTTATTCGACTGCAGCCGATATATGAAATATTGTTCTTCCACATGTGCAGGCCCTCTTTCTGTTTGTGTACATCTTGAATAGTGATATCCGCGCGTGATATCGTCACCAGAGTCAGATCGTAACCACCGCTGCGTGCATACCCGAAAAAGAGTCGAAGTGGAGTTTTTAATCGAACGGCGTTAAAGATATAATCTGTAACACCAGAGGAGTAATAACCGAGAGTTGCGTTAATCACTCAATCGTGTACCTCGTGTCGAATAAATAATTAATCGGTGTAGACGACAAAGTACTTGGATTGTGTGATAGTGGCGTGCCGAAAACAACAACAGAGAGAATGTCGTGAAATCTTATAAGATATACAAGTTATGTTTAATTTATCCAGGCCTGCGATCATCTATCCAAGCCGTTTAACTCAATTGGCTAACATTTATTAATAGTCAACGGTGACCATTTTATGAAATACATGTATTGAAGTGAAATAACCATTTGGACAATAAAGAAATGATACATAAATAAAGGAGCGTTGAGTGTTTTAATATACAAACAGTTTTTTGTGACATTCTGTGTGTTTTCCTAGAAGATCAATTTAGTGCGCCCAATAGAGTGTGGGGTATTGTTCTGAACACGCGTCCATGTCGACGCGCTGGCAGATGCTCCTACACTATCCTGTAAGCGCTGCCCCATGGGTTGTTATTTAATTCATCCCTTAAGGAGCAGAACGCGTCATATTTACTCTTGCGTATCACATTTCTCAGCTCCTTCCGTTTGTTGCGAATTGCGCATGTAACTGTGGGTATGTGTTACGGTTTCTTGCGCTTTGTTGCAAGCGTCGTAACCTGTTGCACTCCGATCCCAAATGGGCGGTTTCTAGGTTCCACCATTACATTGGTCTGCTGGTCGTCTTTGTTATGGCATAGAGGCAACGTATGCGGTAGTTGGCCACATCATGACTTTTCCAGCCAGTCTGTTGGCATCGGCCTCTAGGTCACACTGTTCGATTTGGTCTTCCACTATATAATCTAGCAGTTCCGGATCGAAGTCCGTCTCTTTCCATCCAATTTTCTGGGCTTTCTTCGCCAATTTACCAGTGATGAACCTCCTGTTCGGTAATATTTAATACATCACGGCTTGGTGGTCACTATGGGTATAGGTGTCCAAAAGTCACCACTCCTTACTTCTTGCCAACATGGAGCTGGCAAATATGATGTCGATTTTGGACCGGACTCTCTCGTTTATGAAAGTGTCATCAGCACCATCATTAAGTATCACCACATCAGGGACTGAGAAGGCTTCAAGTAGTGCCTGGCCTGTACTGTTGGTCTTTGTGCTTCCCCATTCTACTGCCCAAGCGTTAAAATCTCCAGCTACTATAAGGGTGCTCTTATCTCTACCTTCTTGTGTTACACTGTCCAAAAAGCATTTGAATCCTTCTATTTCCCACCTTGGGGCAGCGTAACAACAGTAGACATGAATTCCTCCAATCTTAGCATAGACAAATCCTTCCTGCCGCTGTACACTTCTGTGTTCTATGGGAAAATTTCCGCTTGTCCAGATGGCCGTTGTTCCGCTGCTGTCTTCTTTCCATGTAATTGTACCTATGCCAGGCATCCTGTACTGCTCATTGATAAATACCACATCTGCACCACATTTCTTAACCGTTTAGGAAAGAGAATCTTGTTCGGCTCCATAATGGTTTAAGTTAATTTGAATGCACTTAAACCTGTCCATTTTTATTCAGGAGTTTGGACATCACGCTGTTAAATGCTCGGCATTTGTAACTCCCTATTGAGTAGTGGTTACCGCCTTCCCACGCTGACACGCAGAACATGCATTTGACTTGTGCATTGCAGCCCATCGCGTTGTGGCCTTTTCCACCGCATTTCAAACTGTTTCCGAATGATCTTCTCCGGATTTGCGGGATTTCGCCACATGACCGTATTGCCAACATCTGAAACATCATGTGAGAGTGATGTGTTCTCGTAGTCTGCATCTCACCTATCCGACCCGTAGGAAACCTGTAGCCAGTAACATGCTAGCCTCTTCTCTTGGTAAGCGGATCATGGCATCCTGCGCACCACCTGGTTTCCGTCTTAAATTCTTTACTTTATATAAGTTCTATTGGGCTGTAAGGAGTAACACCGACATATAATACTAAAAAGTGTTTTTTTTTTTAATTTAAGCCTTTTTCTTTTTATTCTAAACCCCGTGTTGAATAAAGAAGAATTTTATACTTGTGCAGAGTGTTTTCGTTGTAATTTCGGGCCGTTTTCAAGCGCATGTGACTACTCAAAACATTTTTTAATGGCACGTAGAATAACGCCATGGCCATGCAACCGATTAAAAATTTTATTTCACATACGTAGAATATTTCGTAAAATTGAATGTTGGGCGTTTTATTAAGAAGAGATTGTCCATTTTTGTGATAAAAGATTGAACTTTGTTTTAGATTACCACAAGCCATACAAATATTAAAATTTTCAAAGCCTTGCATGTATTTCATGTAAGTCATGTAAATTAAGACCTTCCTTTTATATTAAAATTTGCGAGCCCCACATTTAGTTTTATTTTATGTGACTTTTCGTGTTTAAATTTTATAAGACTTTTTGTGTGTTTTTTGCGCAATAGTCTAGATAGATTTCATAGCGTTAACTAAAGTAATATAAGGGGAAAGTATATTGGGAATCATTGAAATCTGCGATTTTCTTGTATTGGACATCCATAAACATAAGACTTGTGGAGGTTCTCTATACCACATGGAGAACCAACCCACAATTTCACACCTTATTTCGACCGCTTTCAGCGCGTCATTTCTACCCTTATTACCCTTATAAACTATTCCACCTGTAAATCATGTTAACTGGACGCATCGCTAAACTCATTATCCTATGCAGATAATGCATAATTGTGTTTAGCTGTCTTTTCGCCATACGGTAACCCCATTTCGCTAACCCATGACATTTCCCCCGGAAATCGCATCATGTCGGTTAGCAACGGCATAGTCTGATCAAACGACGCGGTTGCATAATCGTGCAACCGCTGGAGAAATTATCAAAGCATTTAATTTAGTCCCCATGATCAGGTTTCCCTAGGCAATTCGGCGTCCTATACACTTTCTCCGGACACTTCATTCGCTGGGGATCACTGATCTCTTTTCGCAGGTGAATAGCGCCAGCTAAATTTTCCTCTTCTTCACAGTTCTGTCTTCCTACAGTTCAATGCACGCTGAGGTCACCAAATTCACCGAATTGTATCAGTGGGCTACTCTCAAAGTTGCATTGATTCATGCACACACAACCAAACCCACCCCGGGATCATAGCACTTTGTGTTTCTGGTCTCTCATTCTCCCATGTTCGTCGACTATCGAATTAACCGATGTATTCACCACACATGGACGGGCGTGGCAATGAGAGGGCAGAAGCATGATCTCTATTGGTTGTCCTGTGTGCAAAAATTAAATTACCCATCTTCATCGCTTTTTCAGTCAGTCGTTATTCAACTACCGCGGCGTGTGCACGCTGGTGCACACGCTCGAGCGTGAAGTAAAAGGGAAACCTTGTCAGACGAACGTAGTGTCCCGTGAGTTACCCGAGAAAGAGAAACGCGTAGCCCTTCAAAATAGACTAATCGCAAATTATTTATTTATTAAAACCTACGGCAAGTAATAATAATTGAGAACAATAAAAACTAAATTACAACTAAACCAAGTGCATTTCATTCATTGCCTTTTCCTGGATTTTTGTGGATATTCGTCGAAACATTGATGGGGATTCAAGTGAAACCGTGCCACACGTAATGTATTAATTAACCCCACAGACTCATCTCACGGCAGAAGACAAAAAGGAAATTTCCACAAATGAGTATATTATAGATAAATTAAAAAAATGTGTACACCGGGAGTTCTGGCAAAATATATTTTTCAAATTGTTGACCTGCGACGCTAGATGCCCGGCAACATTTGTCCAAAGAAACACATACATCTTTAGGTTAATAGAGCAAAGTACAAGGAAGCCCGATGGGGACATAGTTTGGAGCACCAGGACATCAGCAACAATAATATTTGAAATTATGCTTTTCTCTTCTCTTTTCCTTCTTTGTTTCCTCTTTTTCTTATTCGTTGCTTGTTCCTTTTTCAGATCAACATTTTCTGGGCTATCGTCTTGATCTATTGTAGGTTTTACATTATCTATTTTCTACATTTTGTTATACATGTTTTTCGGAAATATTTTAATTAATATTTTATTTTATTCCCTATATTGCTCTGGTTGTTTTCTCTTTTCCCTGTAAACTTAAGATTGGATTTCGCGTTCATGATCATTCGTTCTTAATTTGTCTTAAGGTAATGCGTTTCATTTCATTTTCGCGTAAATACCTACAATTCGCAAATGCCACAGACACGGTCACAGTTGCAGGATGAGGCAACTAATCAAGCATCTTCTCCATTCTGTGGATTCGGTTATTCGGTTGCACCTATGATGCTCCTGTCATGATGATTGAGATGGATATACAACCCTGATATATGATAAATGTCAAAGCCTTCTGAATATTTTCTAAAAACGGAAAACAGTTTCATATGTATCCATATGAAATGTTGCAATAAATAAAGTTAAGATTTCGGATGCAAGGAGTCACGAGCTAAACTTATCAAGACTCAACTATAAAGTCCTTAACATCACATTCACTTTAGCCGCTTTCGAATTACTTCCTTTAAGCTATTGCCACAAATAGGAAATCAAACATCCCATCTTGTTCCCTTTCGAATAAACATCTAAGGAGACATCGCTGTATACATAGCGAATTGCACTCACCCTGATAAAAAACCAAAAGAGCGGAACCAAGTCCTGTTAAGTTGAAATTAGAATAGGTAAGTAAAAGTCTTCGGCAAGCAAAAACATTAAAAAACAAGATTACAAGAAGAAAATTAAGAGAAAAAATAACCAACAGGACCAAAAAGCTTCATAGTCTTCGGATCAAAAACGGAATCGAATTTCGCTTGATGCATCTTTAATGAGGACAATAGTCCTTTGACGCCCTAAGAGGACACTAAACCTGAAGGTAGGAGAAAAGACGACAGTGAACTTGGTCTCTCTCTGAATGCAATAGGATGCTATTAGGATTGTATTCCATCCTCGTAGCGAATCAGCCCAGGAGCACTTAAAACGATAAATAGTCAGTCATTTGGAAGACGATTCTTTCCCTTTGGGTGGACAATTTCTGTGATTTCCGTTGGAATTTTATTTTACATCCCTTTGACGAAATGAAAATTACGACTCGATGGGCACTTGGAGTACAAGCGGTGCATACGAACATGAAACGAAAAAAGAGCGAAATGAAGGAGACGGCATTTTAAATGTTTGATAAGCGATTTATGGCTTTTGGCTTTCGATGCTATTCCAACATGGGGTTAAGGGGCGTTGACTGCAGAGTAAGAAACTTGGTCTTCCCTTACCCTTACAACCGTCCAGGTACAAGGACAGTTTAATAAGTCAGTGACTTTTTGTATTTCCCGCACAGTAACTTTAAATGCAACACTCCTTCCGTCAACTACCATCTATAAATACGCTATTGTCAAAGTTTTATCTGCGTCATTTCATTTGTATCTGACAGCCGTTGAAAGTAGGCTAACTCGTGAATTTTAACGAAAATGGAAAAAAAGTGAATTTCTTGTACTGATTAAACATAATCAAGCAATATCCATAAATAGCGCTACGAATTCGTACCCCATTCAGCATATTCTCCAGATTTAGCCGCGGTGACTATGACTAGGCGGTAAGAGGTTTGGGTGGCATGAAGGAATCATCACAGAAACCAACGCCTATTTTGAGGGCCTCGAGGAAACGTATTGGCTCCTCAATAGTATAGTGGTTAGTATAGCCGCCTGTCACGTGGGAGACCGGGGTTCGATTTCCCATCGGAGAGCCTCTGGCGCAAGACTAATGACCTTGCGCGGAAAAAACAAATCAATGTGAAAAATTTAACAAGACTCAGGACTTGCTAAATAAAGCCAAGAACGGTTCCCGGTTGTAGAGCCGATTATGATGATGATGATGAGGAAACGTATTATTTGAAAGGAATAAACAATTTTTAAAAACACTGGGCTAAATGTATCGAGCTAAAAGGCGGCTATGCTAAGACATAAAATGCTTATTTTGCCGAAAAAAATAAATTTTATTCAAAAAGTCACTAACTTATAAAATTGCCCTTGTAATTTGCCGCCGATTAATTACTGTCGATGAAACTTGAATACACTATTATACGCCTGACACAAAAATACAGTCAAAACAGTGGACTGCAAAGGGGTAATCGGCTCCAAAAAAAAACAAAGAGCATCGACTCACTCAAACGACTGTCAAATAAAAATTACACTCCCGAAATGGCTTAAATTTTGGTGAGTAACTCTCAAAAGATGCATAACTACATTCATTATTGCATTCACTATTACATTCATTAAGATGCATAACTACATTCATTATTTATTGGTGAGTGCTGCTATCTTCACGTTGAGGTCGGAAACTTTTCAGCCCACCCATGTACTATCATTAATGGGTGGATCGTCAAGAATTGTTGATTGTTTTTTATACTTCTCTCAGAAGAAGCGAACCTATAGCGCCGAGTGGGCGCCCCGAGATGCCACCAAATAACTGTTTCAGTTCTTTTTGAACAGTTGCAGGTTGTAACGCTCCGGAAATACAGGCGCGGGGAGGGAATTCCACAGCTTTCCCCTATTGTAATGGAACGAGTTCAGGGATGGTCGCGCCGTCGGGAGATGAACCGCAAACTGACGCGATCTGTCGGATAGTCTCGTAGAGCGCATATAAACCGAACTGCACGGAACAATACCACGAATCTCCGAAGAACAGTACCCGTAATAATATCTGTAAAACAGACAGAGATCAGCTACGCACCCACAATATGAAAGCGACTGTAGTGCCCAGATCAGCTCCGTATCCGCGATCAGACGGATCGCTCGTAGGTCGAGAGTATGTTTAGGAGTAGACCTCCAAACATAAGACCAATATTAGATCGCCGGTCTAATTTGGAATTTATACAGGAGAAAAAATTGATCCGGTGTAAAATATTTCTTGCCTCTAAAAATAGCTCAGTTTTCCAGAGGCGGACCTGGCGATGTTTGACACGTGTTTGTGACACTATACATTCTCGCAAACCTTGACGCTAAACAATTTCAAGCTTTCCCCAAATTCGAGGGCATGACCATTCATCATCAGCTATGGAACAGCAGTCAGGAACAGATGATCCACTTTTTTTTGGGAAAGTTGTACATTGTGTCTTCGTTGCATTGAAGTCGATGCCCTTACTGCAGGACCTTACCCAGATCCCGATTCAGAGAGTCGACTACATCTCATCTGGTGCGACGTTGATGCACTAATCGGCCGATAACTCGAAAAAGAGAAAACAATCGTAGTTTCATACGCAAAACTGAACACTTTGTTATCCGTTGACTCCAACAAATCATTTATGTGAAGAAAAAAACAAGGTTGGAGCCAAAATAGTACCTTGATGCACCCTGGGATTAACAGGATACAGATCCGAAGACTCCCGTCCACAACAACCCGGATCGATCGATTCTCGGGGGAGCTCTTCGTCCAGTCACAAAGCTGCTGGGAAGTCAGTATGAACGAAGTTTGCTCAGCAATGCCCCGGGCCAGATGCTGTCAAAAGCTTTGTACAAATCCAGTGCGACAGCTCTTGACTCAGCACGCCCCCCAATCGCAGATGTCCATATATCGGTTATAAGGATCAAAAGGTCTCTGGTGAACCGCTTCCCACGGAATCCGTATATGACGATCATTCAAAAGTCTGTTGCACTCCAAATAATTAATCAACTCGGCGTTGTTGACCTTTTCCATCACCTTAGATAACATAGTCAGTAATGCTATCGGACGGTAATTTTGTGGGAGACACTTTTCCCACCTCGTTGGAATTAGGTGAACTCGAGTCACCTTACAGCAAGTAGGAAATGTCCTCCCTGCATGAGATAAGCGAAAGAGTCTGCCAAGAATCAAGTTTTTTTCCTGCGATACGCCTTAATCAAAAAGTGTGCATCAGTTCACATTGAAAATTTACTTCATTCGTACGAATAAACAGAAACGTTCTTCAGCCGAACCACCGCGGAATGATCTACCTCATGGACGCCCCCTTTCATTGTCCTTTCTTTTCCCACCCGATGGATTTTGAAATTTAAAGGCACTCTAGAAATTCACATATGCGTTCATCCAATATAAGAATCGTGTCCTTCTTCCTCCCTCCGCGCTTCTCATTGACTTTTAAGCGTATATTTTGTATCCGTTATCGTTAACCTGGTACATGTCCAATTATTGGAACCAACCATAGAAATCAGCTCGTCCATATAAATAGAATTAGTGTGTGGGGGCGGGAGAAGTGGTGCCGGCGTACGGTACAGGGTTCGCTCCAGTCCCCATCGCTCTGCCACCGTACCTGTCCACAACGAAGAGAATGGAGGCGGGCAAACGCCCAGGGCGCTGCTGCACGGCGAGCAAGCGAAACCGCGGGAATAAAACACACAAGTGTAATTGGTTTACGAGTTGCTTTAATTGTTCACTTAGTTTTATTTATAAGCAGAGTTGCTTTAATTGTTCACTTAGTTTTATTTACGAGGAGTTTAGTTGCCGGCCTTCCGCGACGCCGCTTATTGTTCGTGTTGTACACTACCTTTACACTTAATGGTAACCGCCGATTTGCTGGACTTTAAGACGCACGACTTAATGACTCCAAACTTAGGGATAGCGAACCCGACACACGACTAAATGATTTTCGTTTAGAAATCAGGGCCCCGGCAAAGACACGGCGAGCTGGGTTGCACACTCGGGGCTTCGCGCGCCCCCGAGCGCACGTTACGGGGGCTGAACCTCGACCTGATGTGCGCGCGTTGGTAGTTGGATGACGACTGACTAATGAAGGAAAGAATCTATTCATCGTGTCGTGGCGGTTGAGTCACAGCTAAAATCGACTCGCCACCATTTACTAGGAATTTCGAAAAGAGTTTTTGGCGGAACTATTATTGCGTATTGTAGGTTGATACTGGAGCGAAAGTTTGTTGTCCTTCGGTTGAAGGATTTGTTGCAGCGTTCCGCCGAACACTGCTAACACACAAGGAAATCCACAAAGCGAAACAGCACAATTAAACACGGAAGAAATTGTTTTTCTATCTGTAAATTTTATTGAATTATTAAATTTTACTACGTTAAACACTTGGAAGCGCGGTTCCAGTTATTTATTTTAGTTCGAACTTTGTCTAGCACAACATACTAACTACTTCACACACCGGATTTTGCTACCCCGCAACACACGACTTGAAATACATCCGAGTTACATTGAAACGCGATTTTTTACGTTATCGTATTCGCGCGTTATGCCGATGACCTTCTCGTTGAGGTTTCTCAATGTCCGACCTCCTCGGTGGGGCTCGCTGTTTCTCCTCGTCGCGTTGACCATCAAAATCTCACTGCCTATCTCAAACCTCAACAATATCCTGTCCACACAGATACCCAGATTCAAACTGGTATCTGTATCTACACGGAAAAATTTCCCTAATTGCTCTGCTAACAGAACTTCCGAATTTCTGTTAGCAGCATGTTATCCCGTCCCAGGGGTGATTTTTCATTCCTGAAAGAAGAAACTCGCTCATCATCGAACATCATTATCACCATCCGTTGTGGTGGTCGAAATTCAGTTCGGCGGTTGTCGATTGTATGCCGCCTTATTTACATAACACATCTGGCGCGAAGGCCGAAAGATATCCTGCAATTTGAATGGACGTATGGCTCACGGGTTTTATTTGACTTTTGTCAATACACCCGCAATCCATTAGATCTTTCTAATGGGTGTGAAATACCCAAAAAGGCACCGTGGGATAGGAGTAGTTCCTTTTGTTATTTTTACCTTCGCACAAATTCACGTCGTATCTCGTTGAGATGTTTACGTTTTCCAGGAATCTGGTAGCGGATGAACAACATACATTATTGTATCGACGGGTTTGGGTGGTCTTTGTGGTAGACTACCCGCAGGTGCACCGTTGATCGGCTCATTTTCATTGCCTAGAAGTTTGAAATTTCCGATTCAATGAAATGTTCCTGGGCGCAGGCAGATTGAATGTTTCTTTTTTGTTTCAGGTATGATGACTTACGAATGTTGAGCTTGGCATTAAAAGCTTTGGGGACGTTCAGTTCCTTGCTTTTTGGTGTCGGTCTCAACGTTGGCTGCGAGTTGCAGGCCCTATGGTGGGACTTTGGGGCACGCGTCTGTGGGCGCGTGCAACGCTCTCAGGTAAGTAAGTTCTTTGAAGGTAGGAACCTTACCTGCGCGGAATTGTGCGTTCGTTAAACGCTACAAGTTGCTATGCTTGCTTAGGAAATCCAGTTCCAGCGAATCCTCGCCGTACAAGCTGAGTTGGATTCGTTGGTTTTGTATACTGGGAAATTGGTTTGGCGGCATAGTCAAGTATGATCAAGGGCCTTGGTTGTTGTGATCGTTTCGTGGAAAATTGTTTGCCGCTTGGTCGCAAGCGAGAAGTATAATTTAAGGAGGAAATGAACCGAAGCGGTTTTCGGGAAAAATTGGAATTGCTTGGTTGCAAGCAAGGAATATCATTTAGATAAGATATTAACCGAAGTAATTTTGGGGAAATGTTTGCGGCTCGGTATAGTTGGTGGTGATGGTTAATGTTCGTTGTTGGTTTGAATATGCGTTTTATTACAGCATAGGAATTTCGAGGAAATTAAGATTGCTTGGTCGCAAGGAAGGAATATGGTTTAGATAAAGAATTGACCGAAGCATTTTGGGAAAATGTGTGCGGGGATGATTTAGAATATATTCTATTGAATTGTATTCTGTTGCGGGTTTGGAGTGCGTTTTATTGTGAAGTTTGGAATGTATGCTATTGCGGATTTTGCACGGGGAATTGGGTGCGCTTGCACGTTTTGCATGGTTGCGAATGTGTGTATATTTCAGATTTGAATGGGAAGTCGAGTTGAGGTGACGCGCTGTTAGCGGTCAAGATTAGTTGGCATTGTGGGTTGGTTCTCCATGTGGTATAGAGAACCCCCACAAGTGCATGTCGTTAGAAATTTGAAAACAAAGGCATGGTGTCTTATAACGGATTTTTTTTTCCGTAACGTATCGCTAGGCTGTGCACGAGTGTCTAAAAATTTTAGGTAAATTATTGAAAAATCCAATGTTGGCGTCTTAAGATATTCGGCATAAAAAGTCACTGTTTCTCAAATTTCTTGATTATGTATACGATTACTGCTGAATTGACCGTTTATTAGTGAATTTATAAGATCATTGGTTTATTTTGTCCAAATTTTGCTGATTATTAGTTTATTTGTATGCTTACTAGCGATGGTTATTTAATGGTGAATTAGTTGGACTATTATTGAATTTCCACAATTATCGACGATTTATTAATTGGTGAATTGACTTATTTAACGCATGATATCATAATTTTAACGCGACCTATTCGAAATGTTACTTAAAATTCAAATAAGCATACCTAATGAATTATTTAGTAGATCCATTTGTCGCTACCCACGTTTGTCACATATTGCCATCTTATTTATGATGAAAATGAAACCAAATTTGCTTCTTCCTCAAACAGAACATATTCGAATTCTCTTCGTGGTTCCTAAAAGTTCAGTTCCTTTAACGCTCACACCTCTTAGTTGTCTGTCCACGAAAAGTAATTATCGCTTCAAGAACTACATTTCAAGTTAGATTAATATTCATTCCACTGGTACACTAGAAAAGTATCAACGCTCTTCAAGACGAGATGCACAAGATTCTGAACTACCAAAATTACGATAGACGTGATCACTATGTGAAAGGACACACATGACCGATACCCCCTACATGTATTCCCACAGCATACCCAACTACGGCTGCCAAAAGAAACTCCATAAAAATGGACGTGTCCTGTGAACGGTATTTCTTTCTGTTCGGTGTTTATTTGTTATCTCTCGGTGACAAGATAGAGTCAATTAAAAGGACGGCAACAGCCAGCGATAAAAGTCCAAAGTTTTTACTTCAGAATTGACACTATAATTAAGTCTTTGACCGATTCTCACTCCAGTCATCTATGTCTCTGAGGACCGCATACCTCAAACGAACCATGTGAGGCACCGGGACACTAGCAACGGCCACAAAAGACCTAGAACTATCAAATGCGGTGAGGAATGGTTGCTGGCATCGCAAGATATATCCGACTCCAACTGCGATTACGATGAGTTACGAGGGCAAACACAAGTTTAAGGTTTCCCAACTACAAGACTTTTAATTAAAAGACTCTGCCACCCCTGGATGTGGCATCAGAAAGTATACATCCGATAGCAACACCCTACTAAACCGGTGGCATTTGGGATGTGTGCGACTAAGTTAGAGCCAGCCGGTCGATTCGGTGTACCTCGTATCTTCTGGTGAAGGAATTTACGACAAGGAGATAAAGGACGTTCGCTTTTATCTTAATGATGATGGAAATTGAATGGACCAAAAGGTGACACGTCAACTTGGACAATCATTTAATAGTTTGAAATTTTAATCTCAAGTTATAAAAAAAGAGAAAACAAAAAAAGAACACCGTAAGCACTTTCTAATCTTGTCCAAGATGTAAGCAGGTGTACCTTGGAACGAGATGGGCAATTTGGAAAATCGCGATGATACTTTTGTAATTACATTTCAAAAGATAGTCTTACAGGAACCTAATTTAACATTGTGTTTTGGAAGCTTTTATAAATATACAACGTAAAACAGGGGCTTCTATAAAGTTACTGATTGTTTGACCATGTAGTTACGCATTTATTTCCGGTACTCTCTAGAGAGTACCAGCAAATAACGCATATATAAGGGTAACGTGGCCTAGCCCATGGATATGATATGAATTCAAAATTTTTTTATGGCACATTTGTTGCAAAAATAAATACTAAATGTGATCTCGATCAGAAAAAATTTTTAGTGTGTTTTACACGGCTATTTCAAATAAACAGGTTTCCTGTTTTCTAAATTAATAAATAATAATATAATATTTCGTCAAAGAATTCTTGTTTCTAGATGATTAATCATCTATCCAAGGTTAGTGAAATAAGTAAGCACCAACTGTAAAACACTAGCTAGGTGGGCATGGATTGCAGATGATCAACCTAAACGACGACCAAAAATTGCAACAGTGGTGGGTATTTAGTTAGCTCTGGTCAAATTGCATAGCTCATATTTTACATTTTTCATCATGTCAACAGCAAAATTGCGATAGGTATAAATTGAAATCAAGGCATTCGCACTTCGAAGAGAAGGATATAATGCAAAAACACAGACTGGCGATTTGTAAACATTCTAAAAAAGAAATACTCTATCGAAAAGTTGAACACAAACACAACAATTTTTTCTTTACAATTTAAAATTAATAAGAAATTAAATTAAATTAATAAAAATATTTTCAAAAAAGAATAATATTTCTTTTACGGATGACGTCCTAGTGTACACGTCATCCAAAAGCCCTAAACCCGCAACAATTCGACACAACCGTCACCTGACAACCGTATTACAGTCGATGGAAAATTCGAGTTAATCCTACCAGGGTAGTAGACATAACTCTGGGTAGTAAACATTCGCAACCTACTTCTCGATATTCACAGAATATGCGAACACAAATAGGAGGTACGAGGGTTGCCTTTTATATTTCGGGATTAGAGAACAAAAACAAATATTGATCATCGAAAATCACTTTATTGTTTTTCAAAATATTCCCCATGAAGATCTATACACTTTTGCATGCGTTTGAACCAATTGTCGAAGCACTTTTGCCACTCTGATTGAGGTATCTCCAACACATGCATTCTGAATGCAGCAACCGCTTCTTCAGGTGTCGAAAAACGTTGACCTCTCAGTTTGTTTTTTACGTACGGAAATAAAAAGAAGTCATTCGGTGCCAAGTCAAGACTATACGGCGGATGACCCATAAAATCGATGTTTTGGGTGCTCAAAAACGCAGTTGTCGCAGCCGATGTGTGAGAGCTCGCATTGTCGTGGTGAAGAGTGATCCGTCTTCGGCGGTTGGTTTTCCTGATTTCTTGGAAGACAACTGGCAAACAAATCGTTATGTACCACTCAGAATTGACTGTTCTGCGTTGTTCTAGTGGTACGGTTGCGACATGTCCAGTTTTTCCGAAAAAACAGGCGACCATTTGCTTGGAAGTGCTTCGTGCCCGAACAACTTTTGTTGGATTTGGCTCACCTTGAAACACCCAGACAGTCGACTGCTGTTTACTTTCGGGCTCATACGCGTAAATCCACGATTCATCACCTGTCACGATGTCATAGACGTGTTTCGAAGCACCGCGACCGTATTTTTTGAGCATTTCTTTCGACCAATTGACACGAGCCTTTTTTTGGGCGATCGACAAATTGTGTGGGATCCAACGCGAACAAATTTTTTTGACAGTCAAATGTTTATGCAATATTGAATGTATGCTGGTCCCACTAACGCCTAAGGTTGTCTCAATCTCACGATAGGTCACATGACGATCTTCCAATATCAGTTCACGCACAGCATCAATGGTTTTCGGAACAACAACTGATTTTGGACGACCTACACCATACCATCGATAAACACTGGTCCTTGATGGAGCTTCATCGCCAAAAATTGAATTAAGTTCATCCATGCACTGTTGCTGAGTTAATCCACAACGAAAGTTGTAAAAAATAATCGCACGAAAATGTTGACGATTTAATTCCATTTTTGGGCCGAGATGAATCTTTTAAGTTACTGTAAACAACACAGATAGCGCTCGTATGTCAAAACGTTCTGAGTGCGTATAACCTCAAAAATGTCCAACTTTACGACAGAGCTGTCAATTGCCGGATTGCAACACTAGGGTTGCCAAATCCCGAAACATAAGAGGCAACCCTCGAACTTGCCTACGCAGATGACATCATCGGTAGATCCGAATCGGATGTACAGGAGTCACACACCCAGATCAAACAGACGGCACAAATACTTGGACTGCACATTAATAAGGGAAAAACTAAGTACATGGTGGCAACTTCTCCGAAGAGATGACCTAACGTTGGTCAAATGATTGGGGTAGCGGAGCAGGAATTTGAAGTAGTGCAATGCTATAACTACCTTGGGTCAATGGTAGGAACCGATAACAATATGGAAGAAGAAATATGCGGACGGCTGATCAAATCCAACAAAGCCTACTATGGTCTATCAAGGCTCTTTAAATCTCGAAATTTATCCAGAACATCCAAGTTAGTACTGTACAAGATCATGGTCTTACCAATACACATGTATGAATCCGATACCTGGGTGCTCAATAAAAGGCACTCTGTACTCTTAGCTGCGTTCGAGAGAAAGGTTTTAAGGAGAATTGTTGGCCCCGTATGTAAGGGGGGACAATTCCAGAAACGCTACAACCATGAGTTGTACGCGATCTACCATGAAGCTAATGTTGTAAGAAAAATCAAGCTCGCTAGACACCGGTGTGCGGGACACCTAGCTCGAATGAGCAAAGACGAGCCCGCCCGGAAAGTCCTTTATGGCACGGTGTATGGAAGGCTACAGCGCGGTAGATCTTGTCTGCGATGGAGGGAGGGCGTAGAACAGGACGGTCAGAACCTGGGAGTGCCTAACTGGATAACATCGGCTAGAAATCACGTCATTCACGTTAGTGAGTGTAATTTTATCCGTCCGTTAAATAAAGTGTGACTAACTTCTGCATTATGGTGCTTGTGCCCAAAATTACGAAGATAAATTGATGACCCGGTTTCATGTTGCAAAAGAATACTCAGTCTTAGGATATAAGAAAGAGTAAATTTGAGAAAAACACACTTAAACACTTAGGTGCGTTGTTCTCGAAAAAGTCACGTAACAAAAAACAAGGATTTCATAAATGTCTATAATTTTAAAAATATTTTTCATTTTATAAACGTCTCCAGGTATAGTTTGAGGTACCAAAATTTGTATCTTAGAAAATTACGGTCGGTCAGTCCAATAAACGAGGGATACCTGTGCACCTTATGTCGGCCGATCACATTTTCTAACGCCTAAAAAATATAAACAATCTGCAAAATCGATTTCTTGAAAATGCTTGACAAACTTTCGTCCTTAAAAGAAATAGATGGAGATGAATTCTGAAGCCGGGTTTTGATTGGTTGAGTGTTTCCAATATAGACAAGCAGACGTTGAAGATGATGAGCATGCAGATCGTTCTTTTATATCTAGACGTATAAGAAAATCGAAAAAAAATCTAGTAACCTAATTGCCAATTAACTATTCGTGCGATTTCTGAACTTATAGGACCTGACAGATAATGTGTAAGGTAAATCATATCACAACGCAAAAAGTTTCTGCAATAACGGCGCCTCATAATCTCACGATCGGACTAAGAAAAAAAGACCCATACAAATCTTTGTACTGACAAGTGACCTTCGTTCCTCAGTTACGACCAGAGAGTTAAAAGATACTAACACTTCACAGGGCGTTAAAAGACACTAATAAGCAAATCAAAATTCAAAGCGATGGTGATAGGTTTTTTCGGCTTTCATACGTTCTATACTTTCAGGTTAAACTATTCATCAACTTGAAGGGTTTTTCTAGCTTTCGTCAAAAAATATTAAAAAGATTACCTGGATTGCGAAGGAGTGTGTTTTTTATCATGACAACACTACTCGCTCACTCTACTTTGTCCTTCAATGGATTTCTACTTCTATCGTTTGTGATTTCTATCGTTCACCGCCGTCAAATCTGTCTTAAGAGGAATAAGATTTGGAAAACGTTGAAACTATGAAAGAAAAAGTGGCCTGCGTCATGAAGCACCTTATAGAAGCACTGTTGCGAATAATGGAAAATGTGCAAGGTGCGCTGTCGTGATAGATAGGGCTTGCATATATACTGAAGGAGGTAATAAACAAATATGTAAAAATTTAAAATAAGGTATTTTATAGCACTAATCCCGTTGTTTAATAGCCAGACGTATATCACCCAACAGCAGCAGGTTAACTCATACAAAATTCCAGGAAATTTACCCTTCCTTGGACGCAGATTTGAACTTTTGACTCTTAGTAATCTTCCGAAATGTTCACCCGAAAAGCGAAAACCCAGCAAATCAATACATCCACATGCCTCTAGGAATTTTCCAAAATCGGCAACCAATTTGTTGTAGTTTTCCGCGGGGTGCTCCCTTCATAGGCCAATAAATCATTCTATCACCTATGATACGATTTATCAATACCATCGACACGCTGAGCTCGCAGAAACACCACTCGGAATGGTTAAACGCCAGTCAAGGTTGAGGCGTTTAACCGCAGGTGGTAAAAAGTGCCAACGAGGTCTTTAGTATGCATGTCTCGTATCCGACTGGTTTCAATGTCCCACTGTAGTGACTTGCAGCAGTTTGTCTGCCATCAATGCGAAGCTAGATTGTAATCACGCACGACCATGACAATCCACAGATTCGTGGGATGGTTGCCATTTCACTTGCCCTTTCGTTATGGACTTTGGAAATAAGTGTTTAACTGCCTATACAGAATTTTCTTTCCCCGATCCATGTGGGTCCTATATTACTATATCCCTCCAAATGTCCATGTTCCGGTGAAGATTTTACGAGCGCATAAAATGACTCTTGGCAAAAAATTAATAGGACCACAAGGTGGAGTGTAGGAAGAATGCGCCAAGACGTGGGCAACTGATTCTGCTACACATGAAATCTGCAACCATCATCGGAGCTAACGATGGGTAACCTTGACTTTCGGAATCAACCACCAAGGGCCAACAACGCATGGGATAATCACCAGCGCCGGGAGATCTGTGATCAATCTTTAATTGAGACAAATGTAACAAACTGGTCTGAAAACAAGTGGATTCGTTCATAAAAATAGACAGCGTGAAACGGAACCTTGAAAAGTTAATATAGTTGTGTAGAGGCCATGTATGGTATGTCGGGACGTCTTTTTGGTTACTATAGTATCAATGGGTAACTAGATTTCGATAGATGAATTAAATTATTTTTGAAATAGAAGCAAAAACCGATTGTTTATGTTGCACTCGGTCAACCCTTTCCTATTAAATTTGTTGGTTTCCTATTAAATTTGTTGGTTTAATATACCCGCCTGTCACGCGGAGACCGGGGTTCGATTCCCCGTCGGGGAGCCTCTGGCGCAAGACTAATGACCTTGCCCGGAAAAAACAAATCATTATGGAAAATTTAACAAGGCTCAGACTTGTTAACCAAGGCCAAGACTGAATACTGGTTCATTTTTGTGTTTAAAAACTAACTCTTAGTGTCCTTAATAATTTTTAGTTCATAAGGACGAATTTGAGGCGGAAGCTTTTATTGAAATACTGTGTAATACCATGAACAATAAACCTGCAGGACAAGAAACTTGCAGAGGCAACCAAGAAATGCAACGTGGCTATATTTACAGGAAGGAACTGATGTTGGTTGGGTCTAGCTACTGAGGGAAGGAAATTGTGTTGACTGACGAGAAATAAACGGAACTAAGAAAGTAAGAAGCAAAGACTGATGGGAGATATTCAAGCATAAATATGAAGAACGAGATTTAGAAAAAAATAAAGGGGTTAACAATAAAAATGATTACATATGCGTTAAAGGAATGTATCTAACTCGATGTGTTCAAAAATACATTGGACAATATTATAGCAAAATAGCGAAATTGTCAATTGCTGCATAAAGGCAAATGTACCCAACGAGTTCAAATATGTACAAGGGTTAGAACAGATGATAAGGGAACCTAAGAGTGAAAGAAACGGATTTCGTATCTTGCACTTTAATATAATGTATCCCATATCTTATCTGAACTGAAATATTTTAGTAGCATCTATAACAAATTTACAATTCTACTGAGAATGATATAAATCGTGTTCCAATTAAAGAGAATTATGTTAAATGTGAATGGGGCTTAAATGTCAAACGTTTTTGCACACAAATCTTTGCATTTGATAAGTTCAGTCTTTGGAAACTATGATTAGGTTAACAACTTATGGTCGTGCTAATGTTGTTGAGACAGAAAATCTTTAAAATTTAAAGGAACTGACTCTGCAACTCCTACGTCGTGACGTCACAAAATTGGACCATAGATTACAGAGCAAGATCTCGGCAGGACACACGCCGCATAAACTCTCAGTGGAGACTCTGATGCTTTTGTCGGATTTTTGACAAATTCTTGTACGTACACATAATTTGGTCTAAACGTGGATAGACCTGTGGGTAGGTTTTGCTAGGGGCGTCGGCACGGACGCAGGTTGAGCAGAACACCACTAGTTGTTCACTAAGAATTGTCCGGAATTGTAACGACGCACATGGTTCTTCACCAAAGTTCACCCAAACCGTACACAACAGGAGTAAAATAAAACACAGGAGCTTTGTTTTTATTATTTAACCTTTCTTTATTTAGATATTTATCCGGTCTTGCACTTAAGTCTAATACAACTTATAGTTTTAAGGCACTAGTGAATTGACATAAGTTTTACGAACACTTCCAAGTTAATGGGATTCACATCAATTGATCATTATCCCGCATTCTCGTTTACACGCACGGTGACAATCCTGGTTTATTATTATCACGGGATCAAAGTTAGTGGGCTACATTTTGTTTAAAGAAACTATATTAAATTATATTTCTTTTACACTGGTGAAACACGGCATGGCAAAAACACGCCACGAAAAGAAAGGACTTAGTAAAGAAATAACTCTTGGACGAACTGTAGCGGCTTCCCCAAACCCTACGGTCCACTTACCTGAAAAAAACCCCAATAATTACTACCCAACTTCCTTAAGTTCGCTAATGCAACAGTATTAGTACCTGTAAATGCTTCACGCATTATATAGATCTCCATCTATAATCTTAAAATCCCTATAAAGAAAACTTACCTTTTCATGCATCCCTTCGCATACAATTTCCGTAAGATTTCTTTCTTTCCTTATCTGGTATTCTAAACCAATTCGGTACCAGACAAATTCCAGTAAACAAAATGATTCGGATTGCATTCAATGTAACCGTCATGACAGGGACCATAAATATTGCGCCGTCTATTTTCCCAGCCGCGTCATGTACCTTTTCATACACATTGCCTTGCAACCTTTTTTTGTTTTTCTTATCAATAAACAACCCAAGCAGCTGCATATAATTAGCGCAATAGACGCTGAAACCAAATTCTCCAGCATTTCCTAATGCAAACATGAACCCGGTTTCTACTGCAGCCAGAGATGCCATAAACATCCAATTTGCTTTTAGCACCTTTTTTCTCCCAACGTCGATAATAGCGACGAGGCATCGCGTAAACAATGACCCGCATTACCAACGGCGCAATTGGTCATTTCTCCCTTTTGTCTTTGCCGCCTGCCTGTTTCGTTGTTCCATTGCTGTCGAGCACGTGTGATTAGCATCGATCTGAATGATCGCACACATACCACCAAGAGAGACTTTACGTTTCTCTGGTGGTAGGTAAAAACGATATCCTTATTGGAGAGGATATCGAGGAGTCCTTTTCCATCTGCCGACGACATCAGTCGTGCGGACTTCCGCGGTCTGTAGCGATGCAGACATGTGTTAAAGTCGTAGTCGAGAGTGTTCGGACTTAAATAAACTGGATGCGAACTTTTCTTTTAAAAATTGAATAAATTGACTGTCAAGTGTAAATTAATGAGTCCGGTGTTCTACCTTGAAGTGAAATAAAATAAAAAATTAATTAAGAACCGCGTGTGTTTTACTTCTTTTTCTGTTGTGTGCCCTGCGTTGTCGATTTCTGTTGGTGCTTTGCCTTTTTTGTGTCCGGCGGAACGACGACGGAACATATATATGATGGCGGAGGAAATTAACCGTGCCAATGTGGCAATACTTCCTCCCTACAGAACTCTCGATAACTCACCGCGGGGATTCGTTAACGAAGGTGCGCACCCTCAAAGAATAAAATCTGACTTCTCGATGCAATCCACATTCCATCCGATGCAACCGTGGTGGATCACACCGAGGTGGGAGGGGTGAATCGGATCAACTCGGCGACGGCCAATGGGCGATCGAAAAGGAGTTAAATGGGAGGATTTCCCATGTGCCCGTATAGGACAATTACGATGCCCCTTCGCATGCAATACAGACAATGATCGGCCCTGCACCTGTTCAAACAAATAAACGAACATATTGGCCTGCAGGCATTGTGGTCATAAATCGTCGATGCTGCAGGCCTGAGAACGGAATAGGTTTCATCGTTTCATTTCTTCCCTTGAAATAGGTCACGGTGAGATGCACATCGTTCGTGGTTTTGCCAATGTTACATTGGGTCGACATCGTATTTACTCAGGTGTTCATGGTAATGCTATTGTAGGCTATACATTCTTCGGTGACGATAGGTCAACCGAAGATTTGGGTTTTGTTTACATAACAGTGCTAGTACATGAGTATGTGGGGAGGAAGTCTGTACCAGCATGGGTACTTGGTTCACTTCCCCCTCCAACATCCACTTACAGTCGCCCATTGTGCCGCCGTAGACTTTCCGCGGGAAATTGCCACCAAAGAATGAAGCAAAACGCACCGATGGTAGTCTCCGGAATAAAACGCACTGATTTGGTTAATGTTAATTCTTTATTCGTTACGAGGTTTCTTTCACTTAGATTTATCCTTTAACATTAATCTGATTTTTCCGAATTTAATTTAAACACCAACACGACGGAGCGGAAGTCCGCACGACTATTGTCGTCGGCAGATGGAAAAGGACTCCTCGAGGATAGAACTCTGACTTGAATTCTATCCTCAATTAAGGGTGAGATATGGAGAGGAAAGAGAAAATTTTCTCTTAAGGGTGTGGCCACTAAAAAAATGCGATCTTTTTGGTGCAGTGGTGTGTGTGCGCGATTGATCAGATTGATGTTATTTACACGTGCTCGACAGCAGTGGTACAACGGAACAGACAGGCGGCAAAGACAAAGGAGATTCATGATCCGTGTCTGTGCTGTGGTGCGGATGCGTAAGTAAATGTATCGGCATTAGGAAGAAGTGCTAATGGTTTTTCTATTTACACAATGGGAAATGTGTTAATGGCATCGCTAGTAAGGTAGGTATTGAGTTCCTATTTGCATTTGAATTTGCTGTAGGATTTAATTGATGCAAGAGACGCGGAATGCGTATTTGCTTTGGTCCCTAGGGTGTAAGTCGCCAGCCAATGTGTATGTAGTGAGCATTGTTGTACACATGGCGCGGCTGGGAAAATAGACGGCGCAATATTTATGATCCCTGTCATGAAGGTTACAATGTATGTAAACCGAATTATTTTGTTTACCGGAATTCATCTAAGGAAATTTGACTGGCGACGTAGATGCCGAAATTGATTGGGAATTCCTGGTAAGCTAATAAAGAAATCTTAAGGAGCAGTGGTATGCGAAGAGAATGCATGAAGGTAAGTTTTCTTTACAGGGACTTAAAGATCATAAATTTGATCTCTTTAATGCGTGCAGCATTTTTAGGTGCCGAATGCGAATGCATTGGCGAAGACTTATGCGTCTTGGGTGATGATTATGGGGGGTTTTCAGGAAGGCGAACCGTGGGATTTGGCGGAACCGCCACCAGTACAATGGCGAGGAATTAGCCTTGCATATGTGCAAGCGTACGTCTCGCCCAGGGTGGCCATGGACCAGCGGTTGATAAATGGCATAAACACAGTGATGCTACTGTGTGTTTGTTTGGTTTACAGGCGGGAGCATCATAAGGCATGATCATGGGTATGATTGTCTAAACGTCAATCATATTCGTGCCCAAAGCCCGTGATCGGTAGATAGCCGATAATAGGGAATTGGTCGCAACTGTTGGGAACCTAATGGTATAGGAGCAATGGTTCAATTATGGACCGTAGGAGGAATATCGGCTGCAGCTGTGTCCACAATACGCTGGCCAGCGTGTGTTTATCGTTTATTGGTGACGAACTGTGCCGATAGGGGATATGAAATGGTTCATGTATTATGAATCCGAAACATTCAATGCTATGCATGCCACCCGTGAGGTTTTACTTTCAGGTGAAAGCTAAGTATAGTGGCTTGTGGAGTGAGGGAAGAGACGTAAAAGGGAATGGGTGGTTCTTTGGAAATAGCTTAAAGAACCCCCACAGACCAATACAGTTGTCAGTTGAAACAGTAGACTTTTGAAGGGCAACAGTCTCTAAGATGAAGACCCTAAAATTGGCCGACAACGAAATAGGGGTATTTTGGAATACACGTGGAAAGAAGTTCATCGTTATTGTACCGAAGAAATAAAAAAAAATCCTTATCTGAAAATAATTTTCTAAGGACTTATTGAACGACCCCCTTACTTAAGTTATTTACTAACAATTACACTCCACCGTTTTTTTAAATTATAACCATATGAATAAAATGGGCTTGTAATCATCACTCTTCTCAACGACAATTAATTGCTTTTGCTGATACCTCACATCATCCCGCCATTGCCACTTTAATTGTGTAGTATACATACCCCATCCCAAATATTTTTCCGCAAAGCCTATTCTGTAAGGTTCGTTGCCTTATTCTAATGGACTTTCAATTCAACACTGTGCCCCTGATCCTTTGCGGAGCTGACAATAATCCATTAGTTTTCATACCGAACAATAATGTTCGCAGGACTCAACGCCGGTTTGTCTTGAATGCATGACATGTAAACCATGACGAACCACAACAACGAATTCTAAGGATAATTAATAATGGGTTGTATGTGCAGTCGTGTGGGTTGTTTGAAGATAATATCTCATATCTAGTGAGCCTGTGCTCTCAGAAGTTTTAATCCATGTCCTGACTGTATTTTTTCTGGATTGCTTTCTTTTGTTCAGTATTTATCCGGTTTCTCTTGCATCTAGGAAGGGGCATAATAATATAAGCGGTAATTCAGTCGGTAGTTGGTGTGGTATCGATGCGACAATCACTTGGATATGCGCTCGAAAAACGTTATAATTAAAGTGTCAGATTATTTGGGTTCAGTATCATTTTTCCTCCCTTTCCTCTCTGCCATTGGCTTTAGTGTTTCCTTTTGCGTCTCCTCTTTTTGTTTTGCCACCGGGCGATGTTAGTGGCATTAACACCTCTGACAGAGGACACTCGTTCTGAATTTCTGGACTCATCCTAATATTTTGGCGTTTCCATTTCGGTTTTTTGTATTCCATCAACCGCATATTTTCACAGGGGTGATTGTTAAAAATATTTAATGTCGGTTACCCTTTTTGTGTGTGTGGTCGCCCACCAGGGAAAAGGCTGCCGGGGTGATAAACACAAACTAGGTTTTCCATAGACCAAAGAAGGATTTTTAATTTTGTGCCTTTTCCACAGGGAAATTCGTTTCGCAAATTACTGAGTTTGAAAAGCAACAGACAGCTGAGACAAAAAAAAAAGAAAAAGACAAAAAAGAAAACATTGAAAAATTCAAATTTCAAATTATTGTCCTTAGCGTTTTCATTCCCCTCGTACAGTCAGTCAGGCATAGGCACACATGCTGTGTAGTTGTGTAGATACGTACCGCCTTGTAGCGAAATAGCTCGTCGTAAGACCTAATAAAATTCATGATTTCGTCTTTCCGCCTTTTGTGTTTTGGACATGACAATTGAAAACGGATTCAAGGGGTGAACGCAACGGGTAGAAATTAAATTGTTTTCCATTTTGTGTTTTCTTTTTGCTCACAATGAATACGATGCCGTTATTAAAAACTTTGTCTTGGCTCAAAACCAGAATACCTCGAAAGTACAACTACCAGCACCATTACCATTGACTGGTAGTGGCAACAAAGAATTACCAACAGACGGGTCCCCTAGTCATTACAGCTCAGGCGGACCGCGAGGAATCGAAAGAAGTTTGGCGGTCTTTCAAGGATGTTTCGAGGGAACGAAATACCTTCATAGATTTTTTTGCTGGTACGCAATTTGCGGTTACTAGCGGGTTTTACTTCTTCCCTCTGCTCTGCTTCACGCTAATATGTTCTCTATTACATCTGATTGCATGTGTTGCCTAGGCTTCGAGTATAGCATGGATGCGGGAGTCAAAATGATATATGAGGTCGTTAAGGGTATGTATATTTCGAAGTAGAAGGCAAAGATTCAAATGAAAATATGCTATTCTTGAACTGTTTTAAAGTGCTCGCAACTTGGAGAGGTTATCAATTACCAGGAAATGCGTCTCGTTTGTTCAAATGCTTTTTAACTTCATGCCGGGCCTCAGAAAAGTGTATATGTTTCTTAGTAATTGCTAAGCACGTTAAGGAAAATTTCACATTTTAACAAAGGAAATGCTGCGCAGATACAAGCAACATAATTGGTAAATATTGAGTGACGACAATAAGTATTGTAGAAGAAAATAAGCTACATATTTATAGCATCGTTTATCTTTCCTAATATATAATAATACATTATTATTTAGTTGTTCTTAAAAACTGAATTTCTCTCATTTTTCTTGAAAGTTTAAAGCAAACGACTTCAATCTTATTCTATGAACTAAATCAAAAAGCTTACGATAATAGCAGCTTACCATAAGCACCCTGTTCAACCCAGTCAAAATACCAGAATATGACCTTGTCTGGTGTGCTGCAGTTATACCGTGCGAGTAGAGGTTTCGAATAGTCAACTTGTCGTAAAGGACAACAATGACCTGAATGATGGGTTGAGTCTCAACCCCTAGTCGTTACGAATACAACAATACCGTTAGGCTATAGGGTCCGTCAAACGGTCGAAAAACCGATGGCCATCTTCAAGCCGTTGACTGATAGACTGGTCAGAAAGTTTGGAACAAGTGGCAGGCATGTCCGAATTTTAGGCTCCCGTTTGATACGACCCTGTTAGGCTACAGGTTGCATGTTATGATCGCGTGAAACTTTTAACTAAGTTTCGAACATTGGTGAAGGATCCGAATTAAAGTTGGATAAATGATGTGATGATCCCGAAATAAAGAATTCTGGGGATGAACAAACCCATAAGGGACGGGATATCATATGGTTAACAGTATGCATGTAATAAAGAAATACACGGAAATCAAAATCCACCTGAGGATGCCTGTAAACAACCTATATGTTGTATCGGGTGGGCCATACATTTTTGCAAATGGCAACACATGATTTCTTAAAAACCGTTAGAGGGAGGGACGCGCGAGTGGCGGGGAATTGTGCGTCGCTTCATGCAATTTTATTCACGATGGAGCGCTTCACGGGACAACAGCGTGCTTTTTGTGTAAAACAATTTTACAAAAACAACTATTCGTACGTTACTGTACGAGGCCTATTTAAAATTGAATACGGATTACGCCGTGTAAGTGAGTGTCCAAGTATTAATTTAATGAAAGCTTGGGTCAAGAAGTTCAAGCAAACGGGATCGACGACGAATATTAAACAAATAAGGCGGTCAGGTTCAAGAAGACGCGATGTGAACATTCGGGAGGCTGACATTTCTGTCCCTTGCAGCATGTGTCAGCAAGTTTTCCAAAGTCTGTTGATTTTTTTTTTCATAATATAGGCACTCACGACAGTGCGTCCTCGTACACTATATTCTTTATTTCTTTAGTTTCCAATTTATACTCGATCTAATACCATTTTGACTTGTACATCGTGACAAAGCAACATATAACTGGCCGTGTGTGAAAATCGTATCTTTCGTTTTAACGAATAAGTCGACGCACTCAAAACTTTTCTATAGATATATTTGCTACGCGCCTTTTTGTATTTATTTCTTCTTTTTTCTTTTCATAATATCGTTTTTTTTATTGCCAACTGACGCTCGCGATGTTCTTCGGGTGATAGGTTTAATTAAATATTCAGTTTGTGCAAGTGACACAAAAAAGAAAATCTGACACACGATCAATTTACGATTTAAAACTAATAATGGGAGTTGGCGAGTGATTAACATGTTATAAAAGAATCTAACACACGAAAAACTTTTTTATATAATAGAGAGATATATATATATGGGGCAGCTCAGCACAAACCCCAACCTCCACGCTCACGCCGTGAGTGACTTTCGACTAAATAAGTCAAGCGCACTGTCGGTCACCCTCACATACAAACGGAAGTCACGGCTGAATTGGCGTGGAGTCGAGGGGGCACTACGTGGGTCTCACTCATACACAACAAAAAAAACCGCGAACAGATTTTTCCCGCCAATTTCGTGTGATACACACCACACGTGAGGACAATTGGCGGGCATGTCACTCACTGGCAAATCGCTCGAAGCCAACAACGGACGAGAAGCTCGAGTTCACTCAGGCACAACCAACCCCTGCCTCTCTCGACACCGGTACTGGACATCAGCCAAAACTTCAACCTCCAAGCCATAGAACAGCTTATCTCCGAGGTGGACGAGATCGTCGGCAACTCCCATGACGGTCGCCGATAGAAAAATGACCCAGGACCCTCTCCCGCCCAGCGGATCGACCCCTTGGGCGTCACACTAGCCCTCAACCGCCAGTCGGGCAACCGAGACAACCCCAGCAAGCGACAACAGCAAAGCCACCCGAGAGCAAGACCGGCACCCAGGAAAACAGAGAGGCACTCGGAAAATTCAATAAGCTGGACAATCGCTTCGTGCACGTCTACATAGACCTCATTAAGATGCAAGGTATGCAATACTGCCTCACCATCATCGATTGATGATATCGCCAATGCACTTATATACCACTGGGTCAATAACTACGGAAACCCACTTTACATCACGTCAGGCAGAAGACCACAATTCGATGGGGAGCTATTCACAGAGTTTGCCAAATGCATCGGTGCATAGATGATCCACACGACGCCGTAACATCCGCAGTCCAATGGGATGGTGAAGAAATTCCATCGAACTCCCAAAGCCGCCCTAAGGTGCTGCCCACACTCTTGGGTGAATAGCCTTCCCACAGTCTCAGATCAGTAGAAATGCTCTACGGGACAACCATTCCGATCCACGGAGAATTCGTCGCCTCGGAGTCGGTGCAAGTAAACAATACCACCTTCGTTGCGAGCCAGCGCCGGGCTTTCAAAGCCATCCCGCCTGTCTTAGCAACCCGCACACTACAGGGCACCTTTTCGTCCACAGGGATCTACAGACCTGCACCCACGTCTTCAGAGGACTCGACAGCATCCGAAAATCTCTCGAAGTCTCCTCAACGGCCAGGAGAGCACCGTCTCGATCGATCAATTCAAACCAGCTTACCTGGAGACGGCAAAGTCGGCTCATACCGACCAAACGCCCCGGCTTCAGCAGCCGGCACCACAAGCCATAACCACAGCCCAGGAGTCCGCCCCGTTACACCACATTCACATAATCGAGACACACATTCGCCTCGGCCCGGAGGCAGTGCGGGGAAAAGAGTAGGTTGGAGAACGAAACCCTGAGGAACACTTCCACTAATTTAATAAAAGGCGAAATGGATGCCATTAAGAACCACTTGGATTCAACGGCCAGAAAGATAGTCCCTTATCCATCGACGCAATGAATTGTCCACTTCATGGGAATGTAGCTTCCCTAAAAGAGTTGGTTGCCAAACTCAATTGAAATATTCAATGCGACGAGTGCCTCGTGGTTTTATTTAGGCGCCAAACTTATTCCTGCTGCATATTCAGTTTTGCCGAGAGTAGTAGGCTGATTTATTCATTTTCGAATGTTTGGTCGTTTATCATCATCAATATCGTACCAGCTGAAATCCAGCCAAATGGATTTGCAGAATTGAGATCAGGACGAATTTCTAAAATTGTACTTCCAGTACTCGATTGAAAACTGCAAATCAACTAATCCCAATAGAAATGTACAATATGTACGTTAATTGAAAAAAAATAAAAGAGTACAACTTAGATAAATATAGATTCAAAACTGAAAAAAGATGACTAGAAATAATTAAAATAAAAGAATGTTAAATACGTTTTATTCTTGATCAATTCAACATTTTATAACCCATAAAATACCAGGAAATCTAAAGATCGTAAAATGTATATGTATGAAAAAAAAAATACAATTACGATTGTAAAGCATAGAAGTCTCACCATCTAAACCCGAACAGTATTATTCCTCTTCTAAGAATAATACTTATTTTGAAAAATGTAGAGGTTTATTGGAAAGTAAGCTCTTTAAGAGGATAAGCATTTTCTTAGTAAATAAACATAGTTAGTATTTGCTGAACAACTAAACACAGAATACAGCTTAAATAGTTATTTACAATAATAGAGAAAACGCAAATTACGCGCAAATGTGACTAGATGGTCAGTATCTAGAATGAAAACGTAGTTTATTGATGAAAAATTGATTTTCTGGGCATTAAAAAAATTCGATGGGAGAAGGTTTTTTTTCTATATATATATATATATATATATATATATATCCTACTTTCATATTCACGCTAAAAATGTTCGAAGTATAGATTATGAGTAGGTCTGCAACAGTTGATCATTGTGAAGTAAAATTGTTTTTGACTATCGCAATAAATTTTAATATTCCAATGTGTTTGAATTCTCCAAAAGACAACACATTTAAAGAAAACCAAAGACCAACATAGAAAAGGAATTGCTCGATATTGATGGGAATTATTTGCGCGACAACAGCGAAATGATGATACTACAGCCATACCAGTTGGCGAACTTGCAACGTTTAAGAATTATACCATCCACTGAATCTAATGCTGATAGGCCGCTCGGGATGGCGGAAAGGTTCCTAACGTTATGAAGAAAGCGAAAGTTGCGTCACAGCAACTACTTCAATCACACCGGTAATTACAACAATTCACTCCCTTAAAAGCCAAAAACAATCTCTGGAAACCCCGAATTAAAGCAGCCTCTCCGGTCACAACACATCGGCGGAGTTGCAATACAAAATATGTAACAATACAAATGATTACAAAGTATGTAACTTTCATGATTTACAAAAACAAATTTATAGATTTATTATTATAATTCATTAACGTGAAATTAATTCGCATTAATTACAAACAACGAACTTAATTGCGGTATTATTGGTTATGCGGGCGTGTTCATCGGTTCGCCCGCCTTTTCCTGTTGCCCACATCGGCGCCCTTCCAAGTCCTTTTATTTTTTCACCGTCAATTTTATTCCAATTAAGTAAAGTTTAATAAAACAAACAGTCAGGCGGATATTGTAAAGTGAGAATTTGCGCACATTAACTTCCATTATTGTTGAGAAGCCGTGCCGGTGAGTATCCTTCGACGCCTTTTCATATCAAAAAGCGTGAAGAAAAAAAAAGAAAATCCTTCCAATTTTTTGTGCTGTCGTTTTTATTTTTTCCTTGTTTTGATTTTCCTTGTTCTTTCAGTATTTTAATTTTCTTTTCTTATTTCGTCTTGTTTTTGTTTAAAACTCTTCTGGCTCCTCAGTTTAATGTTTAAGATCGTTTGTAATGTGGAGACGTCGCGTTGAGTTACATTAAACATAAAGGAATAGGAGAGTTTACAGCGAAGCCCTGAGAATGATTCATTCTTCCGCGTCCTTTGGCCGGCTATTGTTCACAATTGAGAAGGATGGTGGCAGAAAAATTGTTGATTTGACTGCCTGTTTAATTAGGGCAGTTTGCTTACATCATTTTTATGGTACATGTTAAAAGAGGTCAACTGGCGAGGGAAAGCAGACCGTTTTAGGTGAAAGAAGTTAAGGAAGAGAATAGTTGATATTTATTTGAAGTCTTTGCTTTTATTTCTCATCGGCTTTAAAAGTCACAGTATCTGGTAATTACCGCCAGGCTGGTAACTTACTATATAGTTAAACAAATGTATGATTGATTTATCGCGACAAGTTTTCCAGGAGGCAACTGGGTTAAACTCAAATAAGCTGTTGACAGAATAGTTGAATCTCTCCGTTGATACATTGGTTTAGTCATACATTAATCGGTTGAACAACAATCAATCAATCGTTATACAATTAATTGTGTCCCAAAATGTTGCAAACTCATCAATTGGTCCGACTTTGTCCAAGACCGCAGAAACTGGTCACTTTTCGTACAAAATCACCATTAACAACGACGTTCCCTTCTACTTCAGTGGATTCGTTAACAATAATAACTGTCGAATCTGCCCTGATGAAAATGCAAGATTGAACGTTAAGAAATTCATGCATCACATTGTGTGGGGCAGTTTTTGGGCTGACGGTCGTCATTTTTGAAGACAACGCGAAACAAGCAGTTACCATTTCAGCGAATGTTACCAACACATGATAATGGACTCCTCATTCTCGTGAAGAAATGTTCCTCTTCACTCGCTAAACCACTGCGGAATCTCTTCCATTTGTATTATTCTAGTGGCCGCTTCCCAAGTCAGCAAACATTCAGCCAATTGCCAAAAACGGGGACAAATCGTCCTTTTCTTTTTATCGACCCATAGCACTAATTTCTATTCTCTCGAAGGTAATGGAATCACTGATAAGCCGTCAACTTTCGAAATATCTGGAATCAAATGACCTCCTCAATGACCGCCATTCGTAGCAACCGGTCTACAGGGGATTTGATGGTGTACCTTACTGAAAAGTGAAGACATTCCATCCACTACCTTGGAGAAAGCAAGGTAGTCGTGTGGGGGTATGCGTATGTGTGCCGACACGGGTACTGGTTCGCTCCTATCCCCATCAAGTTCACTCTCACGAAATATGAGAAATCAAACGACCGCCTTTATGACCGCCAATATGGCTTTCGTAGCAACAGGTCCACAGGAGATTTAATGGTGTACCTTACCAAAACGTGAAGCTATTCCATCCACTACTTCGATGAAAGCAACGTTGTTGCACTGGATATTTCGAATCCTTCGACAGAGTTTGACATCCATCCCTTTTATCAAAATTACATTCATATGGAGTGGACAAATCCCTGATCCAATGGATAAGAGATTATCTTTCTTGCCTTTCAATTCAAGTGGTTCTTGATGGTGTCAAATATGTCTCCCATCGAATTAATGCAGGTATTCCCCAAGGTCTTGTACTCGCACCCACTCTTTTTCTCTTCTTTATAAATGATCCGTTCTCCATTACCCACAGCCCAATTCACTCGTTGCTGATGATAGCACATTGAGTTTCTCATACTTATACAAACATTCCCGACCAAACTCTTTAAACGTCATTACCAATCAGCAGATTATGCTTAATACATTGAATTCAGACCTGAACAAGATATATCAATGGGGATTATCTAACCGAGTAGAGTTCAATGCCTGAAAAAGTCATTGCTGTCTCCTGTCGTCAGAGGCGAACCCCAGAGTAAATACACTGTCGATGAACGCTATTTGTATCGATGAAACCAAGGAACTGTCAATCCTCGGCACTCGAATTAATTCGACCCTTAATTGGAGCGACCAAATTTTTAAAGCTGCGAACAGTGCAGCCAAATGCATGGGGTTCCTTAAGAGATGCAAAACATACGTCACTCCATCCAACCTGGCCACTAGTTACAAGGTGTATATTCGTCCCAAACAGGAGTTCAATTCCACTTTTGGCCGGACGCATGCAAAACTGCACTGCACGTGATCGATAGGATGCAAAAACGAGCAGTGAAACTTATTGGAGACCCAGCTGTAAGTCGATCAATGCCGTCGTTAGAACATAGACGCAACGTATCATGCCTATCTCTTTTCTATAGGTATTATCACGGTCTTTGATCAACTAAGCTTGCTCAATGTGTTCCGCTTTTATTTTCCCGGCATATTCGTCAATCTGTGAATGCGCATCAATTGACGTTGAAAGTGGACTTCAGGCGCACAAATAAGCATTCTTTAGCCGAACCACACGAATGTGGAAGTACTGCCTAATCATGTGTTTCCTCGTCGTTGTGATGTCCAGGCATTCAAGGCCGATATACATCGACTCCTTACCTTATCCGCTGCCTGTCCATTCGCTCGCACTGTGCTCTGACATTTAGGGGTATTTCAAAATCCCCTTTTGTACGCGCGTTTGTGTAAAAAAAAATTGTATTTTATTTTATTTTATTTTATTTAACTCGCTCTTCGTTCGCTATTGAGAAAGCACCGCGAGACGCGTTATAACAAAGTTGGTGTACAGTCGACCGAACCGGGCCCTGCCTTAGGTCACACCGATCGATCACTATTCAATAAACTTTGGGTCGGTAGAACAGGGTCCGCATGGCGGGAATTGACCCTTAAATATAAGGTATAAGTTGATTTTAGTTAGACTTAGTTAGATACATATCGTGACAAGATGGAAGCAGTACTTTGAAAACCTGCTCAATGTGCGCACCCATCAGCCACAAATAAAAGCACCAGACGTACATACAGCCGAGCCCCAGATCCCAGAGCCCTCTTTCGGCGAAGTTGTAGACGCGATAAATCGACTGAAAAACAACAAGGCCCCAGGAATCGATTGCATACCGGCAGAGCTTGTGAAGCATGGGGGAGGGGCAACCGCTCGAAAGATCGACCAACTGGTTAAAATAATATGGGACAAGGAAGTCAATCCGGAAGAATGGATAACCTCAATAGTCATCCCCATTTTCAAAAACGGCGACAGATCTGACTGCGAAAATTACAGAGAAATATTATTGCTCCCAACCACATACAAAATATTAACAAATGTCATACTGGCAAGAATCACACCGTACCCAGAAGAAATATTGGGAGACTACCAATGCGGATTCCATCGGAACCGGTCAACAAGCGACCAGATGGTCACAATAAGGCAACTGCTGGAAACGAAGTGGGAATACGGAAAGACGGTTAACCAACTGTTCGTGGACTTCAAAAAAGCCTATGACGACTCAGTCGCAAGGCAAAGACTCTACCATATTGTAGTTGAGCTGGGAATCCCGAAAAAATATGCCGCCCTCATTCAAATCTGCATGAACGAAAACAAAGGGCGAGTTAGAATAGAAAACCACCTCTCAGAACCATTTGAAATTTTTGACTAAAACAAGGGGATGGCCTCTCACCATGCCTTTTTAACCTTCTCCTCGAATATGTTATCAGAAAGGTACAAGACGACAACACGACCGGATCATCCCTGAACGGGGTCACACAAGTGCTCGCGTATGCGGATGACATCGCCGTTCTGGGCGATAATCTCGAAACAATAAGTAAAAACTGTGAAATCATCATGCAAGCAGCAGAAGAAGTGGGCCTAGAAATAAACGAAGACAAAACGAAATACATGATTACAACGAGAGCAGGTGGACCTCAGAGAACACATATGAACGTCAGGGGCAAGATATTTGAAAATGTCAAAGAATTTAAATATCTTGGAACGATACTGACGATCAGAAACGAAACGTCAAAGGAAATTAACAAAAGACCACATTCCGGCAACGCTAGTTGGCATGTAGCCAGTAAACTATTAAAATCCAAACTGCTATCACGTAACATAAAGCTCCGTGTCTATAGAACCATAATCATGCCGATTGCTCTATATGGATGCGAAACATAGGCTCTCACAAAACGGGAAGAGAACAAATTCCCCGTATTCGAGAATAAAGTTTTAAGAGGTATATTTGGCGGTAAATATGACGAGGAGTCAGGACAATGGAGGAAACTCCACAACCACGAACTGGAAGAGCTATACCGCAAACCCACAATAGTGAGAGTGATCAAGTCGCGAAGATTAAGATGGGCCGGACACGTAGCGCGAATGGGCGATGATAGGACCGTGCATAGAATTCTTGACGGTAAAGTAACGGGGAAGAGACCGAGAGGACGGCCGCGACGGAGATGGGAGGACAATGTTAGATTGGACCTCGAGGAGATCGGATCAGATGGTCGAACGTGGAAGGAGAGCGCACAGGACAGGGAACAATGGCGGAGCCGCGTCGGTGAGGTCATGAACTTCCGGGTTCCTACAGGCCAGTAAATAATAATAATAATAGATACATATGTAAGGTTATACTATTGTTAAGTTTTGTTTTACCCTTACCTTCTAGGGTGGACGTCTGTTCCAGATGGAGGTGTGGGACCGGCCTCTTTAGTGGGAGCCTCCCCGATGAGCGGATCTCCTAACGCAAGTTCCTTCCGCTTGCTTGTTTCCGGAGTTAGTCCACCATGGGGGATGGACTTTCTTGTTAGCAGTGGTGCCGACAGCGTTGGCCATCTTGGAGAAACGGATCAACAGTTGATGGGTGAGAATATCCGCAATCGTTTTTTATTTCACAAATAACAGGCCTTTTGGGATTTGTTTAATTTTAATTTGTTTATTTGGTTTAACTTGATTTTATAATATTCGGCCGTAACTTGAACCGTCTGGATTTCGACTGATCACGAATCCAAAATGTGCCGCCCTTTTATACTCTGTGGCGACAGAGATTGGTTAAAAATGTTATTTAAAAATGCCAAGAAGCACAAACAAGATTTTGTGTGCTTCAATTGGAATGGGATTCTGGAAAGCGGATATGAATTTGATTGAACAGATTCCCGGAAGGAGAAATTATGAAATGCATTTAGTATTAGGCATTTCATTATGTTAATGGTTATAGGGAATTGAATCAATGCACGACAAATGGACTTTCGGTTAAGTTTGGCGTGCATATGATTCAATTGGGGAGCATGATTGGGATTATAGGTGACGAATTTCGCGGAAGACACAACCATGAAATGCAATTGAAGATACGCATTTCATTATGTTATCATTCCAGGGATTTGCTCATCGCACAGTATGAACTTAAGGTTCGTACTATGATGCATCATTTGGGGAAAAAGTATTAGGTTGAAGCTTATTAGGAATTGGGTGCGGATGGTGATTTAGGATCACTACACATATATATTTTTTTTAATAAAAATCAAATTAAAACAACAAATATATTCAACAACAAATGCATTCAAAATAGGTTTCCCATACTTTTACTAAAGAGAAAAAAATAAAGAAGAACAAATTATGTATACCACCACAATGTTAATACATAAGACTGTTGCGTCTCTAACAGATACACACACAAAACACAAGCAAATAGTGAAGAACACCGAACGAAAATCGAATAAGATAATGCATCAGAGCCGTATACCATAGCGATAAAATAACAATTCACATTAGTGAAATATACTTGCTTTTAAAAATCGAATTCTTAGCACGGCCAGTAGCCTGATGTGTTACGCATTGGTTCAATTTTTGGTGATTCTAACTGTCATAGCGTCAGCTCGGATCACACGTTCTTCACTATTAGCCCAAACGCTATAATTGGTGACCCCGACGCGATTTGTACACACAGCACACACTTTTCCGTAGTAAACAGAACTTCACACACGATCATGACTTCCGCATAGAGCACTGGCACACTCGCCTGCTCCGACGATCTCTCGCTCCGTCGTTCGCACACGAAATTGATCGTAACGAAGTTACTGAGGAGCGAGTAGTGTTGCGTCTCTAACAGATATGTGGGGAAGAAGAATGCTGCTCCGGCGTACGGCGCTGATTCCCTTCTTCCGCCATCATCACTAAACGCTTGCATTGAAGGTAGTTCACCGGACGCGGCAACAGAATACCAGGGTAGCATTTATATAACGAGCACACAGTGGTTAATGAAAGCGAAAACACGTTGTCACAATTTCCAGTCTTCCACTGGTTGACACACTAAATAATCCGCAACATATCTAGGAAATGAAGCAGGAGACAGGAAGCAAAACACAATTTGGGTCTATTGAATCGTAATAGATTTTTTATTTTATTTCGCTTTCGGATTACATTGTTGGGTGTCAATTTATTTAATTATTAAAAGAAAAATTCGCTTGTAGTTAATTTAATCCCGAACACTTTAGTCTTCACTACCGCTTTACATGTGAGACAGGCTATCAAGTCTACCAGCACTTCACAAACGACTCGTTATAAACGCATCTCTGCAGCCGGCGGAGAGCGGGAGTGAACCGACCGTCACGAACGGTGGTTGTAATAGGACTCAGCGATATTAATTCTCTGACAAGGGAATTCGGTCAGTGAAACTGGCTCTCTTAATTAAGGGGTGCGGTTTCCTATTCCAAGAGAGACATAAAATTTCTCTTTGGAGTAACCAAACCGACCTCATAGAGGAGATCTTCACGATACACAAGTGTGTGTGTACGTCGGTTCTTTTCATAAATCAAAGCCGTGGTGAAGAACCTGAAACACAAAGAAAGGGAAAAGGATCGTAGAGATCTTGGTTTATGTGAGAAGGTTACTGGGAAACGGATCCAGAACTATGTACGATAAAAGAGATTTATGACCCGTGAGTACAACTGATTAATCAAGTTGCAACTCATTAAATCGTAGATGTATTTGGGATACGTTTTGGTAATTGGATTGTTTGTGTATCGCCAGATGCCTGCTGGTAGACAGCGTTCCTTAGTTTGCACTTAGTGCATTAGTAAGGCATTAGTCTCAACACAGGTGGTGCTAATTACATGCATCTGCGTTGGACGGTTTATCGCTGGCTAAAAGGGGTCGCCAGCCGATGTGTGTGTAGATAGTTTTTTGTACAAACATCGAGGCTGGGAAAATAGACGGCGCAATATTTATGATCCCTGTCATGAAGGTTACATTGTATGTAAACCGAATCATTTGTTTACAGGAATTCGTCTAGGGGAATTTGTCTGGCAACGTAGATGCCGAAATTGGTTTGGAATTCCTGATAAGCTAATAAAGAAATCTTACAGAGAGTTAGTATACGTAGAGAATGCATGAAAGATAAGTTTTCTTTACAAGGACTTAAAGATCATAGATTTGATCTCTTTAATGTGTGAAGCATTTTCAGGTGCCTAATGCGATTGCATTGGCGAAAACTTATGCGTCTTGGGATGAGGTAATGGGGGTTTTTAGGTAAGTGTACCGTGGGGTTTGACGGCACCGCAATACACAAGCAAATACTGAAGAACACCGACCGAAAATTGAACAAGATAATGCATCAGAGCCGTATACCATAGCGATAAAATAACAATTGACATCAGTGGAATTCTAAACACGGCCAGTAGCCTGATGGGTTGCGCTTTGGTTCAATTTTTTGTGATCCTAACTCTCATAGCGTCAGTTCGAATCACACATTCTTCACTAGCATTCTAAACGCTATAAGACTATATACAAAAATATAAGAATAATACAATAACAATAATAAACTCAGTATTGTGTGCCATAATGGCTTTATACAAAAAGGAAAAGAAAAAGGAAATATGTATATATATAATTATATATAATTTTTTTAAGTTTACTTAAGCTAATAATAATGTAATAGAGTTTAAGTGAAATATACAAATGGAAAAGGGGTACATATCTGTGGATGATGCATGCCAGAGGCTCGGGCCTGTCCGACCTTTAGAAGATTACTTAGAAATTAGACTTCTAAGCACTCCCTAAATTTGCTGAAGACTTATTTGCCAATACGAAATGAAATGAATTCATCCAATTTCATTACAGCGTTGCGAAACAAATTGTTTTGAAATACTCCAGTCCCTACAAAAATAATGAACTAAACATCATGGTACTCTAATATTAATAACATAGAGATATCATCGACGCCCGCTGTTATGCCCCCGAGTCCATTCCACCGCAAATACGTCTACAATAATATTGTTTTGATGATCTTAATATTTTCTCAAACTAATCGAGAAATTAAAGTCTCAGAAAGCCGACTCGCTTGTATTACCTAAAATTCATAACGTAATCCCTCAAACAATCGCTGCATTGAAGAAATTCAAGATTCTCTAGAATGTGAATGCGAAATTAAAAAAAAGAAAAAGTTCGGAAGCTAAAAATCGATCAGCCCCTATATCATTCAATCAACAGCCCAGACTCTTAATCAAGAAATTAATGATTTCAATTATACACTGATCCATCACATAGATTGTGCTTAATGACTACGTTCATTTGCTGCAATTGATAAAAAGAAAAAAAAATGCCGTCCCAGTTTCTTAATCACACGCCTAGTTTTTGCGATGGGATTTAACGATATTCCTACCTTTCCATCAGCACCAATGCTTGAATTATTTTCAAATTGTTAACAAAATTCCGACTCCCATCAATTACATAACAAAGAACTCAAAATGTATTTAGTTCTAGTATTTTTCTTCAGTCTATCGCATCTAGAGTAATAAAATTCCTTTTTAGCTGTTCCCGACATCCGCACCACCGCTCTACTGCAGCATTGTAGCGTTGCCGCAATCGTTTTGTAGTCGCAACACAGAATCGCCAGCATCATCCTCATCGCCATTGGTATCACCATCACCGACACCATCGTTGGCGGCATTATCTCTACCATTGCCGCGTTTACCTTTGGTGGCACTAACTAGGAATCCAGCGAGGGACACGGTGAGAAATTCGTTCAAATATTTGTCATAGTTCCCTTGCGAGCGCGAAAATCAAACGAACCGCGAACTCAGTCTCAAGGTGTTCCCGGCTTTTGTCGTCCACCAGCTGCGTTGATGGGAAAATCTCACTCGTTTCACATTCTTTGCCGGAAAACGAGGAATATCTTGCCTTGATAATGCTTCTTCTACTGGTGTACATTTGTTTGCCTTTTCCACTTGCAGCGGAGTCTAGAACAATGCCATCCCCCATCAGCCCGCCCGGTAGTGCTCTAGTGGACGTCCAACAATTGCTTGTTGGCTGGTACAATGGACATCTGAAAATCCATTCTTTTGAGCCACCTGGAGTACTGAATAAAGATTAATAATGCATCGTTGCGGTAACGAAGAAACACCTTTACCCGTTGCCTTTGCATATAGTCTGCCTATCATAATGTGCTTCTTTTTGTGGTGTAGTTATGCGACGTAAAGCGGTTGGTTTTCTAAGACAGGAACATTCAAAAGAAGGTGTGAACACTAAACACACTATGAGGAAAAAAAACTTGCTTTAGCTCGTTTAGTTTTTATCAGACGAGATATTACAATAAAAGATAAACCGACTGTGCCATCTGATTGCGGGCGAGTATGATAAATTATGTCGGGGATAGTCTCACAGGAAACGTTATCGAAGAATATCATTTACATTTTAGTAGGGTTTCTGTTTTTGTAGGGAATGTATTTAGAGACGGTGTATAGTATATAAATATCATATTAAGAGACATGGGTTCCTAATATTGCAGAGACTATATATACTTTACTAGGAAGGTAAGACTTCACATTACTGGGAAGAAGTAGTGTAGGATAGAAAGAATAGGTTCCATCATTAGCTTCTAATATTTACGTCGCATTTAGTTTTAAACGTTTATATGTCAAAGTGGTAGACAAACTGAAATTGCATAGCCTCCTTATACATTGCGACCAATTTATTTCAAAATGACAAAACAGAAGGTTCCATCATTAGCTTTTAATATTTACATCGCATTTAGTTTTATATGTTTACGTGGTAGACAAACTGAAATTGGAAGTGCATACCCTCCTTATACATTGCGACCGAATTATTTCAAAATGACAATCAGCAACAATGCCAATGTCATCAATGTTTAACATTTAAAGCCTTTTTTTTTTCATTTTTACAACATTTTTTATTTTTCTTTTCTTAATTTCTAAATTAAAGGCTAGACAAAAAATGCTTAAATTCTAGCTTAATTATCTTATATAATAACTTACTGGTCCTTCGCAGACGCTCTAAGCTAAACATTGCTTAACATTTGTATAATTTGCCTTTCGGCGACAGAACTTTGTGGCAATACTTATAATTATTTGAGACAAAGAAAAATTTGAAAAACTTTGTCAATTTTTTTTTTGTTTTTTTTTTCTTAAAATTTAACTTACTTAACTTACCTACGTTTTTTTTTTTTTTTTTTTTTTTTTTATGTAAAAGCACTTAACCTAACTTAACTTAAATCTTATACTACCCTAATTCTAGAAAAGCTAAGTCTATGTAAGCTAGCTGATGATAGTATGATTCTTTACCGACTTTGGTACCCAGGTCTTTATATGCCATTCAACCACCAGAACTGTTGACGCTGTCTAATACTATCGTCCCGGTCTCTGTGGGAGATAGCCCTACTGAAGCGCAGGAGCTCTTCTTCGGTGCGCGCTACTTCCCGGTCGTAGCACAATCGCCCGTCTACAGATGATCTACTTACATGATAGATCAGCGGAATTCCGGATCTATCCTGTATAAGCCCTTTCATATCCAAGTCAAGGAACGCCTCTGGTGGAACAAAGCCGTTGCGACGCATCATTTAAAGCCTTTCTTGAATAGTTATGTGCACATACTTGAGAACAATGTGGAGAGTCCCTTCCGCCTCGAAAATTGTATATCTAACATCGTATAAATCTGTGGCGGTTCCACCAAACCCCACAGTTCGCTTTCCTAAAAAAAAACGCATAACACCCATCTTCCCATATAATTTCGCCAATGCTATCACATTCGGCACACAAAAACGCTGCACGCATTTAAGAGATCAAACCCATGATCTTAAATTCCCTGTTAAGAAAACTTACCTTGCATTAGCATCTTAAGTGCTTCACGCATTAAAGAGATCAAATCTGTGATCTAAAAAAACCCCTAGAAAAGAAAACTTACCTTTCATTCATCCCTTTGCAATTTAATTCTGCGTAAGATTTCTTTCTTAGCTTATCAGGCAGAACCCCCATTATTACAACCCAACTCCCAAGGTTTACCGCCAAGGCATTTGCATGGGCACCTAAAAACATTCCCTTCCCAAGGATAGTTAATATTTTCAATCCATTACCTGGATATGCCCGCAAAGAATTTTTCATACATGGGCATTCATACATTGTCGATGGATCTCTGCATTAGCGACCCAAAAAACCGAATTTCCAATTAGTGTAGATATTCACACTATAGTTCGATCCTGGCGTCGCCATAGATTCCATGCAAAATTGACACAGATGGTATACACAACCGTCATTGTGTACCCATCTAAATTACCTTCCGAAGACTTGCAACTATCGATACAGCTGCAAGTACTTCTCGCTGAAATATTTCTTTGTTTGAATCTTCAAACAATCACCGACGTCGCACTTAGCCGTCGGATTGGATTCAATAGCATAAACATATGCAAACAAAGGAATCCAATTCTTCCAGTCGGCAGAGATACGATATACGATCTCTATTATTTCAATCCCTTTTAGCATTTAATAAGTGGCTGCTATTTAGACAGCTGACTCTCATTACCGAACGATGCCTTATGTCGTTTCCCCTGTGTTCCTTTTTTTCCTCGTTGTAGTTTCCGTTTATTCTTGGCTAAACACGGTGATGTGTTCGAACGCACACATACACCACCGCGTCCCAGAGATCGCCTTCCATTGGTCACTGGTCAAAGGAAATTTCATTTTCTTTCCACCACACCACCAAATTCACCCCAAACGTGGGTTGAATCTTTGAGTCCTTTGCCATCCGCTGACCGCCACGGTCATGCCGCCCCCGCTCTCCGGTGTGCACGGAGACGCGAAAACACCCGGAGTCGTGTGGGTAATAGTAGTTTAAAATCCATAAAAATCAAGTTAATATTAATAATAAGTTCTAAGTGAAGTATAAAAACACTAAGTATTTAATAATGGCTAAGAACGAGTTAATAACCAAAGTGAAATAAAATAAAAAAAACATTTGCTTCAACAGAATAACCGTGTGTTTAATTTCCCGGCAGCGGTTCCTGGGTGTTGTTGTTAAGGTGTTTGGTTACTTCTCGTGGACGGTGTTTGGAAGACGTTTTCCCTTACTCCCGGTTGTGGACAAACATCGCGGCGTTTCGTTCATTTATTTGGTGATTAACTTTTGGCGGAACTTTCATTAAGTGAATGATGGGGAAGAAGTGAACGGAGTGCCCATGCCTGGCACAATACTTTTCCTTCCCACAAATCTCCAACTGGCTTTTCGAGCTATTACGAATAGATGCAATGAGATCTGGCCTTTGCAATCTCTCTTTGATAGTATCGAATACAAAAACAATCGAGATTTGAGCAATTAATGTGAGGGAAAGTTTCTTACAGCTCAGAACTGAATCAACAACTTCTTACGGAGAATGAAAATGGCGTCAAATACAAAACTGTAGCCCTTACGACAGATCAAAGAGTTTGTAGGATATGGTTATCTGTTGCATGATGTTTGGTTGTTATCTCTTTCCATTTATTTTAAAAATCATGAGTCGACTGAAGAATGAAACAATGCACACTGGTTACTGAAAAAAAAGAAAAATGCCTTAACCACTTTTTCGTCCAATTCTTTCGGATGGTAAAATTCCATTAGTGTTGAAAAACGATCTGAAAATACTAGCAGGCATTTGAGTATTAAACATCTGGCACGTCTTTACGGAATCAGGAGACCTTCAAACTTACAAGCCATTGGCAACCTACAATGTGGTACCTAATCACTTCATTAATTATTCAAGCAAAACCATCTGATACTCAATTCTCAGTCGGAATAAACGATCCAGACATCTTGGCGACATTGTTAAGTTCCGTTTCGACTATCAATTAACACCCCTCCCACATTCACTTGCTTATCATGCTCCCTATTCCAACAAATTGCCTCCGGAAGAAAATAAAAGGCCATCCCGCGTAGGTCCACCGCACTACAATACAACACCGACAAAGAGCTATCTGTCCGAAAAGTCTTATCTTCTCCAAGTCCCATTATAAATAAAATACCAATAAAATTTGGAAATTAATGCAAAGGGTTAGTCTCCGGCGTCGGCTACTGTTCATTATGCACTCTCCCCACGACGCTAGACTGGTAAATTATTCAAACACTCATCGAATACCCAGGACAGAACACAACCCAAGTGGTATTACCATAAAAATAAGAATTTCGGTGTACAATGTATCTGTGAACAGAAAGCTACAACCCAACCGAGGTCGGGGTTATTAAATTCAAAAACAGGAATCAGCCAAACGAAAGGACTCTACGACACAAGGGAGCATCCGAAAAGAACGTGTCATAATGAGCTCAGAATAATGCATTTCAACGAACGACCTGTCCTTTTGGGTTCACCGATGAATAAGGAAGAAAATCAATTCACCTGTAGCATAAATTAATTCACCAGATAACTGTGGGCAGTACAATGCAACAGAATGTCTGAAAAGACCACCGTAATTCAAATGGTTAAAATCGGTCGCCAGATCGAAATCATCCTTAAAAACTCATTTCTATAGGAGAACCAAAAAAAACGTGGTGGTGACATAGGCCGCCATAAATAAGCATCTCAATTGTTGTGGATGAATAAAGGATTACAAAATGTTCAGCATATTTTCAAAAAAAAAGCGAACGGAATGCGCGGATTGATGCGGTTTTCTGGCAATTTGATGAACCCATATCGTGTATAAAATGTGATTGTATTGGAAAAAAAATGTTCATTGAGGTATCATGTACTGAGTTTCTGGAGAAGTGAAATTATGTGGTCGGAATTAAGCGCAATGTTTGACAAACGTCTGTTACAAGCACTACGACTCTTAGGAAACATTTGATCAATCCTTAACTGCAATCGCCTTTGAGCACAGAACATTCTTGGAGCCATTGCTCCTTTAACAACCGTCGGTAATTTCGATTCTTCTACAAGTGCATTGAAAACATTTCCAATATTGTGCCTAATATGCATATAACCAACGAATTTTAATCGTATAAAGTTCCATTCGGGGTTGCGTAATATTCTGGCAAAAATTGATGCTTAATATCACATTCAAAAGTATGTGTACAAAATAAGCAACTTGATCCATTTTTAATCGGGACAACAAGGCAAATCACCCACAATCAAACCACCAATGAGTTTTTACCCCAAGGAGCCTGTGGGTGTTTTTACTAGTGGCGCCAGCACGGGCGCGGGTTAAGAAAATACCACAGATCGATCGCGAACGCCCACCGAATAATGCTACAACTGTTCTCCAAAGGATAAATAAAACGCGTCAGTAATTCCTTTGATTCACCTTCTTTTCTTTATTGGTAAACTGGTAATCGGTTTTAACTTTACTTCATGATGAAGCTATACAAAAATTATCCACACGGTTAAACCTATGTTAAGAAAAATTGCTCTGTATTGTAGTTTTATACAAAATTATAAACTCGGCTACACCGTACACTGCGGAAATTAATTACACTGTCTTTAGTATTTAAATTGAAATTCAGCTTTATGCGTTGATAATGACACTGTTGATTACAAACATTGATTTTGGTAGATCACGTCGTACGATGTAGAAATTAATTTAATGGTCTTTAGAACTTGAATTGAAAATTTAACCTGGGAGGAGAACAAAACACACGCACTACGACCCTTGATTTACTCGCTCAGTAGAACACACACGGTGAAATTTCTTACACGACCCTATGGGTGATATCACTTGACTCTCTATATAACGCGGCTAGAGGTGAAGTTTAAAGTTGTGAGGCTCGACCGTCCTCTACGAAGATTGACATCTGACTCCCCGGATGATGCAACTCACATCCATCTGTTTGATGGCCGCGAATTGCATAGATAAGGGAGGATTATATATGTGGGCGTATAGGAAAAGCACAATGCCCTGCGATGAGGACGATGATCGGTGGACACCTGATCAAACAGAAGTACATCGTTGGTGATGTATGCCAGAGATCGAAATAGATTTTTGTTTCAAAGTAAACAAAAACGCTATTTCACAGATCAATGGTGTATATGATGATGATGATGCACAGATGATGTATATGATGTGCCTATGATACAAAAGGGGTCGTCATGGTATTTGCCTAAGATTCCTTGGAAACACCGATGATAGGCAATATCCAATCTAGTCATATGGCGTCCGTGCACAAGGAGGCAAATTATTTTGTTGACATAAGTCAACAGGAACCTCGTCGACGGCGGTAAGGGGTCAGGCTGGATGGCTATATGTTTAGAATAATATGCGGGTAAGTAAAACGCACACAGTGGGATACTGTATGTTTAATTTAGGTTTTCAGGCGGGTCATCATATGCATGGCATGGGTAAGGTTACCTAAATAATGATCTTTTCCATGCCCAAATTCCAGGATCGGTTGATAACCGATGAAAGGGAATTGTCGCAAGTGTTGCGGACCTAAGGGTATAGGCGCGATATTCACTTATGAACCGTAGCAAGAATACCGGCTACAGCTATGTCAACAATTACGCTGGCCAGCGTGTATTTATTTTTTATAATTGCTGACAAGCTGAGCCAATTGTCCGGCACGGTCCATGTATGACTGAAATAATTTGTTTGGTGTCCATGCTTGATAAGATTTAATTTTCAGGTGAAAGGGAATGAAGGGTAGCTTACGCTGCCCCAAAATTGCAGGTAGGTATGATGGGTTTGGAAAGTGGTTAATTTAAGAGGATGGGCGGTTCTTTGGGAATGTATTAAAGAACCGCCACAAGCCCATTACCACTATATTAACATTGATGAATACATTTACGCATTTCTTTATTAACCAGTTATGTGTGCTAGATGGCTACAACCGTCATATAAAATGTTGTCACCATTTGATATTTAAATTGTAATTTCGAGGAAAACTAAAATATATTCATAAATTTTAATACGTGTACGAATCAAAACGGAATGCAATAAACAAATTAAAATTATAACTAATTTGAGATAGATTCATGCGTCCAAGTCCGATCAAGGATGAGAAAGCGGTATCCAACAACTAATAATGAAACCAGGTGTTTTATCACGATGTTGACTTTGAAAGGTATTGTACTAAGATCAGCGCGCCATACATCGGATATAGTAAAAATAAAATCCATTATTTTTGCATTAAATTGAAGGCCGTACTTAGCATAGTTAGAATGCTCCGATTTAAATCAAATATACATCGTTTCGTTCGATAACTTGTTGCCATTTCGAAGCCGCTTTCGTTTTGCCTCTCTCGCAGAAACCCTCGACCCCATTTGGGAAAAAAATTGGGGCAGCTGATTTTCTCAAACATCTCTAGAGGCGAATTTTTTAGCAGCAAAATCGTTCGCCATATACAAGAGCAGGTGGTAATGACCTGGTTCCAAGTCCGGTCTACGAGGGTTGCCTCTTATGTTTCGGGATTTGGCAACCCTAGTGTTGCAATCCGGAAATTGACAGCTCTATCGTAAAGTTGGACATTTTTGAGGTTATACGCACTCATAACGTTTTGACATACGAGCGCTATTTGTGTTGTTTCAGTAACTTAAAAGATTCATCTCGGCCCAAAAATGGAATTAAATCGTCAACATTTTCGTGCGATTATTTTTTACAACTTTCGGCGTGGATTAACTCAGCAACAGTGCATGGATGAACTTAATTCAATTTTTGGCGATGAAGCTCCATCAAGGACCAGTGTTTATCGATGGTATCGTGAATTCAATCGTGGTCGTAGTTCACTCCAAGATGAATTTCGTGAAGGTCGTCCAAAATCAGTTGTTGTTCCGAAAACCATTGATGCTGTGCGCGAACTGATATTGGAAGATAGTCATGTGACCTATCGTGAGATTGAAACAACCTTAGGCGTTAGTGGGATCAGCATACATTCAATATTGCATAAACATTTGACTGTCAAAAAAATTTGTTCGCGTTGGATCCCACGCAATTTGTCAATCGCCCAAAAAAAGGCTCGTGTCAATTGGTCGAAAGAAATGCTCAAAAAATACGGTGGCGGTGCTTCGAAACACGTCTATGACATCGTGACAGGTGATGAATCGTGGATTTACGCGTATGAGCCCGAAAGTAAACAGCAGTCGACTGTCTGGGTGTTTCAAGATGAGCCAAATCCAACAAAAGTTGTTCGCGCACGAAGCACTTCCAAGCAAATGGTCGCCTATTTTTTCGGAAAAACTGGACATGTCGCAACCGTACCACTAGAACAACGCAGAACAGTCAATTCTGAGTGGTACACAACCATTTGTTTGCCAGTTGTCTTCCAAGAAATCAGAAAACCAACCGCCGAAGACGGATCACTCTTCACCACGACAATGCGAGCTCTCACACATCGGCTGCGACAACTGCATTTTTGAGCACCCAAAACATCGATTTTATGGGTCATCCGTTCTATAGTCCTGACTTGGCACCGAATGACTTCTTTTTATTTCCGTACGTAAAAAACAAACTGAGAGGTCAACGTTTTTCGACACCTGAAGAAGCGGTTGCTGCATTCAGAATGCATGTGTTGGAGATACCTCAATCAGAGTAGCAAAAGTGCTTCGACAATTGGTTCAAACGCATGCAAAAGTGTATAGATCTTCATGGGAAATATTCATCAATCAATATTTGTTTTCGTTCTCTAATCCCGAAATATAAAAGGCAACCCTCGTATAAATCGGATGTATAAGAACCCCCCAAGCAAGCACCCGAAGCTTCTGTCGAGTCGCTATGTATTATCCTGTTTCATTTCATTTTCCAACAATTTTTATATCCGTTTCTTTCTTAGATTCTAAATTATAGGCTAGAAAAAAATGCTTACATTTTAACTTAATTATATTATATTATAACTTACTGGTCCTAGGCAAACGCTCTAAGCTAAACTTTACGTGTCAATTGTAAAATTTGCCTTTCGACGACAGAACTTTGCTTGTTTTTTAATTATGTTTATTTTTAAATTATGTTTATTTTAATAATAAAGAAATATTAAGAAAAAACGTTGTGCCGGTTTTGTTTTTTAACTTAAATAAACTTACATCTATATATATATATATATATATATATATATGCCTTTTTTCTAATTGCTTAGAAACCTTAATTTAATATATCATAACTTAAATCTTATTCTATCCTAATACTACTGTGGGGGTTCTATATATTACATGGCGAACCAACCCACAATTTCAACCACAATTTCCGCCTTAGTTCGACCGCTAACAGCGCGTCAAATCAACCCCTATCCCACCGTTCATGCTATTCACCTAGAATACCATATTTCTCAAAGGACGCTTAGCTAAAGTCATTATCCAATGCAGATAATGCATAATTGAGTTTAGCTACTCTTTTTGCTATACGGCAACCCCATTCCCATGAGATTTCCACCGGAAATTCCATTCATGTTGGTTACCAACAACTAAGTCGAATCAAACGACGCGGTTGCATCACCATTCAATGGCTTGGGTAATTACCAGCATTCGTTAGCGTTTTTCCCACGGTATTATTTCCCTAGCCGATGTAACGTCCTATTGTTACGGCCAACTAAACGTTCAATTTGCTCACATAAAAAATTTGGAAATATAATCATTGAACCAAGGGTGCACCACAACAACCTCTAAGAGCCAAATGTGCAGGCCGGATGCCGTTCTTCAAACAAAACCACTGAGTACTATAAAAATTGCGCGCCAACAATTTTATGAGACCTCAGAAAAATGGTTAGCTAAAACCATTAAAACAACCAGCGCCAGTTTCCGTTTTAACAAAATTAAGTTAAAACAAACAAAAGGCAAATATTCGCCTTTGTATCGATTTCCCACGGAAAAGATTCTTGCCCATTCGGCTACAATAAACAACATAGAGAATCAGAAATGTTCATTAGCACTATTCTCTATTTGTATTCCCTATCGTATTCTCACAAAAGGGATCCTAGCACGATCCTCTGTTGATTTTTCCCTTTGTGTTTCCACTTTTGGTCCCAAGCCGGGAAAGATAAAGAAAGAAATAGCGGCTGGCAAAAGTGCCAAGTAAAGAAAGAAAAAAAACGAGATGTTCTTCGATCTTCAGGATGACGAAAAAACAGGCCATCGTTTGAGAAGTTGGTTTTTGAATCTCGACCGAGAGGGCGAGACTCGTTTCAAGAGTTGGAAACAAGCAAGGAACGTGGTGAGGTTGAAAAATCGTGTGTCGGGTTATTTTAATATATCGAATGAGTTTCGAGTTATTATCTGTTGAGTGTCTTAAAACAGAGTATTGCTTCGTGATTCACTAACTTTAGGTGCGTTCCGGTGTGTGCTTATTATATATATATATATATATATATATATATATATATATATATATATATATATATATATATAAAATAATATTATAGTTTGTGCAAACAGTGGTGAATTAATATAAGTTGAAAATACAAAACATAAAGTAGTGTGCTGTTTGTAAATAATTCCTATTCGACCAAGTAATATGGTTTATTAATAAATAAATAGTTTAACTAAAGACAAAAGAGTGTTTTACTTAAAGTGGGGGATTCCAACGTGTGTGTGATGTTTTAAGTGAGTGACAGAAAAGATCCGTACACTATCGATTTTCCGCAGATCATCCATTCGCTTGGGATCAATGATCTCTTTTCGCAGGTGAATAGCACTGTATACATTTCCTCTCCTCCATAATTCTGTTTCCATACGGTTCAATGCTCTCTGAGATCAACACAGCCGTAACACTAGGGCGGTAGGTCATTCTCAGAAACAGCATTTGATACCAGCACACACAACCAAATCCACCCCGAGATCACAGCACATCGTGTTTCTGTTCTCTCATTCTCCCACGTTCGTCGACTATCAATTTACCGATGTTCATCACTTCGACGGGCGTGACAATGAGAGAGCAGAGGCGTGATCTCTTTTGGTTGTCCTGTGTGCAACAAAACAGAACACAGAATTTCACCCGTAATGAGAGTAGTCGTTACACAGTCATCATAGCCGACAGTCACGATGCCGGTTCGAGTTGATTTATATCCACCATACGAGTTTGACGAGTCGATAAATCAACTCCCGTGTGTTCGACTTCTAATATATTCATTTTACGTTTAATTAAATTAAATCCAAAACAAATTCCATGTTAAAATAGAATCTAAGACATCTCAAAAAACTTAGTGTACAATAAAAATATAACCAACAATATCCGTGTGTTTAATTTTTCCTCGTTGTTTTGGTGCTCGTATTTTTGGAGACAATTTCTCTGGTGAACAATTTTGATGGCATAAGTGTCGGGGATTAAAGTGAATACTTGTCGTACGTCGGCATCCGAACTTCTACCCCCACACTACTACTACTACTACTACTACGAGGGTTGCCTTTTATATTTCGGGATTAGAGAACAAAAACAAATATTGATCATCGAAAATCACTTTATTGTTTTTCAAAATATTCCCCATGAAGATCTATACACTTTTGCATGCGTTTGAACCAATTGTCGAAGCACTTTTGCTACTCTGATTGAGGTATCTCCAACACATACATTCTGAATGCAGCAACCGCTTCTTCAGGTGTCGAAAAAGGTTGACCTCTCAGTTTGTTTTTTACGTACGGGAATAAAAAGAAGTCATTCGGTGCCAAGTCAGGAATATACGGCGGATGATGTTTTGGGTGCTCAAAAATGCAGTTGTCGCAGCCGATGTGTGAGAGCTCGCATTGTCGTGGTGAAGAGTGATCCGTCTTCGGCGGTTGGTTTTCCTGATTTCTTGGAAGACAACTGGCAAACAAATGGTTGTGTACCACTCAGAATTGACTGTTCTGCGTTGTTCTAGTGGTACGGTTGCGACATGTCCAGTTTTTCCGAAAAAACAGGCGACCATTTGCTTGGAAGTGCTTCGTGCGCGAACAGCTTTTGTTGTATTTGGCTCATCTTGAAACACTCAGACAGTCGACTGCTGTTTACTTTCGGGCTAATCCACGATTCATCACCTGTCACGATGTCATAGACGTGTTTCGAAGCACCGCGACCGTACTTTTTGAGCATTTCTCTCGACCAATTGACACGAGCCTTTTTTTGGGCGATTGACAAATTGTGTGGGATCCAACGCGAACAATTTTTTTTGACAGTCAAATGTTTATGCAATATTGAATGTATGCTGGTCCCACTAACGCCTAAGGTTGTCTCAATCTCACGATAGGTCACATGACGATCTTCCAATATCAGTTCGCGCACAGCATCAATGGTTTTCGGAACAACAACTGATTTTGGACGACCTTCACGAAATTCATCTTGGAGTGAACTACGACCACGATTGAATTCACCATACCATCGATAAACACTGGTCCTTGATGGAGCTTCATCGCCAAAAATTGAATTAAGTTCATCCATGCACTGTTGCTGAGTTAATCCACGCCGAAAGTTGTAAAAAATAATCGCACGAAAATGTTGACGATTTAATTCCATTTTTGGGCCGAGATGAATCTTTTAAGTTACTGTAAACAACACAAATAGCGCTCGTATGTCAAAACGTTCTGAGTGCGTATAACCTCAAAAATGTCCAACTTTACGACAGAGCTGTCAATTGCCGGATTGCAACACTAGGGTTGCCAAATCCCTAAACATAAGAGGCAACCCTCGTACTACTACTGCTACTATTACTATTTATTGGCCTGTAAGAACCCAGAAGTTCATGACGTCACCAACTCGGCTGCTCCATCGTTCCCTATTCTGTGCACTCTCCTTCCACGCTTGACCATCCGATCCGATCTCCTTAAGGCCAAGCCTTACATTGTCCCCCCATCTCTATCGCGGCCGTCCTGCGGGTCTCTGTCCCATTGGGACCTATCGTTGCCCTTCTCGCCACATGTCCGGCCCATCTTAATCCTCGTGACCTCATTACTCTTACTATTGTAGGCTTGTGGTATAGCTCTTCCAATTCGTGGTTGTGGAGTTTCCGCCATTGTCCTGCCTCTTCGTCATATTTACCACCAAAGATATTCCTTAAAACTTTATTCTCAAATACGCGGAATTTGTTTTCGTCCTGTTTTGTCAGCGGCCATGTTTCGCATCCATATAGAACAATCGGCATGATTGGTTCTGTAGACACGGAGCTTTATGTTACGTGATAGCAGTCTGGATTTCAGCAGTTTACTGACTGCGTGCCAACTAGCGTTGCCGGAATGCAGTCTTTTGTTAATTTCCTTCGACATTTCGTTACTGGTCGTCAGTATTGTTCCCAGATATTTCAATTCTTGAACTTGTTCAAATATTTTGCCTCTGACGTTTATATGTGTTCCCTGCGGTCCACCTGCTCTCGTCGTAATCATGTATTTTGTTTTGTCTTCATTTATTCCTGGGCCCACTTCTTCTGCCGCTTGCATGATGATTTCACAGTTTTTACTTACAGTGTCTAGATTATCGATGTCATCCACATATGCGAGCACTTGTGTGACCCTGTTCAGGGATTATCCGACCATGTTGTCGTCTTGTACCTTTCTGATGACATACTCGAGCACAAGGTTAAAAAGACGTAGTGAGAGGCCATCCCCTTGTTTCAGTTGGTCCTAGATTTCAAATGGTTCTGAGAGGTAGTTTTCTATTCTAACTCCCCCTTTATTTTCGTTCATGCAGATTTGAATGACGGCGGCATATTTTTTCGGAACTCCCAGCTCATCTAGAATATGGTAAAGCTTTGCCTTCCGATTGAGACGTACGCTTTTTTGAAGTCAATGAACAGTTCTCGTGCAAGTTCTTTGATGCTCCCAGTTCGATGACTCGTAGTCCATTGTCATTAGTATCCTCATGCAAACTATGGGGAGCTGCGTGGTACCTGAAAAACGGCACCCGACTTATTTTCGCATTCAAATCATCAACGACGATTTTCACGTTGTATCTTGGGCAGGCATTGAGGCCTGTTGGACGTTCTCGTAGAATTCTTCCTTTTCGTCGTCCTTAAACTTTCCTCGCACACAGAGTGTAGAGCCCATTCGTTTATTGCATTAAAGCCGATAATGGCAGGCTTCAGTTTTTGGCTGACTAGAAAGCCTACCCCAAGCACATGGTGTTTGGCATGGCAGCTGTAATAAATGTCATACTCGTTTTTTTTTTAAATAACACTGTGGTAGTTTCTATTAGTGCGTCAGCACGGACGCGGATTCAACAAAAACCCACTGAATAACAGAGAAATTGTCACATAAGTAAAAGTAAAAGTAAAGTGTTTATTTAAAACTTCTTTTATTAATTTTCCGCAACACTGGTGATACACTGGCTGGAACAATATTTATTTAAACAATCAGTTTGTTTTGTCTTAGGCACCATCAACAACACCAAAATCCCGACGATCTTGCGAATTAGTTAATATTAAGGCAAAATATAATAAACGCACTGAATGACGAAAGGCCACTGAAAACGGTTTTAATTGAATGATCCCATTGAAAATAACTTAAACGATAAAGCAGGATCAGAAGAAATAGAAAACTAATAAATAAACTGTCGACGGGAATAAAATATCAAGACTCACCACACACAAGTTGACTCCGAGGAAAAAGGCTGACTGACTAATTGGTGCTCACCAAAGAAGAGGGAAACCTCAAAGAAACTGAAAAATAGGAGGAGCTACACGATTAACTCGAGGTAGTTAATCGTGATTGGACCGGGTGAAATAGGCATACATTATGCATGTGTGCGTATGCCTTGCATACGATCGTCCGGCGACCCTGGACGGATGCCGACATCGCTGCAGCATCTTACATGAATGTAAACAAAAACATCTGGTCATCCTATGGGAGGCCATAAATCAACATCTCGGTTGACGATGTGAATTCCCTTTGGTCCGCCGACGGGTGGCGGCCGTTATTAGGGATTTTTGTATGCATAGCATTCTGTGGTGCCAATGCTATGTTTAGATATTGCAACGAATATAGGGTGCAGCCATTGCCAGATGTTGAAAGTAAATACTTGCTGGCTGCATCGAATTCGCTGCTTGTTTACGGTCCCTGGTCGGTGGAGACCGATAATAGGAAACCAGCGATTGCTGGTAATTAGAGAAATGTTTGGTTTGCCTCAACCGAAACCTTGTCGGCGGTAGCAAACCAATGGGACCTAATAGCCGCATGCAAGAAGTGCCATGGGCAAACAAATAAAACGAGTCAAAAAGGAACTCTTTGTTGATGTTGTTTCCATAGCATAAGGCTATGGAAACAAGATGCCCTGGGCGGAATGTATGCCTAAGGATAGGATTTCAAATGCCACGGCAATGTGATAATCTTTGCCGTGGACTTATGTTTTTCTTAGGAATCAATGCCCGGTCGAGGGTGAATTTTCGATGCCACGGCAAGGTGATAAGCTTTGCCGTGGACTTAATGTTTTTTTAGGAATTAATGCCTGGTCGAGGGTGAATTTTCGATGCCACGGCAAGGTGATAAGCTTTGCCGTGGACTTAATGTTTTTTTAGGAATTAATGCCTGCCCGAGGGTGAGTTCTCGATGCCACGGCAAGGTGATAAGCTTTGCCGTGGACTTAATGTTTTTCCGGGGTGGTGTTGGAGAAAAAGGGGTTTGGAAGGAAAACCCCCCACAGAATAGGTAAGCTGCCTAACGGATATTCAAAACAGTTATCCGCTTGGGTAACCGTATTAATTCCAGCGATTTGGCTGGGGGTAAATGCCGTAGCAAGGTTACGCAACCTTGCTGAAGTTCGACCGAGAGGTAAGTCGTTCGCCTGGAGTAGTGGGGATCGAGCGATGCATGGCTCTTCGGGCCCTGAAAAGCCCCACAACACCACTCCCGGTCCATCTTATTTCTTGTAATGCTGTTATGGCAGCCTTATATTCGGTCACGCCATAGGCTAGCTGCTGTGCAGCTCCAGCTTTGTATAGTGAGCGGACGTTGTATGAGAAAATTCTCAAATCGTTTAGCCATTTTCGTGTCCATAGTCGTCGTCGTGTATCCGGTCCATATCCGAGGTTTGTTAAATAGTCCACAATAATTTGTTTTTCTGGGCAAGGTTATTAGTCTTGCGCCAACATTTCTCTGGATGTCGTTTCATGCATGGGTTCACTACTTGGCAGATGCTAAAGTAGCTATCCAGGGGTGTCACGTGGAGACTGAATGTAAGCTTGGATTGAACATGGACAAGGATCGTTCTGGCCCTCACCGGGTTAAAATCAATCAGTGACTTTTGCCTTATATGTTCGCTCCGATACCCCCTTCGTTCTATCAACTTAATAATAAAAAATGTTACCTATCCCATTTAACCGTCCTTTTTTCCCAAAACCCCAAAAAAGAAGTATATATATATATATATATATATATATATATATATATATATATATATATATATATATATATATATATATATATATATATACTTTTTATATGAAATATAAAATAATTTATACGGGTGTAAACATTATTTTTAAAGAATAAATAGATAGAAAACAGACGTAAGGAAGTTTAAAGTTCAATTTTTTTTTTTTTTGGCTAGAATGAATAAAGTTAGTTTACCAAAATTAAAAACGTTTTTGTTGAGCTACTAAATTGGAAAACAGTTTTACTACAAATACCAATTCCAAGGTAAGTAAAAGCAAGAAAAGAAAGTAAAAGCAAAATCTTTGGAACCTGTCAAAGTGGGTTTCCTTCTCTTCTCCACACAAATCCAACCCTCCTCTTGCGAAAATCCTACCAAAGCCACAATTTTATAGAAACCCAGTAGCTTGTTTGTTAGAATTGATCTTTACCAACATCGGACTCAAATAAATCCGCTATCAAATTTCGTAAAAAATTGTTACTAATATTTTGCTTCTTATTAATATTGTGTTGCTCCCCAATTAAACATAACAGGAAACACTGTTTGTTTCCTATGATAACTTTTATTCCGCATAAGGTTGTGCAGTGTACTCTTGCCATATGTATGTACCTTACAATTAGGATCTCCCAGCCTTAGTATTAAGTCACCTGTAAAATTCAGTTGTTAAGACAATAAAGGTTCTCACGACTTATCCGGCTAACTATAGTTTTGCACACCCTCCGCTAAACATCCACATAATTACAACACAAACTGATAGGATCAGATGTATGAATGTTGTTCGGTTTAAAAAGGTTTTCCTGCATCGCCTAATGACCCCATCACAATTTTCGTGTTCGACATTTGCGGAACGGATAAGAACCACCTCTGGCCCTAAATCAGTGGTAAGTGCTATTCCATGCTGCCGGCCTCCTTAAGGTAAGGATAACAAAAACGATCCATGGTGGTGGTACCCCTAATACCGGCGGTCAGTCCATCTTGTAGTCTCACGAGGTATCCCAGGCTTCAATCCTGTAAGTACAACGTAATAAATCTGTCGCTTGAACCCTAGCCAGCACGTCTGTCGACTTTAAATCGGGCATAGACCCAATGCACGTTCGCGGCCTAAGGCGCATTGTATTCTAATTTGGTTATTTAAATACGTGAGCACTAAGATGCAGCGGTTCTAGGTGACGAAGGATAAGTGTCGATTGTCAGAAACATTGTGACCACGCGCGAACAAGCTCTCGCTTGAGTACCTATACATCCACCTCATGCATCTATTAGGATTCAACCGCCGAACGGAAGTTGGTAATTAAAGTGGATAATGACGGCACACGTCCTTTTAAGGCGCTGAGTTCCGCGAAGTACAACGTGCTTCATTGAATGGGGATGAACAAGACCTTACCCGAGTCTATGTTATGTGATATGATAAAGGCCGCTGCACTGTCTGTCTACCACCGCCTGCCTCATTGCCATCATACATGGATCTGCACACATAAGCACAAGTGTCCCATAGATACACGACAGGAATTCATTTGTCACGGGTTTCTAAGTACAAGGCGAGCGGAATAAAGGAGAGAAGTGTAATAAGCTGCCAGGAGCGCGACGCATTGGAGCGAGTTAAAATAACGAGCTCAGACAAATGAGGAATTTCAATGTCACACATTCGGTACGCTTTGTAAACGTTCCGGGTGTGTTCGGTCCCGGGTGTAACTCCGCCATGTTCCAGATGGACGATCTGAGCTCTATGGGTTCACAGTGTTACCTGAAAAACACACTTGAACCATTATAATTATCTACTTGGATGCACGACTCTAGCGCCAACGGATATTATTGTTCAAGTTGTAGATGTCTCCTGAATGGGAAACATGTAATTAGAGATATGCCTCCTTGTGTCTTTCGCAGATGCTACCAAGCTATCCGAATCAAAAGCGGAAAATATATTTGCTAAGTGCATAATGGCCCATAATGTTGTCACCATTTTCTCCTTCTTCTTCTCCTTTGACTAGTTTTAGGTGAAATTATTTCATCGTTAAGACATTAAACCCATCGTCGAGGTCACAGGGCGGTCTCGCAGTGGGATGATTAAGTGTAAAACTGTGTACCGGCCTCTTGGGAGACGGAGGCATAACATAATTATGTAATTTATCTAGTCCCCTGGTAACGAAAACGATCGTAAATTGGTTTTGACAAATTTAAAGGTGACATAACACAATGAGGTGTAGTGAACGTAATTTTTATTGTGGTTTGACCTAAAACTATCGCTGCATAAACATATTATCTCGCCTATTAATCGAAAATTTTAAATTACAATGTGGAAGTCTTTCATCATCATCATCATCATCATCGGCACTGCAACCGGGAACCGGTCTTGGCCTTATTTAGCAAGTCCTGAGGCTTGTTAAATTTTCCATAATGATTTGTTTTTCCGGGCAAGATCATTAGTTTTGCGCCAGAGGCTCCCCGACGGGGAATCGAACCCCGGTCTCCCGCGTGACAGGCGGGTATACTAACCACTATACTATCGAGGAGCCGGAAGTCTTTCGGTATAGTTATAAAAACCTGTAAGTACAGGTTAAGTACAGATATAAGTTGTAGTAAAAAGAAATCCATTATTTCCCCATTAGATGACTTTAGTAATCTGGATCTGCGGTTTTATCAGTGCGATCAGGTTACACCAGATGGCCATATAAAGATAAGAGTTCGTTCTAAAAAAAACCTTTTCAGATAATTTTGTGATTGCTTGATTCAATTTGGTTTAAGCGCACGTCAAATATGGTCACCAGCAGAAAGAAAATACGCCATCTTTAACATTTTTTCTTTGATGAAGGGAAAAACGCAATCCAGGCGGTTGAAAATGTGGTTATGGTCCTAATAGTGTAACAGTCAATTATACGCAATTTTGGTTTCGTCGATTGCTTTTCGGTAATTTTGATGTCAAAAATGCATCACTCTCTGGAAGGCCAATTGAAAATGGAAAATTGAAATCGAAAATGTCGATAAAATCATGGAACTCGTCGAATCCGACCATCATGTACACACTGTTTCGCTTGCCCAGAAGCTATATCTGGTTTATCTGGCAGGTTCTTATAGTCCGGACCTGGTACCAAGTGATTACCAACTGTTCCTGTCTATAGGGAATGATTTTGGTTGTGAGAAGTTCGCCTTAAGAGAAATTTGTGAAAATCGACTGTCCCAGTTTTTTGCCAAAAGGGGCGACGATTTCTTTGAGACAGGCATAATGAAATTACCTTCGAAATGACAACAAGCTATCGAACAAAACAGTGTACTTGTGGGGGTCATTTTCATTTTCATTTTTAAAACATTTTTTTTATTTTTCTTTTTATATTCTTAATTTCTAAATTAAAGGCTAGACAAAAAATGCTTAAATTCTAGCTTAATTATCTTATATAATAACTTACTGGTCCTTCGCAGACGCTCTAAGCTAAACATTACTTAACATTTGTATAATTTACCTTTCGGCGACAGAACTTTGTGGCAGTACTGATAATTAGTTGAAATACAAAGAAAAATTTGAAAAACGTCAATTTTTTTTTGTTTTTTTTTTCTTAAAATTTAACTTACTTAACTTACCTACTTTTTTTTTTTTTTTTATGTAAAAGCAATTAACCTAACTTAACTTAAATCTTATACTATCCTAATTCTAGAAAAGCTAAGTCTATGTAAGCTAGCTGATGATACTATGATTCTATACCGATTTTGGTACTTGTGGGGGTTCTCTATACTACATGGAGAACCAACCTACTATTTCAGCCTGTTATGTAATTAAATTCGTGTAATTATTACCCCCTATAATAATTAATGGCTCCTCGATAGTATAATGGTTAGTATACCCGCCTGTCACGCGGGAGACCGGGGTTCGATTCCCCGTCGGAGAGCCTCTGGCGCAAGACTAATGACCTTGCCCGGAAAAAACAAATCATTATGAAAAATATAACAAGCCTCAGGACTTGCTAAATAAGGCCAAGACCGGTTCCCGGTTGTAGTGCCGATGATGATGATGATAATAATTTACATCTCGTGTCTGCACATGTATATCCTTCCCTTCCCCAATACCCAAAACATCACTTTCCCATTACAATAGAATATTCCCATATACAATAGTTGAATAATTAAAATAAATTAAAACCCCTATTTAAAAACCACAATCATACTGCACACAGCCATATTCTCGCTATTAGCCATAGTCTTCCTAATTCCGTTTCCTCAAAATAACAACCGTGGAAGCTGAACAAAAAAGGATATTACATAGAACGACACGAGATTTCCTTCTTGTGGTTTAAGATTTTGACGCGTGCGGTTGTGTTCCCCGTGAGTTACGAAAATTGTTAAAAAATAGTGGTTCTAAAATTGAAAAAATAGAATTAAAAGAAAAAGAAAGTATCCATCGAATTTTCGTTTTAAGGCTAAGGAAATTTGATTTATAATATTTTAAATCACATATGTGACTAGTGCATTAAAGTGATTAATTAAAATAATACGTGCAAAAATATAGAGATAAAACTGTAATAAAAATAAGAAGGTAATAAGTGATGGCTGGGAATTAATTGGATTAAACTCAGAAAAAGAAAAACGACACAGCGCAAGACCACGCAGGGGTAAGTTTTGTGGAAACAATAAATAAATAAACAATTGTTAATATATTCTTAACAAGCCCTATTTCGCTAACAGCGTGTCAACTCAACTCCAATTCCACCTACAAATTATTCCACCTGAAAACCACGTTTTTCAAAAGGACGCATAGCTAAATTCATTATTCTATGCAGACAATGCATAATTGAGTTTAGCTACCTTTTTGCCATACGGCAACTCCATTCCCCTAACCCATGAGATTTCCACCGGAAATTGCAATTCATGTTGGTTAGCAACAACCAAGTCGACCCAAACGACGCGGATGCAGCATCTTGCAACGGCTTGGGTAATTATCGAATTACTTAGCGTGTTTCCCACGGTAATATTTCCCTAGCCGATTTGGCGTCCCTTTGATTTCCCTCAGACACTCTATTCGCTGGGGATCAATGATCTCTTTTCGCAGGTGAATAGCACAAGCCATATTCCTCTCCTTTCCATTTTTATCTTCCCCTTGTACATTGCACTTTGAGATCACCACAGTCACCGAATTAGGTCAGTGGGCCTTCCTCGGGGGTTGCATTGTTACACGCACACCAAAGCCAGATCAACCTTGGGTTATTGTGCTTTTCCTTTTGATTTCTTCATCCTTTCTATCCCCATCGACTGTCGAACGAATACACAAGTATTTATTCACCTCGATAAGCGTAGAGAATTGAGGAATTCACGGGAGAGCGCGATTACCATTGGCTGATCGTCGTGCAAAATCAAAGTTTCATCCCCGATTGAACTAGTCTTTACTCAACCACAACCGCGGCAGGTCACACTGCTGATAGGTGGTCTTTCAACCACCGCGGCGTGTGCACATAAGTGCACACGCAGGAGTTATTTTTATTTCATTCCCAGTGGAGAGTGTACACACCCCGAGTCAAATTAAGTCGCTGCGTGAATTCCCCTATTCGTAAAATCCATGTTTCCGCGTAAAGACTCTGTTATTCGTGCCTCTAATGGAAACTATTGATAAGCAACAAATAGTGTCGAGACTTTACTTAAGAAAAAAATTGTGCAGTCGGAAAATATCATAAAGCGTCTGTCAAACGTGCCCCTAAAGGAATTATTAATAAACAATAAACAGTGTCCTAAAATGAAACATCTCAATAAAAGGTTTATTTCTAACAAAATGAGTGTTTATTCCTTTCTGTGCTGTGCTGTGTCCGCTCCACCTCCTACACCTTTTGCCGTTCCATTTTGACAATAAAAGAATATTAACAACCCGGAGTGTTTCTTTTCCACTGTGTCTGGTCGAACTTTATCCAGCGATACAATCTGATGGGGATAGGAGTGAACTGAGTGCCCGTGTCTGGCACATCTACTCGTACCCCACATACTTATAAGCTAAATCGAATCATTCTAACTCTATTAAATAAAGCCTTCCATTTTGATTAAAAAATAATGGATTTCCTTTTAATACAGCTGATATTTTAAATGAGGAAATAATTTGTGTAACAAAGATGTTATACAAATTCTTCTAATTTAATTTTCGCTTTCTACAAAAGCGAAAAATTAACAAATACCCATTTAATACTCACTTAATTTAGCGCATACAGCACTGCAACTGTCGATAGGCTACCGTAATTTCACCACAAACACAGAGGAGCTTCGATTTCCATCACAACAACCACTTTAACGGATCACAACAAGCCGGTAGACAAACTTTCGCAACATAAACTTGAATTTTTCACTTTTCAACATGCACAGTTAAAACCAGCGACTTTCATCATAAGACATATTGATCCAGCGTGGACCAATGAGGAGCAGAATTATTCAGGATTTGTCCGGAATGGAAATAAACAGGCTGGACTACTTCAAAACACCATACAGGCGGACTAACAAGACTCTGCATCTACGAATTATACAAATTCCTCCAACTGATGTCACGCGGCTCAAACAAATAAAATACCTATTTACACATAAAATTACGATTGAGGAACCACATATACAAAATATGCTTTATTGCAAAAGATGCCAAGGCTCAGGACACTTGGCGGCCGCACGTCATCTAAACATACGATGCGTAAAATGTGCACAGCAACATCAACCTGGAGAATGCAAGGTCAGCCCGCCTGGGATGGATCCAGGGACAATCCAAACAACAAATACCGATGGATCCATTACAAAAAAGGGAATTCACAGTGACATGCTGTAACTGTGGAGGACACCACCCTGCGTCACCCTTCTTAAAAACTGAGGATTCTCCAAAGGCGAACAACACACATGGCGACGAACAAACCTTCACCTTCTAAAACAACATCACCTCAATCAACATATAGCGTTTGAAATAATAGTGAAGAAGATCGTGTGATTCGAACTGACGCTATGACAGTTTGAATCACGAAAGAAATTGAACATCAGCGTTACCCATCAGGCTACTGACCGTGTTTAGAATTTGATTTTTAAACTTGACTATACTCCACTGATGTGAATTATTTTGGTTATCGCTATGGTATACGGTTCTGATGTATTTCCTTATTCGATTTTTCGTTCGGTGCTCTTCACTATTTTGCTTGTGAATTGTGTGTGTATCTGTTAGAGTCGCCACAAACATATCCGACAAGTCACACAAGACATTCCTGTCATACGCTAATGTTATCAAAGATTCCCATACCTTGACAAAAAATTACCAATTCAACTGTAACGATCTTAATCTGGACATCACAGGATACATTGACAGACACGATTCTACTTGGCATGCGGACCTTTATTCTACACAGAGTAAAGAGTATGAAACCTAAAAGAAATATGTGGTTCGATTCCGGGTGCAGAGAAGCCATTAAGGCTAAAGAGTTGAGTGTCCGATTGTATAAATCAAACAATACTGAAGAAAACCGAAAAAGATTTAAGAGAGCTAGAAATGACTGCAATGCGTATATTCAATGCGCCAAGTTCTTGCATGACGCGAGAGTCAGACAAAATATATAATACTCTCCGACAGGTAGTAGAAACTTCTGGGCATTCGTAGAAACATTCAAAACTCGGTCCCTTAATCCATTCCGTCGCTCATATTCGATGACAGACTAGTCACCAGTGCAATAGAGAAAGCGAATTTTCTTGATGCACATTTTGCTGCCATGGCGCAAGACTAATGATCTTGCCCGGAAAAAAAAAAAAAAAAACAAATCATTATGGAAAATTTAACAAGCCTCAGGACTTGCTAAATAAGGCCAAGACCGGTTCTAGGTTGTAGTGCCGATGATGATGATGATGATGACATTTTGCTGCCAACTGAACGCTGCCTGATACCACATCAGTTCCGCCTCAACTTGAGCATAAGCAGCACACCATGAGTCAGATTCACTTCCGAACGCGTACTGTTGCCCGCGCACTCAAAGAGCTAAACGCACACAAATCCGCTGGTCCGGATGGCATTCCCCCAATCCTCTTGAAGAGGTGTTCCTCTTCACTCGCTAAACCACTGCGGAAACACTTCCATTTGTCTTATTTTACTGGCCGTTTCCCAAATAGATGGAAATCAGCGAACAGTCAGCCAATTCCCAAAAAAGGTGACAAATCATCCTTTTCTTCTTATCGACCCATAGCACTAACTTCTATTCTCTGCAAGGTAATGGAATCACTTAACAACCGTCAACTTTCGAAATATCTGGGATCAAATGACCTCCTCAATGACCGCCATTCGTAGCAACCGGTCCACAGGGGCGCACCTTACTGAAAAGTGGTGACATTCCATCCACTACCTCAGTGAAAGCAAGGTATTCGTGTGCGGGTATGAGTATGTGTGCCGACACGGGCGCTGGTTCGCTCCTATCCCCATCAAGTTCACTGTCTTACGCCGAAAACACCGAGTAACGCTGCAACCGCCCGCACAGGGTGGGCGGATGTTGTTTGTTGTAATTGTTCGAAATTCTCGCTGACTCCCAGTGACTACTAAAACTTCATATTTATCGGAAAAAAAAAAATTGAACTTACTATCTGCACGTTTTTTTCTTTGACAATTTACTGTCATTTACCACTAAAACAAAAGTTGAGATGGCACTAAACAAAAGTCAGGATTTGGCACTAAAGTGAAAGTTAAGATTTGGCATTGCATTTGGCACTAAAACAAAAGTTAAGATTTGATAGTATTCTCTTCGAATTGTTCAATCTATTTCTCCGAACGACTCACATTTGACGAATTATTCCGATATACGTTAAAAACGTTCGTTGCCCGCGGTGGTGGTTACAAGACGACTGATTGATGTGTGCGCACTGGTGGTTGGATTACGACTCAGCGATGTGCGTTCGCTGGTGGTTGAAATCCGACCCATGGTGAATACTCTCCCACCTAAAGGTGAGTTTTCTCTTCTTTGAGAGAAAAGTGAAGTCTCTCTTTGTGTTGGTGAAATGGAGAAGATCTCTCCGTGGTGATTTTAGCAAGTGTGCTAATAGATCCATTGTTTGTTCATCAAACGAAGGTCATGGGAAACGAAACTGAAAAGTAGAAGGAACAAAGGACATCATAAATAGTCTGCAACGCAATTATGGAAATTGGTGCTAAAAGCAATTTCGGTACACAATGGTGATGTGTGGATAGGTTTTGCTAGGGGCGTCGGCACGGACGCAGGTTGAGCAAAACACCACCGGATGTCCTGCTGCAGTTCTCCAGAATTGTTACGACGAACTCGGTTCTTTACAGCAAGGTTCATCCAAACTGTACACAGCAGAAGTAAATAAAACACCGGAGCCTTGTTATTTTGTTATTTAACTTTTCTTTATTCAGGTTCACTTGGGTGGCAAAGTATAATTGATGGTTTCAAAACACAGTGTCAGTTGAGGATAATCGGAGTAATATCTTCGCTGAGTTCTTAACACTAATACATTTCCGGAAAGCACATCAAACTTTGTTATAAAATGTGGCGATTTAGTGGAGTTCTATCGCGGCAAAGTTTTGTTGTATGTCACCAGCACTGTTAAATATACCTTTGATTTGACAAGTTCACGACGGTTATAAAATTACATGTGGTAACACATAAAGCACAAAGATGGCAATCAATCACGAACTCAACCCGTATAGGACAACACACAAGACTAAAATCGGTACTTGATTATACACACTTCAGAGAATGAAATTTAAACTACGAAACTCTACGACCCCGGCACGTGCGTGCAGTCGGGCGGTTAAAATCTGACTCCACGATTCAATTCACATCCATCAGATTCGATGGCCGCGAATCGCATCGATAGGGGAGCATTCTATATGTATCCGTATAGGACAAGTACAATGCCCTGCGATAAGGACGATGATCGGTGGACACCTGATTAAACAGGCGTACGATCGTCGGAGGCTGCGGCGTCTTACCCACCGCTGATGGATCATTTAGTTTCTCAGTCTTATTTACTGATTCGCATAGTTCTTCAGACTTATTAGCTGTTAGAACATCTTGGTTCCCAGTCTTATTTGCTCTTTGAACTATTTCTTCAGTTTTATCTGCTGTAGAAACATTCAATCCTTCAGTCTTTGCTGCTGAAAAGATTTGTTCTTCAGTGTTAGCTGCTGAACTGACTTTCGATTTTCGATTTTAATTGTTGCAACTTTTGGATTTTCAGTCTTTAATACTTCTGAGTTTTCAGTCTTTGTTGCTGAAGTGTCTGGGTTGTCAATTGGGATAGCCGAAATATTACGGATTTCTGTTTGTATTTTTGCTGAAAATTCCGAATTTTCAGTCTTTGTCGGAATCATTATATTAGGGTTTGGTTTATCTTCTTTTATATTTATGTCTATAGCTTTATCGGAATTAGTCATATGGTTAGGATAATCATATGCTGGCTCAAGGTGAATTTGGTTAGGAGCTTCATTCCTAGAGTTATATGAATTAAAATTATAGATAACGATAAAGATGCCAAAGATCTAATGCTTTAAATTGAAAATTGCTGTTGGTCTTCTAAAAATGTTGGTTGGCGTCAGGCCTCGTTTTTCGACCCTTGCACCCGAGAAAAGTGAACATTTTGCCCATCATTTTGTCTATTAGTGGTCCTAGAAATTTCACCAAAACGATTTTCGGTGTTTGCAGGATTATTTCGGAATGGGTTACGCGTTGTACCTTGTTGGTAATTTGGTAAAGACGACCCATTCCTAGATAACCTGTATCTACATTCGTTATCTGTGTGATTATTCTGTCCACAGAAATTGCATGTAATGTTGTATTCCCTTTTTATAGGTTGTCTATTCGGAAAAGTGTTGGACTGCATGTTCCGATAACATGTGTCCTGTGAATGCCTTGGCTTACCATAGGTTTGGCAGACTATTCGATTAAATCTGTGGGGATTTTCATTATAATGATACGAGCTGGGAGAGTTATCCACTCGAGCAGCATGCGCTACTACATGGGCAATCGACTGCTTTAAATTGTTTCCCCCATGAACTTTAGCTAGTATTTTCAGTTGTTCGTTCTTTAATCCATCCTCAAATATTTGTACGGCCAATTTTGTGTTTTCCTCAATCAAGAAATCCCTCACTACCGCGTCTGCTGTTATTTCGCAAGTGGCAGAGTTCAGAGTCCTCAGAACATTCGCAACTCTATCTCCATATTCCCGAACGGTTTCTCTGAAGAGTTGTTTCAGAGAAATCAACTCATTGTGTCCGTTGACCGAGATAGCTCCTCTTTATATTCCGATTCCAGTTTTTCCTTTATATCTTCCCACTTAACGATTTTGCTATACCTAATAAGATCATATGCAGGACCCTCTAGTCTATTTTTGACTAGCTCTAAAAATGTTTCATATATATCAGGGTCTGCCTTTTTCATGGATCTAAATAAAACATCTCCCCCGGATATAAATTTGTCTAGGTCGCAGGGTTTCCCGTCAAAGGTAGGGACGATTCTGAAAACATCAGAAATACCGACAGAGAGAGCCATTTCAGGAGGTATCTGTTGAGAGTGGATGTGATCTGTTGAGAGTGGATGTGATCTTCCCCCTTCCTAGCCTGCCTGTCTCGTGTAATAAGGACTCGAAATTGTTAAAATTTGAAAGAATGTATGGCGAAAATTTGGTATACTTCTTAATAATATTGGTTATGAAAGGCCTTTATTTTGTTATTCAATATATATGCATGGAAAAGAAAAATTGATGTCCAAAAAGCTGCAAAAAAAGAAAATCTTTGAAGAGACAGCAAAAAAAACGGAAATATCGTCGAAAAACTGAAAAGAAAATTTTCCTATCGAGAAAAAAAATTGTTTTTTTTTTTTGTGTAAAAGAAAAATTTCCAAGTCGAGATATTCCTAAAAAGAAGAGAGAAAAGTCGCTATTTTGAAAAAAAAATTCTTACTCTACTAAATGTTGATTGCTGTCGTACTGTTGATAGAAGTCTTGTTTGTCTTAAGTTTTGCTCACTTTTTTTTTTGGATTGTTACGTTTTTTTTTTTTTTTTACCGCCAGGCAGACTTCACGTCCTATAAGTTGAGTGTATCCTGGTCTTTTGCTGTTCTTTTTTTGTGTTGTTTTATTTTTGTTTTAGTTTCTTCTTCTTTATTTTGTTTTTATTTATGGGATCCTTCGGTTAAACCCCACCGCTGTCACCAGTGTTGTTTTCCAGCGCCGTGCTTCCTCGTTAGAGGGAAGAGCGTGGACCTTTTATTTCGAAATCTTAATTAAAACGCAGGATTATCTTCTCTGAGCATTTGAATCTGTTTATTCTCATTTTCCTTTTCTATTTACATTCTGGACTTCTAACTTCTGCTGAACTGTATATTCTTTTCTCTGTCTCTAATATCTTCTCCGTATCTAATAACTTCTGTTCTATAATAACTTCTGTTCTATAATAACTTCTGTTCTCCACTGACTTCTGTTCTCCACTAACTCTCAACTTATTTCTCAACTCTCAACTAACTGAACTCAACTTATTTCTCAAACTCAAACTGACTTTACAATTCAATTTTCTCTCTTCTTATAGAACTTTGAGATCTAATTCACTGTAAATTATAATATGAACAAAATCAATTTTATCAAAGTATTATTTACTCTACTATGACTTTTAAATTTTGAATAAACTTTGAACGAAAATCAAAGAGCCATGTTTCAAATGAAAAAAGGGGCATGTTATGAGATGTACTGGAACTGACTTGATATAGAATATTGTGGATGTTTACTTATGATATGTATTAAATGAGAATGTTAGATATGTAAGGAGAATGTTTTAAGGATGTGTTAGATAAATAATGAGATTCAGTATTAAACTTAATAGTTATAAGGACAGTAGTATTCTGGAATACTACAAGTGGAAGAGTTGCTATGCCTGCATAGGAATTTAGTTCCAGCGAATCCTTGCCGTATAAGCTAAATTGGATTTGTTGGTTGTGTATACCGGGAAATTACAATTGCTTGGGTGCAAGCAAAGGATATCGTTTAGATAGAATTTTAACCGAAGTCATTTCGGGGAAATTTATGCGGCTTGGTATATTTGGTCTTGATGGTTAATGTTCCGTTGTGGATTTGAATATGCGTTAGTTGCGGCATATGAATTTCGGGGAAATTAAGATTGCTTGGTCGCAAAGAGGGAATATGGATTAAGTAAGGAATTTACCGAAGCAATTTTGGGAAAATGTATGTGGGGTGATGTAATTGAGGGAAATGATTAATATTCCGTTGTAAATTGGAATATGCATTTATTTCAGCTTGGGAAATGGGTTCCTGGTAAGTATGGGATGTATACAAATGCAGATTTTGCATGGGGAGTTGGATTAAGGTGACGCGCTGTTAGCCGTCAGGGTTGGTTAGAATTGTGGGTTGGTTCTCCATATGGTATAGAGAACCCCCACAGCATTACCATGGTCGTTGGTCAGTTGAACATGCTGAATGTGTCCCGCCCCTTCAGGCATCTTAGTCGTAGGTCGATCAATTCCGTCGTTACAACACAGGCGTAACGTATCATGCCTATCTCTTTTCTATAGGTATTACCATGGTCGTTGCTCAACTGAACTTGCTGAATGTGTTCCGCCCCTTCAGACATTTTTCCGCCATACCCGTCAATCTGTGAATGCGCATCAGTTCACGTTGAAAGTGGACTTTAGGGGCACAAATAAACATAGAGAGTCATTCTTTAGCCGAACCATACGAATGTGTAATGTTCTGCCTGATCATGTGTTTCCTGGTCGTTGTGGTGCCCAGACATTCAAGACCAGTATACAGGGTAGCGCAAAATGAGTCACCCTATCGGGGGATGTTATAATTTTTGCAAATGGCGTCATACGTCAATCATATTTGACATTTGTGAACTAGACACCTGCAGAATATAAACAGATAAGCAATGGATGGGGTGTGCATAACTGTCAAGCCTTCCTTAATCTCAACAACGAAGAGGACGATTTTGTGTCGAAAATCATCATGAGCCACGAGGCGCATTTCCACTTAAGCGGTTACGTCAATAAGCAAAATCTTCGTTTCCGGGGCACTGCAAATCCGCGTGTGATGACGAAGAGCCATTACCTCCGCTCAAAGCTATTATGAGGTGCGATGTTCACGCAGGAGGGGGTAATTGGGCCGTTTTTTTTTTTTTTTTTTTTTTTTTAAGGACGCCATCGGAAATACGGTCACTGTTAGTAGAGAACTCTATAGGGCCGTGATAAACGACTTCTTACTACCGGAATTGGATGAGCGGAGCTTGATGAACATGTTATTTCAACAGGACCGTGCAACTGGACACCCAGCACGAGCCACAATGGATATTGTGAAGGAAGGATTTCCTGGTCTCGTGATCCCCCGTTTTGGTGATTTGGCATAGCCAGCAAGATCGCCCGTTTTAACCACACCAGACTTCTTTCTTTCGGCCCACTTGAAGTCGCGGGTTTATGCTAACAAGTGTTATATTTTTTCATTACACTACCCTTTTGCACACCACACACACACACACACACAGTTTGGAAATAAAACACTGTTTTGTTAGTTTTGTTTTTTAGTTATTACATTATATATTTATATTCCCTTGGAGTCACACACTCTTTTTTGTTAATGTCTAAATTGAACTACATTGAACATATACTAGTGCTTGCACCACTTTCTTTATTAATGCATTGACAATATATTAGTACCTGTTAGAATCTCCAAACACGAGCACACTGCACCACTTTCTTCATTAATGTCTAAGTTAAATTACATTGACAATATATTAGTACTTGTTAGAATCACCGAACACGAACATACTGTACCACTTTCTTTATTAATTTTCTGACCGTCTCGGTCGAGATTCAAAAACCAACTCCGCTCTGACCGTCTCGACCAACGTCTTCAAAACCCACCATCTCTAGTGGTTTTTTCATTTCCTTTTCTCCGGATCGAAATCTTTGTTTCCTCCGGCAGATAAAAGGATATCTCCTTTTCCCCGCCTGATCCACTTTGCGGTATATCAAACACAAAAGAAAAATCAATAGTGCATCGTATTAATGCACATTTCTGATTCCCTTTTTTTGTGTTGTTAGCTGCTTGGGTGAACGTGTAGTTCATTTTATGATGCCTGTTGTTTTCTTTAACCGGATGGGCCAGAATCTCTTCCATGAGAAATCGGTACAAAGGAAAACATCAATAGCGCCTAGGTGCACGTGCAGTTCGTTTTATGTTACCTGTTTATTTCTTCTAGGCGAATGGGCAAGGATGTTCCTTGTGGGAAATGGTTTGGGTAAACTAACCTTTGAATGATCATAAAATTGCAGACGTGCAATTTATGATTCTCAACAACTTTACTTGAAAGTTGGTCATCTGGTCCACAGATTTGGATCCAGGGGATTCTGCATGTTGAATATATGGTTCGTTCTTTCACGTCTTGGATTCAACTTAAATTCAATATGGAACGTGCAGTTCAATTTGTTTGATATTGAATTGATATCGCGATATTTCCTGTATGAGCGATTAATGATGGAGCTTTAGCTCCAAAGAGGTCGGTTTTATGGGATGGGTGGTTGTGGCCGTAACACAAGCCTCAGACAATCGCAGCCCTTAAGGAGAATATTCGACAGCAATGCGAACAGTTATCACCGGCAATCTTGCGGAAAGTCATGGAAAATGCGATAAAACGGGTACAAATCTGTATCAACACTGGCGGCAACCACTTGACGGATATCATTTTTTCCACTTAACAAAAAACATTGTAAATAAAGATTTCCGTCATGCAAAGTCTTTTTTTTTTATTGAGGTAAAAAGTAATAGAAAAACAAAGTTGGATGATTGATTTTGCTCCTCCCTATACATCGACACCTCCTTTCCTTATCGACTTCCTCTCCATCCGCTCGCACTGTGCTCTGGCATTTAAGAGTACTTCAAAACCACCTTTTGTGCGCGCGTTAGTGTGAAAAAAAGAACAAATTAATGTAAAAATTGATTATTGGTCAAATAAACACATTGTGTTAAACAAAAAAAATGGGCTATTTGTTATCTCACATCTCAGTAGCTGATCAGTCAGGGAGGTTGTAATACGTGCACACACAAGTTCAACCCACGATTGTGAAGTGTTATTGCAACTAAATAATGTATTTACTATTAAATAGTATATATGTTTATACCTGTACTATTGAAATAGATATTGGAGCACCAAATTGTTGGGAATGAAGCTATTCCGATAACAGCTTTCTTCACAGAATTTAAAATAGCCTTAAATTTGATCTTACATGGTTAGACCCCTAAAACAAATCACTAACGTCTCAATGTTATTATTTTAGCGAAACATTCAGAATCTTACTCAAGCCGTCATAAGGACAATGGACTGAGATTTAATCAAACGTAAAACTGATTCTTTTCCCAAATTTTTGGAGCTCCAAATCATTTTTAAATGTATATCATCAGCCTTGATTATCTATACAGGAGCTTCCATTCAACCTGATTAGAACGACCTACTGTTCCCAGAATTTTCCTATCCAATGAATTTCTTCCACTTCCATCAACCTATCCGAGGTCATTGAAGAATCACCTAATAATTTATTCCTGTACCAATGGAATTTACTACTCTTCGTGACCCACTGGTAGAATCTGAATTGACCACAACACTGTTATTTGTAATACCAAACCCTGAGGCCTAATTATTTGGAAATTGTGTGCTGTGATTTCTGATGAGGTGTTTGCATCGTAGACCATTTCAACCTTAATTTATTTATAAACATCTGTGTCAATTATTTAATAGGTTTCTAGAGCTTATTTTCTTATTGGATGGTATTTTCTAGTTGTCAGTGGGAGATTACTTCGAAAGAAATTGATTGCCATGGGCTAAAATGTATAACTTCAATTGTCGATGCGGAAAGTTTAAGCGGTCTCGATCTAGGCCTTAAGCCATCCTTGGGATAAACTTTGTGAGGCAAATTTATTTGAAATTGAATTAGCATACTCAGCTAGAAGGCTTCGTGCTGATAATTACCATTAAGTGGCGTAAGGGGCCGTTCGCAGCTTAAGAGCATTTCGAGTATCAACCGGATGAAGATTGATGGCAATGGCCGAATATCGAATTAGGGATACACGAAAGAATTTGGGGCAGTTCTTGATGAATGGAAAATTCTCAGGTCATTCGTTTAGGCGGAAGTCCACAACGGACATGAATAAAAATGATTAAATGTATTTGATTAACATTTAATTTTTTTTTGTCGAGAGACAAGTGGTTGAGCAAGCTTAAGATGATTAGCGGACATTTTCAAAACTCTTTTCTAATGGCAATTAAGAAATATTTTTACAATAATAATAAATAGATGTCACTCGAAAAACTATCTCGCTAGCAGAAATACACAGATAGAAGCATATAATTATTATGAGTATCTGGGCTGTAGTTGTACGGTTAAAATCAAGATAGAAGATGGATGTACATATTTTATCTGACTCTTGTGAAAGTGACTAAGCCTTCAGGATCACATCATTACTTGCTATTAACTGAAGTGGTCGGTTCCCTACCAAGGTATGTGTGGCATAAATTTCAACGCGTTTGATCTATATAATCGTGAAATAATTCTCCTCTCCCCCACCTTGCTGTTAGCAGAGAGGAATACACGACTATGTTTATTTGGCTTCAACTCACGACTCCCTGCTTTAACCGCTGCTGTGCTATTAACTTATTTCTTCGTAAAATTGAACAAGATTGGCGCTGTGTTGTCCTTAGATAGATGAAATTGGGCCCATTTATCAAGTCGTTTTGTGCTTTAATAAGATAATTGTGGTAGAGGGAGCTATAAAGTTCGGCGAATTGATAAAAGGAACCGAGATTCTTGGAGTAGTCTAGGGGGGAAAGTGTTTTTAAGAAAATGATCCACAAATTATTCCTCTTGTTTCGAAGAGTACGGAGTTCGTAGTTATACCACGGGGGCGATGAAACCGATATCCTTTCGGGAATACAGAACATATAGGAAAATGGCGTTGTAAATTTCTTTATAGAGAGTGGCTGTAACAAGCATCTACCTCTGGTCAAAGCAAAGTGCGATTTTATTAAGATACTCATTTATGAGGCGGATGTTGGCATTGCGGAAGTTGTAGGACAAGTAGTTGTGGGGTGAAGTGGCGTGAGCTGAGAAGACATGGTATTTTTTTAATTCAATAATTGGAAGTCCTTTATCTTTATTGATAATCATAAAACTATCCACAATTACAAGTACAAAAAGAGTAATGTTATTACATAATTAAAACCCCCAAAATCCGTGAAAGGAAACTCGCCCGGTTGTTCTCCTTTTTTTCTTAAATTCAGCTTGCCCTGGAATCCTCTCGAGGAGATCGTATCCTATCTTGTTCTACGCTTCCATATAATTCGTAGAGATTCTGCGTGGATGCACCCACACACACCCTCTACGAAAAGCCAACTGGGAAGGTCTGAACGACTTTTTTGAGAGGTTAAATTGGTCGTTATTTTTCCTTATTAACGATGTTGACTCTATAGCGGACACTTTGACAGACACGATTCTACTTGGCATGCGGACCTTTATTCCACACAGAGTAAAAGGTATCAAACCCAAGAGAAATCGGTCGTTCGATTCCGAGTGCAGAGAGGCCATCAAGGCTAAAGAAGTGAGTATCCGGTTGTACGAGGGTTGCCTTTTATATTTCGGGATTAGAGAACAAAAACAAATATTGATCATCGAAAATCACTTTATTGTTTTTCAAAATATTCCCCATGAAGATCTATACACTTTTGCATGCGTTTGAACCAATTGTCGAAGCACTTTTGCCACTCTGATTGAGGTATCTCCAACACATGCATTCTGAATGCAGCAACCGCTTCTTCAGGTGTCGAAAAACGTTGACCTCTCAGTTTGTTTTTTACGTACGGGAATAAAAAGAAGTCATTCGGTGCCAAGTCAGGACTATACGCCGGATGACCCATCAAATCGATGTTTTGGGTGCTCAAAAATGCAGTTGTCGCAGCCGATGTGTGAGAGCTCGTATTGTCGTGGTGAAGAGTGATCCGTCTTCGGCGGTTGGTTTTCCTGATTTTTTGGAAGACAACTGGCAAACAAATGGTTGTGTACCACTCAGAATTGACTGTTCTGCGTTGTTCTAGTGGTACGGTTGCGACATGTCCAGTTTTTCCGAAAAAACAGGCTACCATTTGCTTGGAAGTGCTTCGTGCGCGAACAACTTTTTGTTGGATTTGGCTCACCTTGAAACACCCAGACAGTCGACTGCTGTTTACTTTCGGGCTCATACGCGTAAATCCACGATTCATCACCTGTCACGATGTCATAGACGTGTTTCGAAGCACCGCGACCGTATTTTTTGAGCATTTCTTTCGACCAATTGACACGAGCCTTTTTTTGGGCGATTGACAAATTGTGTGGGATCCAACGCGAACAAATTTTTTTGACAGTCAAATGTTTATGCAATATTGAATGTATGCTGTTCCCACTAACGCCTAAGGTTGTCTCAATATCACGATAGGTCACATGACGATCTTCCAATATCAGTTCGCGCACAGCATCAATGGTTTTCGGAACAACAACTGATTTTGGGCGACCTTCACGAAATTCATCTTGGAGTGAACTACGACCACGATTGAATTCATCATACCATCGATAAACACTGGTCCTTGATGGAGCTTCATCGCCAAAAATTGAATTAAGTTCATCCATGCACTGTTGCTGAGTTAATCCACGCCAAAGTTGTAAAAAATAATCGCACGAAAATGTTGACGATTTAATTCCATTTTTGGTCCGAGATGAATCTTTTAAGTTACAGTAAACAACACAAATAGCGCTCGTATGTCAAAACGTTCTGAGTGCGTATAACCTCAAAAATGTCCAACTTTACGACAGAGCTGTCAATTGCCGGATTGCAACCCTAGGGTTGCCAAATCCCGAAACATAAGAGGCAACCCTCGTATAAATCAAATAATACTGAGGAAAACCGGAAAAGATTTAAGAGAGCTAGAAATGATTGCAATGCGTACATTCAACGCGCCAAGTTCTTGCATGTCCAGAGAGTGACATAAAAAATACTACACTCTCCCACAAGTAGTAGAATCTTCTGGGCATTCGTGAAAAGCAATCAAAACTCAGTCTCTTCATCCATTCCATTGCTTATAGTCGATGACAAACCCGTCACCACTGCAATAGAGAAGGCGAATCTACTTGCTGCACACTTTGCTGCCAACCGAACGCTGCCTGATACCACATCAGTTCCACCTCAACTTGAGCAGAAGCAGCACACTATGAGCCGTATTCGCTTCCGAATGCGTACTGTTGCCCGCATACTCAAAGAGCTAAACGCACACAAGTCCGCTGGTCCGGATGGCATGCCCCCAATTCTCTTGAAGAGATGACCCTCTTCACTCGCTAAACCACTGCGGGAACTCTTCCATTTGTCTTATTTTACTGTCGGTTTCCCAAATAGTTGGAAGTCAGCGGACATTCAGCCAATTCCCAAAAATGCTGACAAATCATCCTTTTCTTCTTATCGACCCATAGCACTATTTTCTTTAAGGTAATGGAATCACTTATCAACCGTTAACTTTCGAAATATGTGGAACCAAATGACCTCCTCAATGATCGCCAATATGGCTTTCGTAGTAACAGGTCCACTGGCGATCTAATGGCATACCTTACCGAAAAGTGGAGCGACTCCATCCACTACTTCGGCGAAAGCGAGGTAGTCGTATTGGATATTTAGCAACCCTATGACAGAGTTTAGCATCCAGCCCTTTTGTCAAAATTGTATTCCTATGGAGTGGACAATTCCTTGATCCAATGGATAAGAGCCTATACTTCTGGCCATTCAATTCAAGTGGTTCTTGATGGTGTCAAATCTGTCTCCCATCAAATTGATGCAGGTGTTCCCCAGGATTCAGTACTCTCACCCACTCTCTTCCTCATCTTTATAAATGATCTCTTGTCAAGTATTCACAACCCAATTCAATCGTTTGCTGATGATAGCACGTTGAGTTTCTCATACTCATATGAACACTCCCGTGCAAACTCTTCGAACGTCACTACCAGCCAGCAACTTATGCTTGATACATTGAATTCAGACCTCTGCAAGTTATATCAGTGGGGATTATCGAACCGAGTAGAATTCAATATTTTAAAAACCCAGTGCTGCCCCTTGTCGTCAAAGGCGAGCCCCAAAGTAAATATATTGTCTATGAACGGCACTTGCATCGACGAAGCCAAGGAACTATCAATCCTCGGCACTCGAATTAATTGGACTCTTAATTGGAATGACCACCTAGTTGAAGCTGCGAAAAGTGCAGCCAAATGTATGGGGTTCCTTAAGAGAAGCAAAAGATACTTCACTCCATCCAACCTGGCCACTATTTACAAGCCGTATATTCATCCAAAAATGGAGTTCAACTCCTATATTTGGTCAGGCGCATCCAAAACTGCACTACATGTGCTCGACAGGATGCAAAAACGATCAGTGAAACTTATTGGGGACCCAGCCGTAAGTCTATCAATTCCGTCGTTAGAACACAGGCGTAACGTATCATGCCTATCTCTTTTCTATAGGTATTACCACAGTCGTTGCTCAACTGAACTTGCTTAATGTGTTCCACCCCTTCAGACATTTTCCCGCCATACCCGTCAATCTGTGAATGCGCATCAGTTCACGTTGAAAGTGGACTTTAGGCGCACAAATAAACAAAGACAGTCATTCTTTAGCCGAACCACACGAATGTGGAAAGTTCTGCCTGATCATGTGTTTCCTGGCCGTTGTGATGTCCAGACATTCAAGACCAATATACATCGACACCTCCTTTCTTTACCCACTTCGTATCCACGCGCTCGCACTGTTTTCTGACATTCAGGGTACTTCAAAATCCCCTTTTGTGCGCGCGTTAGTGTAAAAACAAAAAAAAACAAAAACACAGACGCGAACGTTGGTGTTTGTGTGACTAAAGATACGCGGGTGGTGCAAACGCTGTAAGTATTTAGCGGATTTTTGTAGTTGTCCAAGTGTTCCACTGAACACTGTTTACCGCAGAGAAAAGAAAACACCCACGGAGCGCATACAGTACCAAATACAAACTCAGAAAGGGTGGTTTTAATTGAACTTTTATTTTTATTCTTTTTTTTTTTTGCTTGACGGTTTATCAGCCGCAGGGTGAAACTGATACACTGTTCTTTACTAGCGTGTTGGGACGCTTACAAAAATGAGTTACATGAATATCTTTACACACATTGAACAATTTAATTCGAAACACTTAATAGTTGTTGCACAAAACGGATAGTTCCTCAAAGATACGATGATATTTAAAAGCTGATGCAATCCCTTAAACACACGATGATATTTAAAAGTTGATGCAATCCCTTAAACACACGATAATATTTAAAAGTTGATGAAGTTCCTTAAACACACGATAATATTTAAAAGGTTGATGAAATCGCAGGCTGACTTCCTCCGCGACATTTCTTTTCTTGTCCTACCCCTCACAATACCTTCTTCCCCACCGTTCGATGTAGACCCCTGGTCGCTTTGACTATCAAAATTAGACTTCCTATCTCTATTCCCAAAATAAAACTGATACAGATCGTATCTATATCAGCACAGAGAAAATTCCTATTCGCTCTGCTAACAGAATTTTTGAATCTCTGTTAGCAGCATGTTATTACGTCCCAGGGGTAATTTTTCATTCCTGAAAAAAGAAACTCGCTCATCATCAAACATCATTATCACCATCCGTGGTGGTGATCGAAATTCAGTTCGATGGTTGTCGATTGTTTGCCGCCTTATTTACATAAAACATCTGGCGCGCAGGCGGAGGGATATCCTGCAATTTGGATGGACGTACGGTCCATGAATTTTGTTTAACTTTTTTAGTTAAAACTAACAATCCCTTAGATCTTTCTAATGGGTGTGAAATTCTACAAAGGAATCGTGGGACTGGAGTATTTCCTTTGTTGGCTTTATTCTCGTAAATATTCCGAATTATCTTGTTGAGATAATTACGGTTGCCTACAATTTGGCAGCGGATAGGCGATATGCTTTATTGCATGAAGTTGCCGTTTCTTTTGTTTGCCGATGGGTTTGATGGTCTTTATGGCAGACCACCCGCACGTGCATCCGTTGGTCGGCTAATTTACCGACGATAGCGATTCCTTGTAACGTCGTGTAGATGTTCAGGATTTCAGATTGTGCAGTGCTGGATGTTGTTACCTTTGTTTCAGGTATGCTACAATCGACTTGTTGAGCTTGATATTGAAAGCTTTGGGACGTTCAGTTCCTTGCTTTTTTGTGTCGGGTTCAACGTTGTGGTGAGTGTTTCATGGCCCTAGCGGACTTAGTGAGCGCGTGGGACGTTTTCAGGTTAGGTATGTTCCTTGAGGGGTAGGAACCCTACCTGGGTGAAATTGTGCGTTCCTAGAACGCTAAAAGTATTCTAGAAGATTTCGCGTTTAATATAACTAGATGGAGTTCAGGTGCTGTATCGCTCTGGTTCTGTTCTACAGCGCACTTTTATAGGCCGCATAGGCCAAATCGTGTTTGGCCTTCGGTCGACACTTCTTATGGTGACTTGGTAGCAATGTTTTTTTTTTTTTTGAGAGGTAAACCTATAGCATTGACACGGTGCTCCGATATGCCGCCACATGACCGCTCCAGTTGTTCTTGAACAGTTGCTGGTTTGAAGCCTCCGGTCGACACTTCTTATGATGCCTTGGTATCAATGTTTTTTTTTTTTTTTTTTTGTTTTTTTCTTTAGAGAGGCGAACCTATAGCACTGACACGGCGCTCTGAGGTGCCGACAAATAACCGCTCCAGTTGTTCTTGAACAGTTGCAGGTTGTAATTCCACAGCTTCCCCCTCTGTAACGGAAAGTTCTGATACAGAGATGTTCACGTCGTCGGAAGATGAACCGCAAACTAATACGATCCATCGGATTGTCTCGTGGAGCGCATATGAACCGAATTGCGTGGAACAATACCACGAATATCAGAGGAACAGCACCCGTGATAATATCTGTAAAACAAACAGAGATTAGCAACGCACCTTCGATGTGATAGCGACTGTAATCCCGAATTCAGCACCGTGTCGCCGATCAGGATCGTCTCTGTATGCTCTCGAGTAGGTCATGGGTATGCTTAGGAGCCGAGCTCTCCGAACATGAGAGCGATATTCGAGCACGGGTCTTATTTGGGATTTACACAGAAGAAGAGGTTGGGCCGGAGTAAAATATTTCCTGGTTCTAAAATGATAACTCAGTTTTCCTGATGCGGACCTGGCGATGTTCGAGACGTGTTTATGCCACGATGCATTCCCCCAGACCGGGACGCCGAGCAATTGCAACCTTTCCCCAGCTTCGAGGGCCCGGCCATTCGTCATCAGCTGTGGAACCGATGATCCACTTTTCTTTGTGAATATTGTATATTGTGTCTTCACTGCATTGAAATTGACGAGATTGGCCCTTCCCCACTGCAGGACCTTATCTAGACCCTGATTCCGAGAGTCAATCTGTCTACATCACAGCCGATGCGAAGCAGATGCACCAATCGGTCGAATTTCGAAAAGGAGGAAACAAGCGTACTATCATCCGCAAAACTGAAAACTTTGTTTTCCGTTGTCTCCAACAAATCATTTATGTGAAGCAAAAACAAGATTGGAGCCAAAATAGAACCTTGGGGTACCCCGAATTAACGGGATACAGATCCGAACACTCGCCGTCCACAACAACCCGGATCGATCGATTTTCGAGGAAGCTCTTCGTCCAGTCGCAAAACTGCTGGGAAAGTCCATATGAACGAAGTTTGCTTAGAAATTTCCCGTGCCCGAGGCGGTCAAAAGACTTGGAGATATCCAATGCGACGCCCCTTGACTCACCATGCCGCTCAATGGCAGATGTCCATATATCGGTTATAAGTGTCAAAAGGTTTCCCGTGGACCGCCTGCCACGGAAACCGTATATGACGATCATTCAGAAGTCCGCTGCACTCCAAATAATTAATTAACTCGGCGTTGTTGACCTTTTCCGTCACCTTAGATAACATAGACAGTAATGCTATCGGATGGTAATTTTGTGGGAGACACTTTTTCCCGTCTTTGGGGTTGGCTGAACTCGAGCGATTTTCCAGGCAGGAAAGATCCTCCGTGCATAAGATAAGCGGAAGAGTCTGCCAAGAACCGGCAATAGTTCTGGAGCACAGTTCTTAAATACTATTGCTGGTATTCCGTCCTGGCCGGTTGCCTTCCTACAGTCCAGTTCACGTGGAATGCGTTGAATAGTACGCGGGCGAAATCTCACATCCCGCATGGAAGACCGTACCGGCGCGAACACAGGTGGCTCCAAAAGGCCGGGATCCAGGTTTGAATTTGCGGAAAATAAATTCGCGAACACATTAGCTTTATCCTTTGAATTCGTGACTAACGTTCTGCTGTCGGTCACCAACCGAGGGAAAGAGGAGGAAGTTACCGCTTTTGTCATTGACCAGAAGAAGCGCGAACCAGTCGGGCACCGAAGCAGTTTATCGATCACCCTGTCGTTGTGAGCTTTCCTCGCGATATCAATGGGCTGGTTGCACGCGTGTGTACAACCCAATATTAAAAAATGAAAAAATAAAAAACCGATTTTCAAAAACTTCTTGATCCTTCGCTTAATATACTTCCTCTGTTCAAGTTTCCGAGTTATCTAAGCATCTACTTGCTAGTGGATTGAGGTTCTGTCTAAATAACTCAAATAATTGCTCTTTATCTTTTTCTTTTATTTCTAAGAGCGCGAATAAGGTAGATGTTTCCAAGTGTGCTTGGAACTCATGATCAACCACATGGTTGGAGTGGAAAACATTACTATCAACGCAGACCTTTTACTTTTTAGATATCGGCTTTCTCAAATTCCTGGTTCATAAAATTCGCGTACGTATCTTTAGATTATAGACGTACACCATCAGTTGTTCTTCAATTGATCAACGCATTCAGTTAGCTTTTATTCTTCTATTGTTCCGAACTAACGCCATTAGATATATATGTTGGATCTCTACGATATAACTTTCTAACTCACGAAGACCGGGGATCCAAAGGTTTTCAAAAACAATATTCTTTAATTCAGAAGCAGCCCTACTGAATTTGAATACATGATGTTAAATTGAAAATTAAGTCAGACTACGTGAAAAGTACACGAATAATGTGCGTCAGCAGCTGATCCTTTTCATGGCTGTGTATACGCTTACGTACGCTTGAACCTCCTGCGGCTAGGCGTATGAAGCATGTCGTGCTCTGCAAACGGTAGTAGTTATTCATCCCTTCTGAAAAACATGTCTCCTACAGTTTGATCAATGGTTATGATTGATCGAGGAAATTATCTCGTTAATTCGAATTCCTATTTTTTGTTCTCCTTATGAATATTTATAAATGACCTAACCGCCAGGGCCTGCAGCAGAGCCTCTTCTCTATGCCTCACAAATGCCTCGTAAACAGTGAGCGAGGTCATCGGCTCGTTAGTACCCCACTCAGCACGGTCAAGTTCACTTCTAGTTATTAATGACTTTCTTTATATGAGGCATTGAGGTAATTTCTGGGCATTTTGTCGTCTGATGCACATGCATCATACCATGGCGTTCACTGACACCTGCTGAGCATGACATTGGGACCTCTCGCTGGACAAGCCAACGCTTTGTCTTCGTTTAAAATGTCTTACCCCCTCTCTCACCATGAGCAAACACCATCTTCCCACCGCACTAACAATGGTCACCCTTCGGAAAATATGAAGAAAAAAAAATAAAATAAATAAATAAAATGAAGTAAAACACAAAACATCACTATGACTCTATTCGTCGGAGCGATGAGCATCGGCGGTTCCCCATCAGATAGTTTAGCTCATTTTTCCAGGTTAAGTTTTTGGATGCCCATCAGTTCCCAAAGTGTCGTCGGAGCAGAGATCTAAATTTGGAAAAAATTTGTGATCGTTTGTTATTCTTTATGGAAAGCTGTTCCCGAGTATTTATGGGATAATCAATTTGAAGGTTTGAGCCGTGGTAATAAATCTTGGGTGGGGGTCCCATGGATACTTAACCAGCTAGCTAGTTCACCTGTCTGGCGAACTGTCGCCCGACAACGTGCATCCATTGTTTAATTGCACGCTGCGGTGTTTCGTCACGGTTTTGTATTCGGCCTTTTTTTCTAACTTGGCCACAGACTTTGAAAAGAAGACTAAATGAAAATTAGTTTTGTTACGTTTATTGTTATGGGATGTGGTTTGGTTGGGTTTTAGTCCACCGGATGTTATTTTCTCAAATTTCAGATTGAGATAAAATGTCGGTGGAAGGCTTGTAAAATGTAAATTAGTTCTCGGGACAATTTTAATGTAGTAACCCTTGATTAGATGTTAAAATTGACTTTTAGTTTCCGGTTGTGCAGTGTGACAACCTAGAGATGATGTTGGAAATGATACAGATTCAATTTACAATAGATGTCGATTTTATTATTAGGTCGTGATGGTAATAGCATTGCGATTAAAATCGTGGGAGCTCTTTTCTGGCTTTTCAAAAATAATAAGTAATTTTGAAGCAAACAAATAACTCGTAATCGGTGTTTAGTGAAGGTAAGTTCCCTGGTATCGAAAAAGCAAGACATATTGACAATTACATATATGAGTACATTTTAACACTTTCCAATCTAATATTTCGGCGAATAAAATTTGAGATCGAATCAAATTTTCCAGAGACATCACTAAGGTTGGTTGTAGTGTACTCCAGCAAAAACAATTTACAGACCTGTAAAACAATATACATATATATTCGTACATATCGTTGTTTTGGCGATCATATTACAATGGAAGCTGTAATACCGAATTATAAAGATTCACCAAAAAAAAGCATATATTCAACCATATTACATTGGAGCATGGAACAATGCTCCTTTTTCTGCAGCACTCAATTTTCGATTGTTTTCCAGATATAAAAGGGAATTCGTTTTTTTAAATTGAATTCCACCCTAATTACTCGCATAAATTTACCTGTTCAGCATAAATGAATTTTAATAATGTACCCTCTAATCTTATTCTACTCAAATACAATACATTTAAAATGTACCTATAAGCGCGTTTACTTTACTTCTGCATCTTCAAGATACCTTTCCGCTGCCCATTCATTAAATCCTAAGAAGTTCACATTTTTAAAAAAGTCCCAACTCCTCTATATCTATGAAGGGATAGATTTGTAATCTACTTTGCAATTATCGTTAGTAATAGAAGTTGATAGAAGATAGTAAACAAACGCAGTTTACTTCTTTGTATTATGCAGGTGATTCATAATAACAAACAGCCGCATTTTAATAGTTTTCCAATTTAATATTTCGGGAAATAAAATATGAAGGTAAGCCCCCTTTTTAGACACGTTATTGAAAAATTCCTTAAATCTCCAAAAAATCCACTTTTATAATAATTGGGAAACAATGGGAACCCTTAAGTAGGAATCTTGTTTTTACCGAACTTCAAAAAAATATTCCACTTGCAGGCGGTACTGTTTTATCGTATCCTTTGTTATTATTATTATTATTTATTGGCCTGTAGGAACCCGGAAGTTCATGACCTCACCGACCCGGCTTCGCCATCGTTCCCTGCCCTGGGCACTCTCCTTCCACGCTTGACCATTCAATCCTCAAGGTCAAACCAAACATTGTCCTCCCATCTCCGTCGCGGCCGGCCTACCGGTCTCTTTCCCGTTGGTCTACCGTCAAAAATTCTATGCACGGTCCTATCGTTCCCCATTCGCGCCACGTGTCTGGCCCATCTTAATCTTCGCGACTTGATTACTCTCACTATTGTAGGTTTGCGGTATAGCTCTTCTAATTCGTGGTTGTGGAGTCTCCTCCATTGTCCTGCCTCCTCGTCATATTTACCTCCAAAGATGCCCCTCAAAACTTTATTCTCGAATACGCGGAATTTGTTTTCTTCCCGTTTTGTGAGAGCCCATGTTTCGCATCCATATAGAACAATCGGCATGATTATGGTTCTATAGACACGGAGCTTTATGTTACGTGATAGCAGTCTGGATTTCAGCAGTTTACTGACTGCGTACCAACTAGTGTTGCCGGAATGCAGTCTCTTGTTAATTTCCTTTGACATTTCGTTACTGGCCGTCAGTATCGTTCCCAGATATTTAAATTCTTTAACTTTTTCAAATATCTTACCTCTGACGTTTATATATGTTCTCTGAGGTCCACCTGCTCTCGCCGTAATCATGTATTTTGTTTTGTCTTCATTTATTTCTAGGCCCACCTCTTCTGCCGCTTGCATGATGATTTCACAGTTTTTACTAACAGTTTCTAGATTATCGCCCAGAACGGCGATGTCATCCGTATATGCGAGCACTTGTGTGACCCCGTTCAGGGATGATCCGGCCATGTTGTCGTCTTGTACCTTTCTGATGACATACTCGAGCACAAGGTTAAAAAGACACGGTGATATACCATCTCCCTGCTTTAGTGCGTCCCGGATTTCAAATGGTTCTGAGAGGTGGTTTTCTATTCTGACTCGCCCTTTGTTTTCGTTCATGCAAATTTGAATGAGGACGGCATATTTTTTTGGGACTCCCAGCTCGACTAGATTATGGAAGAGTCTCTGCCTTGCGACTGAGTCGTAGGCTTTTTTGAAGTCAACGAACAGTTGGTGAACCGTCTCTCCGTATTCCCAATTCCTTTCCAGCAGTTGTCTTATTGTGAACATTTGGTCGCTTGTTGACCGGTTCCTACGGAATCCACATTGGTAGTCTCCCAGTATCTCTTCTGCGTACGGTGTGATTCTCGCCAGAACGACATTTGTTAATATTTTGTATGCGGTTGGGAGCAATGATATTCCTCTGTAGTTTTCGCAGTCAGATCTGTCGCCTTTTTTGAAAATGGGGATGACTATTGAGGTTTTCCGTTCTTCCGGAGTGACGTCCTTATCCCATATTGTTTGGATGAGCTGGTGGATCTTTCGAGCGGTTGCCTGTCCTCGATGCTTCACAAGCTCTGCCGGTATGCAGTCGACTCCGGGAGCCTTGTTGTTTTTCAATCGCTTTATTGCGTCTACAACTTCGTTGATAGACGGCCCTAGGATCTGAGGCTCGGCTGTATGTACGCTTGGTGCATTTATTTGTGGTTGATAGGTGCGTACATTGAGCAGGTTTTCAAAGTACTGCTTCCATCTTGTCACGATATTTTTTGTTTCTGTGACCAGACAGCCGTTTGCGTCTCGAATTATTTTGACTCTCCCTCGGTAGCCATTTCTAATTGAATTTATGCCGACATACATACCTCAGATGTTCTTTGCCCTAGAATTTTTTAGGATTTTTTCGATCCGAGTCTTCTCCCATTCGCGTTTATTGCGTTTGAAGAGCCTCATTGTCTCTCTCCGAATTGTCGCCTACCTTTCTGCGTTGACTCCATCATATATTTCTAAGTGGATCACTCTGAGGCGTTTACGTTCTTCGATCTTTGCCCTGCACTCATCGTCAAACCAAGGTTTGGACTTAATTGTTTTCTTGAATCCTAATACCGTTTGGGCTGTTAGTTTGATTGTGTCTCTGATCGATGTCCATTTAGTGTCTGTGGGGGTAAAAGTGTTGATGCCGACGTACGGCAAGTATTCCATTAACTTCCCCCAAACACTTGTCCACAGCAAAGGGAAGAAAGAATGAAAGCACTGTTTTATTTTGTTGTTTTTTTTTTTTTTTAATGTTCTTTATTTTAGTTTAATTTGTTTTAAAAATAATTACGACACTAACACCAAAATTAAAATATTTATGTTCCTACACAAAACGACAACAATTAAACCCGTGAAAACTTTCGCGACAATTTACTCCCGACTCTTTTAAAAATGAACTCAATTACTTTTTTGCCTGAGCGGCAGCCTGGCTATGCGCGACGGTGGTTGAGATGTGACTGGTGTGAATTAGGGTTAAAATCGTACTTTATGCTTTTTACACCTTGATCTGCCAATGGTAATCATGCTCTCTTGTGTGTTCCCCAACTCACCACACTCATCCAGGTCGAAACGTACTTGTGTATTCGTTCGACGCCGATGGGCGTAGCCAGAATGGAGAAATCAAAAGGGAAAGCACAATAACCCAGGGTGGATCTGGCTAGGTGTGTGTGCGTAAATGCCGTGTATACGGCTGGTCTACTGACCTAGTGACTATCACTTAGGTCAACGCACTATAGCAAGACAGAAATACGAGAGAGAGGACAAACATAGCTAAGGTTATTCACCAGCAAAAAGAGATCATTGGTCCCAAGCGAATGGGTGATCTGGGAAAAGTCAATAGGACGCCGCATCGGCTGGGGATATAATTCCATTCTGTGGAATGTTCAATAATACCCAAGCCTATGGACTATGACGTAACCGCGTCGCTTGGTTTGGCTTGGTTGTTGCTAACCAATACGAATGGAATTTCCGGTGGAAATCCCATGGTTAGCGCAATAGTGTTGCCGTATGTTGTTGATTGTAGCTAAACTCAATTATGCATTATCTGCATAGAAAAATGAGTTTAGCTATGCGTCCCTTTGACATGTCCCGCTGGTAAATACCTATCTAGGGAAATGGGTAGGTATTGGTTGGAATTGTGGGCTGTTTCTCCTATAGGATAGAGAAACCCCTACAGTACTCCCCCGCCAGTGACATAGTCACGAAATCATGGTAGGTCGGAAGGAGTAGTTTGATGGTGGTCGGAAGGAAGTTAGATTGGAGGTGGATTGGAAGGATTTTTTGATTGCTCGAGGAGACGTGCTCGGCTTCGGGTGAGTGGAGGTTGAGGTGGTTGGCGAATGTTGACAGAGTCGGTTGTTGACTGAGGATCTGGAGCTGACGCCTCGAAGAAACAAGGTTTGAGTCTCTCAACACTGACCGTGGATCGTTTTCCTCGAATATCAATCTCGAAGACACGATCGCTGATGCGGTTGGAGACTCTGAAGGGACCGTCATACGGAGGGTCCAAAGGTTTTTTAACCTTATCCACCCTGACAAAGACGTGCGTACAGCTGTGCAGTTCAGGGTGAACGAACAGTTTTTTAGAACCATGCCTGGTCACGGGCGATGCTCTAACCTTACGAAGAAGGTCGCGGACGTGGCCCACATCCTGCAACTGGTTGTGTGGCGTATCACCATCCACGAACAGTTCGCCTGGTAGTAGGAGGTTGGTGCCATAGGTGAGTTCCGCAGCGGAAGCACCTAGGTCCTCCTTAAAACTAGTCCTCAGACCGAGGAGTACGGTGGGTAGAGCGTCAAACCATTTAGTGTCGTTATGACACATGAGGGAAGCCTTGAGAGACCGATGCCAGCGTTCGATCATCCCGTTGGATTCGGGGTGATAGGCGGTCGTGCGACTTCGTTGGCATCCGAGGAGATCCGTCAGCTGCCCGAAGATCGTTGCCTCGAATTGCGGCCCTCGATCTGTAGTAATGGTGGCAGGTACGCCGAAACGTGTGACCCAGGTCGAATAGAAGGCCTTGGCGACTGATTCAGCAGTTACTGCTCTGAGAGGAATCGCCTCTGGCCATCGCGTGTAGCGATCCATCATAGTGAGGATGTACGAAAATCCTCTTGATGGAGTAAGCGGTCCCACTATGTCAATATGGACATGGGCGAAGCGTGCCGTGGGTAGCTTAAATTGTGCAGGTTCTAATACATTATGCCGCGCTACTTTGCAGCGCTGGCATTGGAGGCAAGCGCGGGCCCAGGTGGTGAGGTCTTTGCTCATTCGGGGCCAAATGAATTTCTTACGGACGGCAGCAGCGGTTGCGCGGCCGCTGGGGTGGGCTGGATCATGGTAGACCTGGAACACGCCCCTACGAAGCTTCTCGGGAATATAGGGCCCGCGGTTCCAGTTGAAACATCGCACCAGATTTCGCCCAAAGGATCGCGGAGGGTGATTTTGCGTAGCTCGAGTGCTGTATCAGCAGTTAGAAGTGATTCGAGCTGGCTGTCCTCCTGTTGGGCCAGGGCTAGGTCGACGTTGTTCAGGGTGGCGCGCAAGTGAATCGTATCGATTCGAGAAAAGGCGTCCGCCGAGATGTTTTGTGGACCAGAGATATGTTTAATCTCGGTAGTGTATTGGCCGATGAGGTTGGGTTGGCGTTCTTGTCGGGGGGAAGCATTTCCCGACTTTTTCCGGAACGCAAAGACCAGAGGTTTGTGGTCTGTATACACGGAGAGCGAGCGACCCTCTACCATATGCCGGAAATATTTAATGGCGCTATAGATCGCCAGTAATTCCCGGTCATAGGCGCTGTATCGCCGCTCTGTGGGACTCAGTTTCCTGGAAAAGAAACCGAGCGGTTCCGGTTGGCCTTCAAAATCTTGTTGTAGCACTGCTCCGATTGCGGAATCCGATGCATCGCATTGGATAGACAATACCGCTCCCTCTAAGGGATATCGGAGTAGTGTGGCGTTAGCCAGTTGCTCCTTGGACAGTTGGAACGCACGGTCCGAAGCTTCTGTCCATGGAATTGGGCGCTTGTCGTTGCGCTTCGCTCCTTTTAGAAATTCAGTCAGAGGAGCCTGGGTTTGGGCGGCGTCTTTAAGGGTGGGTCTGTAAAAATTGAGCATGCCGAGGAAACGTCGGAGCTCGCTTATGTTGGTTGGGCGTGGATATTGGATGAGGGCCTCTACACGGTCTGGAAGTGGGCGAATGCCCTGGTCGTCAACAATGTAGCCCAGATATGTGATTTGCTCTTTGGCATATTGACACTTATCTGGGTTGATGACAAGACCAAATGCGCGGAGGCGCTCGAGGACCTGTCGTAAATGGCGCTTGTGTTCAACGTGGTCTCGTGAGGCGATGAGAATGTCATCGAGATACGCATGACAGCAATTGAGACCACGTAAAGCCGAGTCGATGTATCTCTGGAATGTCTGCGCGGCATTCCTGAGACCGAAAGTCATTACTTTGAACTCGAAGAGTCCGAAAGGAGTAATGACTGCCGTTTTTGGGATGTCTTCAGGTGCCACCGGGATTTGGTGGTAAGCCCTGGTGAGATCCAGGGTGGTGAAGACTTTGCACCCTCGTAATTTATATGAAAAATCATATAGGTGTGCAATGGGGTATCTGTCGGGGACTGTTGCCGCATTCAGCAGTCTGTAATCCCCGCATGGGCGCCACTCCCCGGAACGTTTCTTAACTAAATGGAGTGGGCTTGCCCAAGGACTGTCTGATGGTTGACAGACACCTTGTGCTATCATTTCATCAAACTCGGCGCGTGCCGCGCGTAGTTTTTCTGGCGCCAGGCGTCGTGCGCGTTGGCTTACTGGAGGGCCCCGTGTCTCGATGTGATGAAACACATTCGCCTTATGTCGTCGCTGGTTAGGTAGAGGAATTGTCGTATTGACAAATTCCTGTACCATAGCTTGGATAGGGTCTGTACACGGTGTGGCCCTGGGTATTACCGCTGGAGATGCCGACAAGGGCAAGGAAGGTGCGGTGTGGGCTACTAGCCTGTTGTGTGTCGAATCGACCAACAGATTGTGTTTTCCTAATAGGTCGGAACCTATTAGGGGTTCATTAACATCAGCAATCACAAACTGGTGTGTGATTGGATGTCGGAGACCCAGATGGAGTGTCAGCTTTTTCCTTCCGTACGTGCGTATCGGAGAATTATTTGCTGCTGACAACTGTAAGGCGGTGGGCACGCGGTTGCGTGGGGCGAACGATCGCGGAAGGGCCGAAATATCAGCGCCGGTATCGACGGTAAAATTGATATTCAGTCTCGAGTCCCTGATCGTAAGGCGTCTTATGGATGCGGTGCCGGCCGGTTGCGCAGGGGTGTCGGTCGGCAAAATTAGTTTAAAGACTGACGCCGGTTGTTGGTTGGTCGAGTCCAACCGCAGGGTGCCCTACAATTAGTTGTACGGTCTCCGTACCGTTGGTGGTTGGCGCACCAAGCGCGTGTGACAGCATTGTTGGGCGGATTTTGCCTATTGGCAGGTTCGTCACGAGAAGGCCGTGGAGGTGGGCGACGAAAAGAAGTCCGCTGGGATGTATTTTGTGGAGGTTGCCGCCGGTTCATTGGGCGGTTCTGAACGCTTCGTTGTGTGTTTTGGAACCTCGCGCAAACTTGATCCAATTCACGGCGGAATGAGGCCTGAAGCGCAAATAGGTCAGCAGTAGTGACCTGAGTAGGGGGGTTGTCTGGCTGCGTATCGCCGATGATACAACCGAGGGTTTGTTGGGTAGAGTTCGGAATACGGTCAGTGTGCCGTCTAGAGGATGAGGAGGGTAGCTGAGTCGAAGCTACCAGAGCAGTTCGAGGTGCAGGTTGAGACGACTGAGGGTGCCGTGTAGGCAGTGCGGCGTGTTGACTAACCGCCGCGACTTGATATGGTGGAAGCTCAGACTGTGGGTCCAAGGTTTCCATAATCGAATCAGCCACCTTTGATAAATAGCCCAAACTTTGATTAGGTTGGGCCAATAATGCCGAGCGGGCATGTTGAGGTAAACTCCTCAGAAAATGTGGCCTAATTAGATCATCCGAGATCCTGGTCCCCGCTATCGAGCGTAAATGGGTCAGGAAAAGGGATGGTCTAATACCTGAAAAATTGGTCTCGCTCGCCAATCGCTGTAGTCTGATGCTGGTGGGTTGGTCCAAAGCGTTAAGGAGACTCTCCCGCATGCTGCTGTAGGGATCAGGGCCCGGTGACCTGATCGCCTGCGCAACATGCATTCGCTGTGTCCCATCCAGAACCCGCAACAATTCTACAGCACGATGTTCTTCATCGTGGATGTTAGCGAACCGAAAAAAACGGTCGGCTATGGCGAACCAAAGCTCTGGATCCTCCTCGTCGAACGGAGGGAGTTTTACACTTTGTGTAAGGGATGGCAATTCGACGCTAGAAGCGTCATGGAAAGTGGGGGATTGAGGTCGCGCTTGCGCCTGCTGGGATGTACCGGCTCGCGTGGTGGGCATTGTGGTGCCGAAGGTGAAAAAGGGGAAACCGGTAATTTGGAGATTGAAAAGAGACAGGTTGTGTCTGTTGAGGAAGCGAAAAGGTCGCAAAGGAGTACGTGAAGTAGAGAGGAGTCACTAAAGAGTCGCGTCGAGTCGAATAATGTCGTGGATATAGCCGTGTTGCGTGCAGATTGTACCCAGAAGGGGCTTACAATAGTTAAGTTTTGGTACAATAGATTGCTTAACTACTATAATTTTTATTGTTAAAAGATAAGCGCTTATTGGCTGGTCGATTTTATGGTTAAAAAATTGTTAGTTGAACTTTTTCTCTTTTCTTTTTGATTTTTACTCCTGTTTAATACGCTCTTTATTATTACTTTGGATGTTTTTGTTTCGTTGATACTAAACGGCGAATGAAATTTTTGCTTCTATGTGTGATAAAAAATTTGGTGTTAAAAATTTAATCGAGAAGATTCTTTCCTTCAAAATGTAAAATTATTTGTAGCGTTTATTAAACGAAATTGCTGGACCACCTAATATGATTGCTATTTGTATCGTTTTCTGTTTGTTTTAAATTTAATTTACTTAAAATTAATGGATCTTATGATCTAATTTGCAATGATTAATTTTGATACGTTCGAGCTTCGTTAGATTATTCTGAATGGGTCGAATTCTCTTCACGAGTATTCCTCTTTTAATGTTAATCAAAATTTGATTCCTAATTGAAGACAATTTGTAATAATCTATGACCCTTGTGGTTCATTTGTTTAATTTATTATTAATTATAAAATGTAAGATATCCTGTTTCTCTATTATAACAAATTATGTTTGTGTATTTTAATATTTTACAATTTTTGTTTAAAAGAATTTCAAATGTTCCTAGAAAAGTTTATCACTTTATATGGTTTTTACAATTTAATATTTGATGGCTCAGAAGGAGCTCGCCAAAAGGAAAAATTACCACTTATGTAAAATGAACTAAAAAGGGAAACCTGAGGTCCAGCGTTGGGTTTTAAAAGGTGGGCGGTATCGTTTGGCGTCGCCTTGGTGTTAACGTTGGGATGAGATGTCCTCTGATGTTAAAGCTGGTGATCTTTAGGTTTAAAGATGGGGTGGGGCTCTACTTGCCCTTTCAGCGTCTTTTAATTAACTGATTTTGCTTTGTTGAAAATTTTTAAATTGTCTTTGAATTTTTTTGTTGAAGAATTTTTGTTTAAGCTGTACTTTTTTAGTCGTTTTTTTTTGGTTTTTGCGAACTGAATATGTTTAATTTTTCAATTTTTTAAAATTTTGTCACTGTGTTCTTTATTGTCTGTTTTTTTTTTTTTAAATAATTTTCCCACTTTAACTTTGATATTTTTTTTAAATTTATTCTTTTTGGCACTGTCTATTGGTTAACTTTTACTTAGTTGGATTTTGTTTAATGTTTTTTTGAATTTTGTTGAGTTTATAATCAGAAGGTTTTTTGATTTTTTTGTTGAAAAATTTTTGTTTTGCGGCACTTTTCTTTTGTGTTGAAGGTGCGTGTTCTAGTCCAGTCACCAATGTGGGGGTAAAAGTGTTGATGCCGACGTACGGCAAGTATTCCATTAACTTCCCCCAAACACTTGTCCACAGCAAAGGGAAGAAAGAATGAAAGCACTGTTTTATTTTGTTGTTTTTTTTTTTTTTTTTTTAATGTTCTTTATTTTAGTTTAATTTGTTTTAAAAATAATTACGACACTAACACCAAAATTAATATATTTATGTTCCTACACAAAACGACAACAATTAAACCCGTGAAAACTTTCGCGACAATTTACTCCCGACTCTTTTAAAAATGAACTCAATTACTTTTTTGCCTGAGCGGCAGCCTGGCTATGCGCGACGGTGGTTGAGATGTGACTGGTGTGAATTAGGGTTAAAATCGTACTTTATGCTTTTTACACCTTGATCTGCCAATGGTAATCATGCTCTCTTGTGTGTCTTGAAACGTCGGAGCTCGCTTATGTTGGTTGGGCGTGGATATTGGATGAGGGCCTCTACACGGTCTGGAAGTGGGCGAATGCCCTGGTCGTCAACAATGTAGCCCAGATATGTGATTTGCTCTTTGGCATATTGACACTTATCTGGGTTGATGACAAGACCTTTATGCTTTTTACACCTTGATCTGCCAATGGTAATCATGCTCTCTTGTGTGTTCCCCAACTCACCACACTCATCCAGGTCGAAACGTACTTGTGTATTCGTTCGACGCCGATGGGCTTAGCCAGAATGGAGAAATCAAAAGGGAAAGCACAATAACCCAGGGTGGATCTGGCTAGGTGTGTGTGCGTAAATGCCGTGTATACGGCTGGTCTACTGACCTAGTGACTATCACTTAGGTCAACGCACTATAGCAAGACAGAAATACGAGAGAGAGGACAAACATAGCTAAGGTTATTCACCAGCAAAAAGAGATCATTGGTCCCAAGCGAATGGGTGATCTGGGAAAAGTCAATAGGACGCCGCATCGGCTGGGGATATAATTCCATTCTGTGGAATGTTCAATAATACCCAAGCCTATGGACTATGACGTAACCGCGTCGCTTGGTTTGGCTTGGTTGTTGCTAACCAATACGAATGGAATTTCCGGTGGAAATCCCATGGTTAGCGCAATAGTGTTGCCGTATGTTGTTGATTGTAGCTAAACTCAATTATGCATTATCTGCATAGAAAAATGAGTTTAGCTATGCGTCCCTTTGACATGTCCCGCTGGTAAATACCTATCAAGGGAAATGGGTAGGTATTGGTTGGAATTGTGGGCTGTTTCTCCTATAGGATAGAGAAACCCCTACATGTCCACACTATTAGCTTCCTCTTCCTCACTGCTCACATTCTCTAGAATGCTAAATCTATTCGTTAGTTCGTCTTGATATTCAGCTCTTTTTCGTAGGTCCTTCATTTTATCAGTGTCGAACTTTTTGCTTGTCCCGTGACTGCCCATGAGGGATTGCTGCGAGGCGACTCCTGATTTTGCCAATCACTAGAAGATGATCGGAGTCGCAATCTGCTCCCCTATATGATCTTACGTCAAGGATATTCGAGTGGTGTCTTTTGTCTATGAGGAAGTGGTCTATTTGGTTACGCGTTATGCCGTGGGGTGATATCCATTTGGCTTTATGAATTTCCTTGTGCTTGAACATCGTGTTTTTTACTAACAGATCTTTTGACGCTGCGAACGTGATAATTCGAATTCCAATATCATTTGAAACGTCATGTAGACTTTCTTTACCTATAGTTGGTTGGAAGATATCTTCCTTTCCAATTTCCGCATTGAGGTCCCCGAGGAGGATTTTAACATCGAATGATGAAATATGAAATGAAATACATCCTCTAGGGTCTCGTAGAACGTGTCCTTCGTTTCTTCGTCCACAGATTCTGTTGGTGCGTGTACGTTTATAAATACATAATTGTTCCGTGGGCCCTGTATTTTTAGCACAGACAAATTTCACATCTTTTACATGGGGCGTAATCTTCTTGCTTATGATGAAGGTCGTATTCTTTGTTAGTCAACAAAACTACAGTTTAAAAATTTTAAAATAAATTATTATGGCAAGTTGAACAAGCCCCGGATATGGACCGGATACACGACGACGACCACAGAAACGAAAATGACTAAACGGTTTAAGAATGTTCTCATGAAACGTTCGCTCACTATACTGAGCTCGAGCTGCACAGCAGCTAGCCGATGCCCTGACCGAATATAAATCTGACATAACAGTATTGCAAGAAATAAGATGGACGAGGAGTGGTGTTATTAAAAAAACGAGAATGACATTTATTACAGCTGTCATGCAAAACACCATGTGCTCGCGATAGGCTTTCTAGTCAGCCGAAAACCGAAGCCTGCCATTATCGGCATTTATGCAATAAACGAAAGGCTGTGCAATCTTCGCGTGCGATGCAAATTTAGGAACATAAGCGCCATAAACGTTCAGGGACCTACAGAGGAGTCCCCTGACGACGAAAAATAATAATTCTATGAGATCGTCGAACGGGCCCTTTATGCCTGCCCAAGATACGATGTGAAAAACGTTCTTGGTGATTTGAAGGTCAAAATAGGTCGGCAGACGGTTTTCTGGGACTACGCAAGTTTCCATAGTTTGCATGAGAACACTAATGACAATGGACTACGAGTCATCGAACTGGCAGCATCAAAAAACTTGGTCGTTGCAAGTACCGGGTTTCCGCGTAAATATATCCACAAAGCCACCTGGGTATCACCTGATGGAGCCACTCGCAACCAAATTGGCCACGTGTTGATAGATCGCCGCCACTCCTCGAGCCCGATGACGGTACGAACGTACCGAGGTGCCAACGTCGATTCGGATCATGTCGATTCGGATCATTATGGTACAGTTTTCGTTACGCTGACGTATTGCATCAGCGGATCAGGTTCGAATCAACACGGCTGCCTTACGTAATGAGAATACCAGTAACACATTTAGTCATGCGCTAAGACTGGGGAGCCTTTCCTCCTCAAATCTGACGTAGAGGACCGTCCCATATGCCTTCTCGCTTGAGTCCGAAAACCCATGTAACTGAAGGTAACTTCGGATATCGCAATTAACGTGGGATCTTCATCGACTCCAGTACCGGTAATCTCTCGAAGTATTCACTGCACTCCCTCCGAGTCTCTTCATCCAGAGGGTCGTCCCAATCGATACGTTTAAGCCACAGTTTCTGCAATCCCAAATTGGCTGGCACGAATTTGGCGAAACATCTTGGCGATATCCGAGGCAAAGGCTATGAGATGCTTGCGAAAGGGGGTCAATATTGAAACGTGATCTGACTGCAAGGACTGTCCAACAATCAGGTGATCGTTAAGAGAGGTTCCATTGCGGGTGCCCCGAGAAGCATCAAACACCACCCCGAACTTGGTGGTTTCACTCTTGGCATTAAGTACCGCATGGTGGGGCAGATAGCAACATTGATTGTCCGGTATTTTTGGGTCTTCTTCGGTCACCCGCGGCATTGACCCATGTCCTGGTTTTCTCTCGTGAATTCAGCATACTGATGGCCCAGCTCCGGTTTTCTTCTGAATCGCTTCTTCATGGACAGAAGTCTTTGGATGGCGGCTTCTCTGGAACGACCCAAAGAACGTGGAAAGTTTTTGAACGGCATCTCCACATCGAAGCGTCCATCTGTTGAACGCTAGTGCGTGTCCGCAAGATGTGTCATTGCCCCCCTCTCTAAATCCGTTAAACGCCCCTTCATTTCTGGTACCTCTTCCATTTGCCAGAAGGCCCGCAGATCTCCCTGTGATCAGTCGACCTGAAGGGTGACAGCGCAGCAACGTTGTTCTCGATCGGGCAGACCCGGTCCAGCCCCCCACGATCACTTACCCGAATATGGTGTTCTAAGCCTTCATTTTACTGTAGATATCTATCAGTCGTCCATCGTGCAATAAAGATAGTGTCCGACCCCAGCAACATTTCAGTGGGCCTTGGTTTATAGAACATAGGATCAGCCAACGCCAGCGACGAGAAGTTTCCCCAGTCATGCTCCAGTGACCTTGACGGCAGAACTGAAATCAACCGCACCACCACCAAAACCGTTACCCGAACGCTGGTTTCTCCTATTTGGCCTCTCAGTAGCAACTCGATTTTTCCTCGGCTGACCTGTGGATTCCCTTCGCATATGCCACTTATCTTTACCTTCGTCTAAATGTGTCGCAGGCCCAACTGCTAAACAAATGTTTCCCGGACTAAGGAAGTGATTGAACCGGAGTCCAGAAGCACCCGACAAGGAACCAACAACATTTACCGAATGATGCAGCAAAGAGTTGTGCCGTTCCGTACAAATGCGGCAGTTACCTCTCTCACACTTGTCAATGCCATGATCAGCGCTGAGGCAGTTCCTACATAACTTATGCCTTCAGACGAAGTGGTTATGCTGTGGAATTGATACACCCCTGAATGCGCCACATCGGAACATGAGTGCGACTGCACGCATTTGGACACTTACCCGGCGCTGTTGATTTCGTTGGCGAATATCTCTTCTTAGGTGGGCCGGCTACTATACTTCTATCCCGAACAAAGTGACCCTTAGAAGTGTTCTTCGTTGTTGGTATGCTCTCCAGTTATGTAAGTCGGCCTTCCAGAGGTTCGGTCAGCTCCTCGAATAACGGCATCTCGTTTCTACTGGTTTCTCGAATCCTCACCTACCGCGACTCACTATCTTGCTTGTCGACTGTAGTGAAAACCAATCAACAATCTCAGCACTCCACTGACAGCCTCAACGCCCACAGGGCCGAACCTGCTCGAAAAGGCCGTTAATAAATCTGCGGAACTCCGCAGCACTGTATGTATAGCTGGAATCGACATGAGTGATCGCTTTTCCACGATGATCTTTTTTTTTTCTCGTACCGCGAGACTAGTGCAGCCCAAGCCTCCTGATAGTTCGCCCTCGTGACTGGAAATCTTGCGAACCAATGACAATGCGTCCGCGCTCAAAGAAGTCCGGCGAAATTGAAATTTCTCTACCGCTGATACCTGGGAGTATATATCACGGAACGTTACCCACTGTTTATAGACGCCATTGAAGGTAGGCACATCGATGTTCCTTAGTTTGTTCAGTCGGGTTACCGTCCCACCCATGGAATCCGCTGCTGTTAGGTTCGCTAACCGGGAAACAAATTGTTCCACCAAGGTATTCATCATTGTTTGATTGGAGCTAACGGTGTTGGGCAACCTCTCCACTCCTGGTTACTCCGCTGTTAACGTTTAACTAGTTGCCGATCCCAGGGTATCTCCTGAGAAATCCAATGCGGTGGTGCCTGTGCCCGGTAATGAGTTTAAGCGCTGAGGGAGGCTGCCTTGTAGCGAAAATTGCCGTTCCTCAAAAGCTGCTCGTTCCTCATTGTCTGTGTCGACGTCCAGGCCCGGGTCCATCTTCTCAATACATTCCCGGAGGCGCTAACACGATTTAAATGCGTCCTCCAGTTTGCGTAATCTGTTTGCGACTTCCTCTCGTGAAACCACATCATTTGCCTTGTTTGCGAACTCCTCCAATCGCGTGAGGATTCCCTTGACGACTCCTCGTCTACTCTTTAATGCCGGAACCGTTTGATCTGTGGCGAAGTTAGTATTGTGCCAAGACACGGGCACCTGTTTTACTAACCTTCCAACGATGAAGAGAAAAGTCACAACACACCAGGGATACCAATGTCACTGCTTCGCCAAGGGAAGAGAAAATAAAACACACTGGAGGATTCCTTGTTGATTAAAGTTTTTAACTCTTTATTTTTATTCCACAAGAGTATTAGCGCACACATACATAACGTTCTACTGGCGTTCAGCGATTTAACGTTTTGAGTTCTTTTTTTTTTTTAATTTAGAGTTACGTACCACTTGGTACATGCACGATATTCCAAATATACGAAACAGATAAATGTACACTTAAGTTAGTTAGTTAGTTAAGTTAGTTAGTTAGTTAAGTTAGTTAGTTTATTATAGTACACTCGAGTCGATTAATTTATATTAATTTACTTAATAAACGCACGCTGTACTTTGGAGATTAGCACTTGGATTACACAAGACCAACAAATGTAATTAGCTAGTTGTTACAGCGGACTAAAATAACACCTCTCCACAGATAAAATGACTCGATTTAAGTAATATACGCGTCGTCCCTTTGGTGTGTCCGGTTGACTGGATACAGCTAACTCCTCAAGACTCGCGTGTGTACTCCTCCGAGGTTTGAATCCGACTCGATAGGGGAGGATTCTATATGTGTCCGTATAGGACAAGTACGATAACCTGCGATGAAAACGATGATCGGTGGATACCTGATTAAACAGACGTACGATCATTGGGGGCTGCGACGATGTACCCATGCATCGTTGATGATGTTTGCCAGGGATCGAAATAGATTTTTGTTTCAAAGTAAACAAAAACGCTATTTCGCAGTTCAAATGGTGGCACGGATGATGTAAACGATGTGCCTATGTTACCAAGGGTCGTCATTGTATTTGACTAAGATTCCTTGAAAACAACGATGTAAGCCATATCCAATCTAGCCGTATGGCTCCGGTGCACAAGGCGGCAAATTATTTTGTTGACATAAGTCAGCAACAACCTCGTCGACGGCGGCAAAGGGTTAGGCTGGATGGCAATATGTTTAGATTAATGTGCGGGTAAGTAAAACGAACACAGTGAGATACTGTATGTTTAATTTAGGTTTTCAGGCAGGACATCATAGGCATGGCATAGGTAAGATTGTCTAAACAATGATCATATCCATGCCCAAATTCCATGATCGGTTGATAGCCAATAACGGGGAATTGACGCAACTGTCGCGGGCATAAGGGTATAGGCGCGATATACAATTGTGAACTATGGAAAGAATATCGGCTCCAGCTATGTCAACAATACGCTGGCCAACGTTTGTATATCGGTAATTGAAGACAAGCTGAGCCGATAGGAGATGAACTGGTTCATGGAGTATGAACCAGGAAAGTTCAAAATGTGTGGATGCCGTCGGGTAGGTTTTCCTTTCAGGTGTGATGCTGCCCCTAATTGCAGGTAAGTACAGTGGCTTTGCATGGAAAGAGGAAGGTGATTAATTTAAGAGGATGGGCGGTTCTTTGGGAATGTATTAAAGAACCGCCACAGATCCACCATCGACGAATTGTTCGGCGAATTGTTGGTAACCATTGGCGAATTGGTTTCCCTTTCGATACTTGTGGATCGAAAATTGTCCCATTGGCTAGTTGCTTCTGAATCCGATGCTTGTGGATCGTGTGTTACCTGCCCAACTGATTCCGCTGATGTTTCTTGAGGCGTCTGTCGGCTGCACGACCATATTTCCTGCTGCTTGGCCGCAGCAGATGCACTTCAATGGGTTGCGACTGAAACGCTTGAATCTCACGTTGCCTAGCGCGAGAGGTTTCTGTTCCTCAAGCCCCGACGAAACAGACAACGGCCGCCCCTACAGGAGCCTGAACTCGCTACATAAGCAGTGATTGCCAGCTAATGCACTGGATTCTATTCTTAATCCTATGTTGTTCACTATGGTTGCGTATGCATAATGTGTTTGAATCGAATCTACCTCGTTTCCAGAAGATAAGCGATGCAATTAGCTCGTGTAATGTAGACAGAGCCTCTACGTGCCTTTCTTGATGAAGTGATGTAAAGTTCTTGTTAAATATGAGCGAGTTACAGCATACAAATTGAGCCGGAATCACCAATTATAGTGAGAAGCGCGATTTAAACCCACGCTAGAAATGGTTGGAACCGAAACACTAATGAAGCAGACCACGGCCGCATGTGCACGAGGATGTCTCAACTAGCTGTGTGATTATAATGTTAATCGCTCTGGTATATTGCGCTGATGATTTTTTTTCGATTCTCTTTTGGTGCAATGTTATTCACTAGGCCTGCGTGTGCATAGCCTGTTGACATCGGCACAAATGCAGTTATTGATTGTAGCATTGGAACGTTTCCAAGATGTCCACATTAAATTATTACAATTGCCCGATATTAAGAAATTGTGAGTTGAATGTGAGTATGCTCAATCGCACACTGATTTCATGCATATGAAAATCGAATCACTGAAATGATAAAATTATATGTGAGGTGTGTAGATGAACAAAAAAGAAAGTATCTACAATTAAAAAATAAATTGGAGCCTGTCTTAAATTGAGATACGATTTGGATCGCCAAACTCTTACAGTCTGCTCGCGATAAAAACGCCAAACTATTTGTTTTTTTTTTTTTGAATCACCGTGGGACTGAGATATACTTTTTTCTGCAATATTATAACACGAATTCGCGACTTAATTTTAAGAGATTTTGGTTTGCAATTATTTTTTAAATATTATTATTATCCAACAAACTTACTTCTGTAAAACAATTGTCGACGGACCTCCTGCGTTGCTAAGATGTACTATTGACATCTAGTTAATGTAAGGTTCTATTGAAAACATGCATGTCAATCTTTTGATTACGAATGCATAATGTAACTCACGTTTTTGAGATCTCATTAAAACGTCACCTGTAAGTCAACATAGCTATACAATAAATATCTGTTACTGAAACATAACGCTGTCCAGTAGAAATAGTTGATAGGAAAAACGGTACGTCGTTACAAAACAAAGGCCCCAGGGACTGAATTAAAGAAAGGCCCCACCTTAGCAAAGGAATTTTCATTATCATTCTGATTTAGCTCGAAATCTTAAGCTATCGTATCTATTTCATTGCAACATAGAGATGCCCCAAACAAAGTCAAAGCCCAAAAGACAAAAGGTCTAATTCTTCTACCTTGCAGATATATCTACGACACCTGTCTCATAAATGTATCGTCTTTCCTCAATGGTTATCACCGATTGCACCATCAAGCTAAAGGTTCACCATTTGTTTTATAACTTCCTCGGAATTAATTATATTTATCGCATAATACAACGCAATGCCTAATGCGGTTCTAATGTCTGATTCGATTCGAACTGCAATTTGAAATGGTGCCACGGAAACCTGTTGTCGTGTCCCCAACTTGGGGCAGGAAATAACACCCACTGATATGTTTCCGGTTAAGAATCTGAACAGCGGCTATGATCTCGATCTATTAACATTCCCATGCGTGATAAATCATTTTTATGAAAACTTTCCTTACAGTTGCACGCGCAGATTCTTGAGCGGCCACCTGTAATTTATTAGCAGGGAAACTGCGTTCAAGATGCGCTACGTACGTCTTTGTGAAAGGTCCACACACTGCACAGAGCCATGTGCGCCTCTCTTGTGAGTTTGATTTATCGATAATTCTCGATTAATTAAATCGTAAATTTCCATAAATGTGATAGAATGGAAAAGGAAACCTTTGGCCACACAATTTTATGGCGTACGAATAAAACACCACCTTGTTATAAGCTCAACTATAGACGAAAGTCTTCACTAATCGATTTCAATTGATTTAGGGTACTTTTCTTATGGTAAAGATTTGAAAGGATGCCAGGAAATATTAGAGAAAAGTTAAGGGTATTCTCATATGTGCACATATAAGAAGTTGCAATCAGAAATTCTTAAATTAAACTAAACTTAAAACTGTTGGAAATTTGACTTATAAGTTTAATAAAGAGGTTTATGTGGAGGGTTTTAATTGCAAGACTAGGAAGTGATGACTTTCGTCGTGTATGGAAATCAAAAATGACCAAGAACTCTGTCTTTCGTTAGTAGTTGTGAGTGTTGAGCAATCCATACCAGTATCCATTGGTTTTGTATATCTTCATCCTGATTTATACGTCTTATAGAAACGGTGTGCCCCCTGTGCGTTGAAGTTTGAAGGTCCTGACGTCCTGGCGATTCATAAAAAGCAAATGTAGTTCAACCAAATGCGTCTGCCTATTATGAAATCTAACGCATTAATAATTGCAATGTGCCATTGAAGTCAGTTTTTCATTTAAAACCTATCACAAGGTCGATGTAGATTTGTTTTCTTTAAAGGAAATGCAAACATCCTCTTAAGGGTAAAATAATTGAACGCCTACGCCTTCGGAGCACCCGCTGTCATACGCCTCGCAATTGCAAACCATTTACTTCAAGGTGAGGACCATCTCGGTGTATTATACCATACAGATTGACCTTGCAATTTTCCACAAAATCCTATTCAGTCTTCTACTACACGTTGTGTGGGTTGTTAACGAAGGTAATAATCCAGTGCTGATGGCTATTGTATATTCCTGACACGAGCATTTGACGGCTAATTAAACGCACATAATTGTGAATTGTTTGCCCACAAATGTCGTCCTTTCTGACATTGCTTCATAGGTCCCGAATCCAAGCAGGTTGCATTCTGCACTCTTCCTGTCAAAGATGCAAGGATATCCACACGCTGGCCGGAGTGCACCGTAAAATAATTGCCGGGATAACATCAAGGTGATGGATTTGTTCGAAAACAATACGTTGCAGCTGGAAGTCAAAAGGCATACCGGTGATAATAGGAATTCTGTGGACTCACGTCAGTTTCCAAACAAAGGCAGATCGACTCCCGCTGAGGCGAGGGAAGGATTCACAGCTGAGGCAATAATGGTCGATGATCTTTACGAGTTTTCCTAGGAATTTAATGTCGCACAAATCGAAATACAACTAAGGACAAACGTAAAATTGAAAAGGTCAAATTTTTAGTGATGTCCTTGTGAGCCTTTACGTGGAACATTTTGTTTGTTGAACCATTTGGATTGTGACATTGCAATTATGATCGTATTATGGTCTTTTTCTTAGACGGGTGTCCTTCGGAATTGTCCCATTGTAATTTATCTCCCAACGTTCCTTTTTTTGTGTAACCAAACGCATTGAGCTGTGTAATTTATGTTGTATGCTGTAAACGACACCATGGTCAATTGTCAATATATTACATTCGAATATAGCGATGCTGTTTTAGATGTCTGTATAGTAAACTTGCCCCCAGGTGGTACTCAGTGATTATGTCCTTCTATGGTTAGAATGTCATGGAAGTGGGGTCGTGGAAATAACTGCTGGAACAAGACACATCCCGCCATACTTGTCGTGACCCCCGTACGCCACACAGTCAATTTCATTGTTATCATGGTGTGATATTTGTGCCTTTCAGACGAACGAAATAGAGACGCTTAATATATCAGTGTCAGAGGTTTTTATGGTTCATGGTTCAAAGCGTTTTCAACTTATTTGTTTGATTTAAGATCTGAAACGGTCAAGGCTGACAGCTGATGCATATCTGTGGAAAACCCACAATTTACGTGATTTAAAGGAGAAGTTTTTATTCTTCCTCTAAGTCTCGCTGGAATTTGCGCTTTTTGAAGATGAATGTGGTTCAACCAAGGCGTTAAAACAACACAGGTGCTTAATCTTAGTGTTTGCTTCATATTCACTTACTTCTGAAATTGGCCGGATTTTGTACTATCTCCAGATTCGTAAGGTAAAATTTAATTCAGTTTGTATACAACGTGTGCGCACGGAAGATTTATTGATACCCTTAATGTAAGGCATAGCGAGAGTGGAGGAATAGAAAAAGGATTGCGAAGAAACAAAGTATCTGTGCCACAGATCCACAAAGTACGTTTCAGAAATGACCTATCAAATCTTTTTCTCGTCATCTCGGGTGTCCCCCAGCAAAACTCGCCATTGAATACTCTCAATTTTACATATATGAATCATGTGATGTGACAACACCTGATTAGCATGTTCTAGAAGACGATGAACAAAAAAATACAGAGGGATGTCATAACGGTTAGAAAATTCCTCCGACCAGCCTTGGACAAATCCGAGAGAAGAATTGGCCTTATAGATTATGTTCTGGATATGAAAGAGGAAATTTAGCTCCTTGTCACATAAGTTGTCCAGGTCGCAAATCGAGTGAACAGAGCAAAGGGTTGGTTCAGAAGGAAATCGAATAAGCAAAAGCATCAGACGTATACCAAGCAACAACCTATCAATTCCAATTCAGTTAAGTGTACTTGAGAATAGCGATCGAATTCGTACGCGTGGCTGTGCCCTGAAGTGTTAAGCATTGGTACAAAATTTTAATGATTCTAACCGTCATATCGTCGATTTAAATCACATGTTCTACATTATCGTCGCGAACACTATAGAGCCTTGTGTAAAATTAGAGTTGTACGATACTGACCTACACTAGTAGTTACGTGCCAACTCGAAGGAAGTTCATCTAGTATACTTGACAAATAAAAGCCCGAGGAATACCAGCAATTTTTTTAAAGGCGTTGTTGTGGGGGTTCTCTATTCCACATGAAGAACCAAACCACAATTCCATACCTTGTTTCGACCACTTTCAGCGCGTCATTTCTACCCATTCCCCTTATAGGTTATTCCACCTGTAAATCATGTTAAACGGACGCATATCTATACTCATCATCCTATGCAGATAATGCATAATTGAGTTTAGCTACCTTTTTCGCCATTCCGCTAACCCATGAGATTTCCACCGGAAATCGCATCATGTCGGTTAGCAACGGCATTGTCTGATCAAACGACGCGGTTGCTTAATCTTGTGACCGCTGGAGAAATTATCAAAGCATTTAAGTTAGTTCCCATGATCAGATTTCCCTAGCCAAGTCGGCGTCCTTATCACTTTCTCCGGGCACTTCATTCGCTGGGGATCAATGCTATCTTTTCGCAGGTGAATAGCACCAGCTTAATTTTCCTCTCGTTTACAGTTCTCTCTTTGTACAGATCAATGTACTCTGAGATCACTATATTCACCGAATTAGGTCAATGGGTTATGCTCAGAACGCATTGATTCATGCACACACAACCAAACCCACCCCGAGATCATAGACTTTGTGCAGATGTTCTCTCATTCTCCCATGTTCGTCGATTATCGAAATAACCGATGTAATTCACCACATATCGACGGGCGTGGCTATGAGAGAGCAGAAGTATGTTCTCGGTTGGTTGTCAAGCGCGAAAGTTACCGATCTTCATCCCTTTTCCAGACAGTCGATTTACAACCATTAACGGAGTAAGTCGTTACCCAACGACCGCAGCGTGTGCATGCGGTTGCACACGCTCGCGCGCGTTGTAAAAGAGAAATGTTAGTTAATCGAGAAAGAGAAACACGTTGCCTTTCATAATTGTCTTGTGATTTCTATTAATTTATTTGTGCATTTTGAATCATTGAACGATAAATAAACAAAAAGTTACAAGTGTACAATTAGAGATAAACTAAGTATAAACGAAAAGAACAAATAAAAACTAATTAAACACGGAACACCAGTGCATTATTATTCAACGCCTTCTTCTGGATATTTTTGTGAAGTGGATATTCATCGAAACATTGATGGGGATACAAGTGAACCGCGTGCCCGTGTATAGGCACACCTATTTCGTACCCCACAAGGTTCTCATCTGAGAGGCTCAAAAAAAGAATAAAGAACTCAACTTTTTGTTACTTGTTTATTATGTTCCAAAGTAAAAAAAAAAACAATTTACTTTTATTTATTATTTAATTAAATTAATTAGTTACTTTTATTATTTAATTAAAAAATATAGTGACAATGATTGTTGACACACCTGTAATGTGACCATCTCAAAAAGAGGTACCTTACTGTTGGCCACTCTAGCATCTGCAAATATTATCAAAAATCAACAATCGAAGAATTTCCATAAACTATATGAGTGTAGTCACGAGTCATCCATGAAAGTCGAAATTTAACAAAATGGCGAACATTTGAATTTTTAAATACGATTTCTCACCATATTTTTTCTCTAAAGTACTATGAAAAAAGATGGATATATCATCCCATTTCTTGTACCATTGCTTCAAGATATATAATATAGGGCTGGCCATACATTTTTGCACATTTGAAACACGAATAGAAATATGATAATGGAATTCGAATTATCACGTTTGCAGCGTCTAAAGATCTGTTAGTGAAAAGCACGATGTTGAAGCACACTCAAATTCATGGATATCAGCCGACGGCGCAACGCGTAACCAAATAGACCACTTCCTCAAGGACAAAAGACACCACTCGAACATCCTGACGTAAGATCATATAGGGGAGCCGAATGCGACTCCGATCATCTTCTAGTGATGGGCAAAATTAGGAGTCGACTCGCAGCAAACCCACACTGGCAGTCACGAGAGACAAGCAAAAAGTTCGACATTGATAAACTAAAAGACCTGGGCAAAAGGGCTGAATAGCAAGACGATATAGATTTAGCATCCTAGAGAATGGGAGTAGTGCGGAACAGAAAACCAATAATATGAACACTAAATGGGCATCGATCAGAGATGTAATCAAACAAACAGCACAAGAGGTATTAGGATTTAAGAAAACAATTAAGTCCAAACCTTGGTTTGATGATGAGTGCTGAGCAAAGATCGAAGAACGTAAACGCCTCAGAGCGATATACTTAGAAAGATATGATGAAGTCAACGCAGAAAGACAAGTATTCTGACATAAATTCAAACAGAAATTGCTACCGAGGGAGAGCCAAAATAATTCGAGACGCAAACGGCTGCCTGGTCACAGAAACAAACAATTTCGTTGCAAGATGGGAGAAGTACTTTGAAAACCTGCTCAACCTGCTTCACCCACCAACCACAAATAATCGCACCAGACATACATACAGCCGAGCCTCAGATCCCAGAGCCCTCTTTCAATTAAGTTGTAGACGCAATAAATGGATTGAAAAATAACAAGGTTCCCGGAGTCGACTGCATATCAGCAGAGCTTATGAAGCATGGAGGAGAGGCAACCACTCGAAAGAACCACCAACACATCAAAACAATATGGGATATGGAAATCACTCCGGAAGAATGGAAAACCTTAATAGTCATCCCCATTTTCAAAAAAGGTGACAGATCTGACTGGGACAACTACAGGGAAATGTCATTGCTCACAACCATGACAACCCAAAACAAAGAGCGAGTTAGAACAGAAAACCGCCTCACAGAACTAGTTGTAATCAACCAGGTCTTTTTAACATTGTGCTCGTGTATGTCATCAGAAAGGGTCAAAACTACAACATGGCCGGATCATCCCTGAACGGGGTTACACAAGTGCTCGCATATGCGAATGACATTGCTTGATAGGCGATAATCTAGAAACTGTGAGAAAAAGCATTGAAATAATCATGCAAGCGGCAGAAGACGTGGGCCTAGAAATAAATGAAGACAAAACAAAATATATCATTACAGCGAGAGTAGATTGATCTCAGGCAATACACATAAACGTGGGGGGCCAGGTTTTTGAAAAAGTTAAAGAATTTAAGTATCTGGGAACAACACTGACGGCCAGTACCGAAATGTCGAAGGAAATTAACAAAAGACTGCATTCCGGCAATGCTAGTTGGCACGCAGTCAGTAAACTGCTGAAATCCAAACTGCTTACACGTAATATAAAACTCCGTTTTTAAAGAACCATCATCATGCCGATGGTTCTACACGGATGCGAAACATGGGCTCTGACAAAACGGGAACAAACCCAATACCGCGAGAATAAAGGTTTAAGGACTATCTCTAGTGGTAAATATGATGAAGAGGCAGGACAATGGAGAAAACTTCACAACTGCGAATTGAAAGAACTGTACCGCAAACCTACAATAGTGAGAGTAATCAGGTTGCGAAGATTAAGATGGGCCGGACATGTAGCGAGAGCGGGCAACGATAGAACCGTGCGTAGAATTCTTGGCGGAAGACCAACGGGAAAGTGACCGGTAGGACGGTCTCGACGGAGATGGGAGGACAATGTTAGGTTTGAGCTTGAGGAAATCGGATCAGTTGGTCAAGCATGGAAGGAGAGTGCACAGAACAGGGAACGATGGGCGAGCCGAGTCGGTGAGATCATGAACTTCCGAGTTGCTATAGACCAATAAATAATAAAGTAGTAATAAATAATATATCATCTTGATTGTAGTAGGAGCTCAAATGACTCAAATCTACTTTTAAAAAAAAAGGGGAAAAAGGGGATCCGTCAGGTAGTTTTTGAGAAACTTTGGCGAACAGTTTAAAAAATATGATTTTTCAGGAAACGCAATTTTATTAATGATTGTTTTGTGTTAACATTAAAATAATATAGTGTGTAACCTCGAGTTTTTTTCGGAGTCATAGCATACATGCGTAATCTGGAGGTACTTTTGGTAACTGTACTTGCCATAGTATGGATATATGGACGCGTAATTCAAAAATGGTGATGTAAGATACGCTCTGATTGAACTACCGCTCGATTTCAATTTACGACCAGAAAGATGGGTCTCGGCTTTGTTCCATGACTTAAAAAAAAATTATATTAAAACAAACGGATTTGAAAATAATCTCTACATATCATCATCATCATCGGCACTACAATCGGGAACCGGTCTTGGCCTTATTTAGCAAGCCCTGAGGCTTGTAAAATTTCCCATAAAGATTTTTGTTTTTTCCAGGCAAGGTCTTAATCTTGCGCCAGAAGCTCCTCGACGGGGAATCGAACCCCGGTCTCCCGCGTGACTCTCTACATATAAATACTACAAAAAAATGAAGAAAAAAAATCGATTTTTTGGTCAGTCCTGATGAGAACATCTCCATAAGTGAATTTTCTTTGTGTTCATTAGAAAAAAGTCGTAGCGTTGTAAGAGTGGATATGTGGCTTCCAACAAATTACGTGATCCTAACGAAGAATATAGAACCGAAAGAGAATAAAAAAATCACCAGAATCGAAAAAAACAACATACCTGTGCATTAACGAACTAATCATGTAATCATCTCACCACATCAGAGATCCTTGCGTACACGCCGCCGTGGTTTGATGCCTGGTCGCTTTGGTTGTGACGGTTCTATAGCATTCGCGATGATAGTGAAGAACGTGTGATTCGAACTGACACTATAACAGTTAGAATCACCAAAACTTGAACCAATGCGTAACACATCAGGCTACTGGCCGTGTGTATGAATTCGATTTTTAAACTCGAGTACATTCAACTGATGTGGAATTGTTATGTTATCGCTATGGTATACGGCTCTGGTGCATTTTCTTATTCGATTTTCGTTCGGTGTTCTTCACTATTTGCTTGTGTATTGTGTGTGTATCTGTTAGAAACGCCACAGTTCTACCGTGGGTTCGAAACAAGTTTTTCACTCCCACAAAACGCTCTAAATATACAACGTGTCCAAAGAGTAAGACCATTTGTTGAGTTCAATTACGCGAATACATCGAATGGGAGTTCTGTCAAATTTAACATCGTAAACCTTATTAGTGTTGGTTTTGTACGACACAACGTGTGTTCCTTGTTCTTTACAATGTCTAACTTTATTGAACAAATAAAGCAGATTGTTTCGTTTGCGAAACGTTTAGGATGTTGCAGAGAGCCTTTGGTGAACAAACGTTGTTGGACAGAATTGTCCGCGATGGAATGTCTAAATAGAAAGTTCCACGGGAACAAGGCGAGGATTTGCTAGTCAGGCGGTGTTTTTAGTCGATAAAAATCCAGCATCGAATTGGATGTATCTAATACAGATGTATCTTTTAAAGATTTACATCTGTCTACTGATCTAGTGGTGTCAACAGTTGAAACAAGACCGAGAACGAATTGAAGACAAAGCGGACGACCATCAACCTCTACCGATCAAAGTCACTTTAAACAAATCAAAAATTTGGTGCTCATAAATCGACCATTAACAAGTAGAAATCTTACTGATACTATTGGCATTTCAAGCCGATAAGTCAACAACATTTGAAAAGATGTTTTGGGCCTGAAACGCATCAAATCTTGATTGGTACCAAAAACTGTGTGAAAAAGATGGTCGGGTTAAAATCCTTGAGAAGATGATTTCTGAATATCAGTTGGCAGTGAAATTCATTATTAGGGGAGATGAGAAAAAGTAGGTCGGATTAAAATCGGTGAAGAAATGATTTTTTGGGTTTCAATCGGCCATAAAATTCATTATTAGTGGAGATGAGACTTCGATCTATTCATACGGCTTGGAAACAACCTATCACCCTAATGAATATCGTGCCAACCAAAACCAAACAGAGTACGTCAAAGTTGTTCAAAAATAAAGTGATGTTGACAATATCTTTCGATTATCGTGGTATTGTCCTTCCGCCAGACCAAGGTGTTAAAACGGAATATAATTTAAAAGGTATGTGTCCTTGCTGAGAAGCTAATCGCAAAAGGGCCTAGAGTCATAGTTCAGTTTAATGCTAATACTATTGGAAAGTGTTGTTGCAAGGCTTGTGGGGGGTAATTGGTCAGTTGTGCCAGCACGGGCACGGGATCACTCACGCCCCCAACGCGTTCGCTGAATAGCACTGAAAATGGTTGCCGAGATGGGGAAAGAAACACCGGAATGTTGTTTTGAAATCTATTCTTTCTTGTTTTGAAATTTTTCTTAAAGTACTTAATCACTAGGTGAACACTACATCACACTTGTACACCGAGTCGAAATAATTAAATTCAGGACAATATCCTTGCTGAACAGAATTAATGTTCAAATAATTTAATTGATGTAAAAAAATTTGCTGATCGGAATTAATGTTCAAATAATTTGATTTGTGTAAAAAAGGTATACTGCTTCACTACTTGCAATCCACGGTGATTGAAATCTGACTCCTGTTGATGCGCACACTACCGAGGATAAGACTTGTGGGGGTTTCTCTAACCACATGGAGAACCAACCCACAATGCCAACCAATCTTGACCGCTAACAGCGCGTCGCCTCAATCCAACTCCCCGTGCAAAATCTGCATTTGCATACATCCCATACTTACCAGGAACCCATTTCCCAAGCTGAAATAAATGCATATTCCAATTTACAAGGGAATATTAATCATTTCCCTCAATTACATCACCCCACATACGTTTTCCCAAAATTGCTTCGGTCAACTTCCTACTTAAGTTATATTTTCTCTTTGTGACCAAGCAATCTTAATTTCCCCGAAACTCATATGCCATAACAAACGCATATCCCAATCCTCAGCGGAACATTACCAACCAACTAAACCGCGCACATTTCCTCGAAATTATTTCGGTTAACATTTCTATCTAAACGATATCCCTTGCTTGCACCCAAGCCACTCCAATTTCCCCCGAAAATGCATGCCCATACTCGCTCGCGTCCCCAAAGCCAATTTCCCGGTACACCCAACCAACGAAGTCAACCCAGCCTGTAGGGCCAGAATTCGCTGGAACTGAGTTCTTATGTGAGCGTAGCAACGCCTCCAAAATTCTTCGTAATTGGCAGCGAGCCTAATTTCGGTATGACGCACCGCCACGACGCATTGAATGAATTATATTCATTCATAAGTCAGTCGTCCTCCAACCACCACAACGCGCGTATGGGTAGTCCCCTGTAACCGCCGCGGCCATGCGGGGGCACGCCGCCCCCAGATAAAGTCCGCCCTAATGTTCTCATTCCAATTGCCGCGGGTACAGCGTCGAAAATGAATAAAAAAAAAAAAAACATTCGGGCGCAGTTCGCGGATTAAAACTAGACAACTTATGACAAATCCTAAGACGAAATAAAAAGACCCTTACGGCCGACTCCCAGTGTTTCATTTCTTTCCTTGCGCTTGCGGACACTTTCGCTGGTAAACAACTCTGTAGTGGGGCGGCGGTTGACTGGTGCCATACGTTGGTACATCCACCATCGCACCCCCACAGACTTCGCACAATTAACGATTCGCACGCTGAATCTCGACTCCCCATAAATGACTCGCGCCGATTCGGTCATTCGCTAAGGGTGGGTTTTTTGTTATAGATAGACACGTGAAGATTCTCTCTGTGGTGGCCAATGGGAGAGGATCTCTCTGTGTTGATCACGACGCGATTTCATGGTTTATCCATGTTGCCAGGTCATGGGTAAAACAAAAACAATAAAAAGGAAATGAGTCACAGGGCATCATTGTGGTGTGCATGCAGCTGCGCAAATAGTCTGCATGCCATTAGGGAAACTTGTGACACAGCCAAATTAGATACTTGCACCATGATGATCGTGCACAGTATCCATGCCGATGGCAAGGGTCGAATTCTTGTGTTAGAGAATTCGATTCTTGGCGGCTAGACGCACGATGCGTGGCAAAAGTTGGTGTGACTGTAGGCAAGTCGGAAGAATGCTGCGCACGTATGTGGCAGGGTATGCTGGCTGGCAGGGACGTCGGTAAGTTTCCCGATGTATGTTGTATGTAATATTAATAACTGTTTTCAGAGAATTTTGGATGATGCAATATGGTGCATGAAATGATGAATTCTTTTCAGGAATGTTCAGAATATGCATTGAATGCATGAATATGATGCCCGTGGGAAGAGGAATGTTTGCAGGTAACTGCAGGTTAACGAAAGGAATTGGAGTCGACATTGTGGGTGGCATTGTGGGTGAAATTGGGGTTGGAATTGTGGTTGGTTGTCAGCGTGATATTAGAGACCCTCACAGGCTAATAACCTTGCCCGGAAAATGAATTATTATGGACAATTTAACAAGTCTCGGATATGGACCGGATACCGGTGAGGAGACTTGCTAATTAAACCCAAAACCGGATCCCGGTTGTAGTACCGATGATGATGATGATTGGAAAGTGTAGTAGCACATAACTCACACCCGTCTATATATAATAATATGCAGTTGTTATAGATCTTGAAACAAACCTTGCATTTCTCAAACCAATTCCTAATTCAATGTGGTTCAAGATGGAAATGAAGAAGTTAGTTAGATGGGTAAATACGAAGGGGAAATCATACATAAGACACGAATATTGCACTGGCCGATGCGAAACTCTCGTATATTTCGGAATAGCATACCAACTAGTATCCACAACGGGTTAATGAAAATTACCTTTATAATTGTAATGACGTTAAATCTGCTACTTCACTAAATCCTTGCCAAAACTGAAGTCACAATCCCTTCTATATATATTTTCATAGTTCTGTAGGAACCCGAAAGATTTTGAACTCACTTTCTTCGTGTTTTCCCTCTATGCTTCGGCACTTGATCCACAATCCCTTCGTAACGAAAATTATTTCTATATCACACCGTTTTGCAGCTATAGATTATCAATTTTTACGATATTACTGGCCAGAGATTAACATCTCCCCGTAGTGAAGGTACAATTCAAAAGGATTTTCGAAGCATTTGACAAGGTTGTGCAAGGACGTACTAAATAAACAAAAATATCCCTGAAGCATATTTTAGTGTCGGAATTCTTCCACTATGACTATATATACCATTTAGCAAGAAATACAATTCACTCAGTTGGATGCCACCATATAAGCATCCTGTAGAACAGAATGTAGTTAGAATCCGTCGCCGTTCATCTGTCATGTCCAAAGACCGTATACGTCCGTGCTGAAACGAATGTGCCCCTTGAAATCAACTTAATCACGATTAATTGAATGGAATACGCTCATGTTTACGTCACTCCAGAGTGTCTGTACTTGCACCTTCTCCTTACTTCTGATTGCCAAGGTCTAATCCGGTTTTTTTTTCGTCTACCAAACCGGTGAGCACACAGCTATCGACCGCGTGAAGATTCCAAATGTCGTTTATCATAAATTTATTTAATTTCCTTTTTTATTCTACACACAGGTCTACATCTAGATCTCGGGTTGTCTTTATGCTCAGTTTGTGTTGTTGACCTCTATTGGACAAAGGGGAACGATTCAGACGCCTTTGAACAGCACAGCAGTTACGTGGTATAGTTCCAAAGGTAGTCAAGCCAGTCCAGTTGATTGTGAAGTGTAATCCCCTCTTCGGATGTTTCACCGGCGAAATATAATTAAATTAATTGAGGTGTCCTTTGCATGCCGCCATAAATACAAGTTGGTAGTTGGGATTTTGATCCCCATTCGTACGTGTGTGTACGACTGTATGCTAACTGGTTGGTGTAACATGGTGTGCTTTTAACCGCTTTTCGATTTTGTATTGATACTTAAAAATTAATTTTATTGTCGAGGATAATCCAAACAAATGGTTATGATAATGATAATGGCTGTGATTCTGGCACAGCGGTTGGTGTACATTCAAACGTAGGACCGAGAAATAGAGGTCCTCGAGATTAGTTGTTCGAAGCTTGGGAGTTTTTCACCACTGGAATCATTAGAATTATTTTCGGAATATTAAGGGGGTCTTATGGCTCATATTATTGAGAGGAACTGTTAGTTGATGGTTATCCTAGTTAAGTTTTCATATGGTGCTAAGTTGCACTTGTTTTTATTAGTGTGGTACCGTCGAGTTGTCCTGGTTATAGTTGTGAAGGATCGTAATGGAGTATTGTGAGGATACTACTTAAATTTTATGGGATTATTGACGCCGACTTTTCTAAACTATGGTAAATAAAAGTGTTCATATTCAATCTGATTGTGGTGAAAATAATAAGTTAGAGCCTTAACGGAAACCTATTACGTTCTGTTCGTAGCTGACTTAAGTTGATTCCATTGGAAAGATAATTCTATGCACATTGTGTATCTACCATTTGCACAGAAATTAAACAAAGCACGAATGATGTGTATCTATCAATACCGTTTAACAGTTGAATTAAAGGTGAAAAGTATTTGAGACGTGACATAAAGACTCCATATTATTAAATCCTGCCTTGACCTTAAGTTATGTATAGTATATCTATCTACCTCCGGGTCTCAAAAGCCTTTTGATGTTATCTCTTCCAATAGTTCCGGTATAGAATCGATTTTGGAGAAGAATCTTCTGGATTGATTTGTCTCCACTCATCAGAAACTGAAACTATTTCTAGTAACCATGATCAGTGACTGAAAGTGAAACCGAATTGAACGATTGAACACTGATTTTCTACACAAACGCACACAAAAAGGGAATTCGAAGTATCCTTATATGTCAAACATTTCGATCGAAAGGAGCGGAAGTGGATCGAAAGTACAAGTACGATGTACATTGACCTCGACATTACAACAACGAGGAAATACACGATCAGGTAAAGCATTCCACTTTCGAGTGGTTTGGCTAAAGAATGATTGTGCGCCTGAAGTCGACGTTTAGCGTGAACTGATACGCATTGTCAGATTGACGGGTATCGCGGGAAAATGTCTGAAGAAGGGCATTTAGCAAGTTAATTTGAGCAACGACCCTGATAATATCTATAGAAAAGGGGTAGGCATGATACGTTGGGGTTAATACCTAACCGACGGGATTGATCCACTTACTATACGGCTGGGTCTTAAATAAGTTCCACTGCTCGTGCATCATCTCGACCACGTGTAGCGCAATTTTGTAAGCACCTGGCCAATTACGGGAGTTGAACTCTATTTTAGAACGAATGTACATCTTGTAAATATGGTCAAGTTGGATGGAGTTTTGCATCTCTCAACAAACCACATACATTTAACTACACTATTAGCATCTCCAAGTACGTCGTCGTTCCAAATAAGGCCCAACTTAATTCGAATGCTGAGGATGACATGGGTGTACTGAAAAATTTCCGACCTCGACGTGAAGATAGCAGCGCTCGTCAATAAAAGTTTTATTATGACAGCTCGATACTCGATTTTGTCCATTTCCACAAAAACACTCACATCGACTAACTAACTAACGACTGTTAAATAAAAACTACGCATCCAAAATGGCTGACATTTTGGTGAATAACTGTCAAAAAATACACAACTACAATTACTAGCTTTTATTGACGAGTGCTGCTATCTTCACGTTGAGGTCGGAAACTTTTCAGCTCACCCTCGTAACAGTTCCTTCAGTTCATCGATGCAAGTGCCGTTCATTAACATTATATTTACTTTGCAGTTGGCTTTTGACGACAAGAGAGAGTTCCGAGTTTTTAAGGCATTGCATTCTACTCTGTTAGATAATCCCCATTGATATATATATAATAATTTCCATTGATATATATGTAAAGAAAATATAATTTCTTTCGCGCGGTTTTTATTCTAATGGCCGCCAGATGGGGCGGTGGTCGATAATAAAATAATGGATAGACACCGACACGCGGTAAGGCTGACAGATACGTTCATTACAAATTTGGACACACGTGCTGCCATATCAGTCGGAGAAAAACAAATAAGAAACAGCAAACTTAAATTGTCGTTTCTTTATTATAGGTAAGGTTAATGTTAGGCTATTTTATGTTATTTTATCTTAATTAATTTATAAATAAATCACTTTATTATACAGAAACATATTTTCGTTTGTTTTTGGACTATTGGTCTTATATATATATATATATATATATATATATATATATATATATATATATATATATATATATATATATATATATATATATATATATATTCAGGTTGGAATTCAATATATTAAGGATAACCTGCCGATTGGTAATGAGGATTCGAAGAGTATAACAACTATCACCAGCAGGCGTGTGAAGTGGCTTGCAGATAATGGACAAGAAATCGTTTATAAAGATGAAGGAGAGAGAGTATGAGAGTACTGAACCCTGGGAAACAAGTGCATTGATTTGATGGGAGAGAGATTTGATACCATCAAGAATCACTTGTATTGAACGGGCAAAATAAGGGAATTGTCCACTCCATAGGAATGTCATTTCGACAAAAGAGCTGGGTGCCAAAGTCGGTTGAAGGCATTTGAAATATCTGATACGACAACCTTGCAGAAGTAATGGGTGGAATAGCTCCACTTTTCGGTGGGATACGCCATCAGATTTCCTGCGGACCTGTTGCAACGAAAGTCATATTGGCGGTCATTGAAAAGATCATTGAATCCAAATATTTCGAAAGTTGACAATTAATCAGAGATTCCACAACCTTTGAGAAAATAGACGTTAGTGCTATGGGTCAATAGGAAGCGTCGGTTGATTTGTCGCATTTTGGAGAATTGGCTGAATGTTCGCTAACTTCCATACACGTATCGGTTTATTCATTGAAGAAGAATATCTCGTCAAGAGAACTGAGGGAATGCAACTGTTCAAGAAGAACTCCAACAGCATTTGGTGGCATCTCGGGCCGGCATGACGGCGCTATAGTTTCGCCTCGGAAGTATAATAATAATAACAAGACAAAACACGGTGTGTGCTTTAAACAATACCTGCGCAGAATCAGACAAAAGGAAGACCCACACTACCCGTTCTGCAAGGGATGTGAAGTCTACTGTCGAGCATATCTCCCAAGTACTTAACAGCTTCTGTTGATCGTATATTCAGATTTCTGATCTGGTGATTAGTACATTCCCCACGCTTCCGACTAGATATTAGTATTGCTTCCGTTTTATGGCCTTCTAGTTCTACAAGAATTAATCGGCCTGACAAACGAAGCACAAAATATTTGTTAGAAACTTTATTTATTTTTCAACATAGTCGCCTTTTAGTTGGATACACTTTTCCCAGCTGAATAGCTTCGATACCTGTCTTATAGTAAGAAACATTGAGCTCCTCAAAATAGCTGATGCCACTGCAATAACGGATGTGTGAACAGGTGCATTGTCGCGATGGAACAACACTTTCTTTTTCACCAAATGCTCTTTCTTTTTTCCTAATTTCATCACTCAAACGCTGCACCAAGCTTGCATAATACTCGCCGTTGGTGATTTTTCCTTTTTCAAGATAATTAATGAAAACTACATCACGCGTATTTCAAAAAAAATCAAAGCAATAACATTCCCTGCAAATTGAACCGTCTTTGCATTCTTCCGAGCCGATTCTCCCCCTCAGACCATGGTTTTGAATGTTCCTTCGTCTCAGGTGTGTAGTAATGGACCCATGTTTCAACCATAGTTACGAATCGACACAAAAACTCAGCTTTGTTGTGGCGAAACATGGTCAAACACTCGATTAAAATATCCTTACGGCGCTAGTTTTGTTTGATTGTGAGCAAACGTGGCATCCATCTTGCACGCAGTCCAAATGTTCAGTGCAATATATAGCACTTTTTGAAATGCCTACCATTTCCGCTAACTCGCACATTTCTAGCCAACGGACTTCCAATATCATTTTGGTACAGTCAACTCATTTGGTCAACCACTGCGATGTCCGTTTTCGCAGCTCGTACGACCTCATTTAATCTCTACTACCCAATACTTCACTGTTGAAAACGAAGGTGCAGACTCCCCCAAAGTAGAATCTAGCTCGGATTTGATATTAGTTGCACTAAGTCCTTTTAAATGAAAGTATTGAATCATACTCGTATAACGATGACCAATTTTTTCCATGTTTGACACTATTGATGGGTGTTAAACAATAAACAACATAGCATCTTCAAACTTGAAACTTAATCTTTCTAAGGTTGGTACTATCTACCAGAGTCATAAATTTGATTAAATACCACCATCTATGTGTCAGGCCGATTAATCCTGGGACTGCGCTCTTAGTCTGGCGGATTGTATTAAGTCTTTCATCATCATCAACGGCACTACAACCGGGATCCGATCTTGCCCTTATTTAGCAAGTCTCTCCACCGGTATCCGGTCCATATTCGAGACTTATTAAATTTGCGATAATAATTTGTTTTTCCGGGCAAGGTTATTAGCCTTGCGCTAACCTTTCTCAGGATGTCGTTGCATGCATTGGTTCACTACTTGGCAGGTGCCAAAGTAGCTATCCAAGCGTGCCACGTGGAGACTACATGTCAACTTGGATTGAACAGGGACAAGAATCGTCCTGGCCTTCGCCGAGTTGAAAGCAAAGACCTTGCCATGTATGTTCGCTCCCAACACCCCCGTATTAAGTCTTTAATTAGTTAAATTACCTCTTTAGTGGCCTTTTCTGCCTTGTTTATATGTTTAGCGATATTCACAACCGTAATGTCATCTGCGTAACCAATAATTTCTACTTCTCGTTATAATTTTATTTGTAAAATTCCATCGTATATAATATTCCACGGGAGCGGACTACGTATTGGCCGTTGAGGGACTTTTTCTAAGTCATCATCGATTTTGCTCCCTCCATCCATATCGTACATCACCTTTCTATTTGTGAAGTTATAGGGTTTGCAACTATAGTGAAGAATGTGTGATTCGAACCCACGCTATGACGGTCAGAATCACAACAAGATAGAAACAATGCTCAACACATCAGACCACTGGCGCGTTTTTGAACTTGATCGTTATTGTCAAATGCATTCAACAGATGTGGAACTGCTATGTTATCGCTATGGTTTACGGCGCTAATCCGTTTGGCTTTCCCCATTGTATCCCGGAAGTATATGGGGCGATGATCATGGGGGGGGGGGGGGGGGGGTGCACTATCTGGTGTTTTATTCTTTCCTTTTGGCAGAGTACTGTGCGGGTTCTCTATACTACATGGAGAACCAACTCTCAATTCCAACCAGAATTTCCGCATTATTTCTACCGCTTTCGGCGTATCATACTAACCCCTATCCCACCGTTCGGTATTCACCTGAGAATCGTTGATTTCCCAAGGGACGCATAGCTAAACTCATTATCCTATGCAGATAATGCATAATTGAGTTTAACTACTCTTTTGCCATACGGCAACTCCATCTTGCTAGCCCATGAGATTTCCATCGGAAATCTCATCATGTCGGTTAGCAACAACAAGTCTAAGCGAACGACGCGGTTGCATCATAGCAAAATCACTGTTATTTCAGCGTCTTAGAGTCTGGTTCTCGCGCTGATTATTTCCCAAACATCAGCGGCGTCCTATTGACTTTTCTTCAGATCATTCATTCGCTTGGGATCAATGATCTCTTTTCGCAGGTGAATAGCATCGGCTACATTTCCTCTCTTCCATAATTCTGTTTCCATACGGTTCAATGCACGCTGAGATCACCACAGCCGTAACACTAGGGCAGTAGGTCATACTCAGAATCTGCAGTTGATACCAGCGCACACAACCAAAGCCACCTCGAGATCACAGTACATCGGTTTCTGTTCTCTCATTCTACCACGTTCGTCAATTATCAATTAACCGATACACACCATACTTCGACGGGCGTAACAATGAGAGAGCAGAGGCGTGATCTCTTTTGGTTGTCCTGTGTTGCAAAATGGAATACAAAATTTCACCCCTAATTAGAGTCAGTCACTATTCAACCACAGCAGCGTACACACGCTACGCTGCATCGAGTCTCAATTCTACATCAAAGTGTGCACACGCACAAAAAGTCGCTAGTCGTACTTTACCGCGGTCGCAGTGTCGGGAAAGAAGTGTGTCTTGTAAGAAAATATAGAAAACGATTGATAACAGTCCTAAGTCCTAAGTAAAAAAAAGGAAAACAAAAAATTATAAACTCTCACCAGGATAATGTGCAACAAAATAAGGAACATAAAAAAACAACAAACTAAAACAGTGTTTTCGTTTCTGCTTTCCTCTTGGACTAAAGTGAAACCGTGCCCATGTTAGGCAACATACATTAACCGCCACAGTACTGATTATTGAATTTTCTATACATCGAGAAATGTCCCTTATTCAGAAACGTTTGCATCACGGCTTGGAATGGTTCTGATATCGTTTTAAGTGTCGCTTTGACAGCTTTGTTTGGGATCTTGTCAGGACTAGGGGTTTTTTTTATTGTGTATTTTTTGCGTGCCCTCAGCATCTCTTCTATCATCAGAGTTATTATTACTTATTATATTAATTATATAATATTAGTATTATTGTTTCAAAATTCTCATTTCCGTTCGAATATATATATTAATTCCAAAATTTCCAATACATATTACCTCTAAAATTTTCTTTCGTTATTCCCCCTCTTTAACTTTCTTTTTTTTTTTTCGTTTTCGTCATTTCCTACAATTGTTAGATTATTTCATATATATTGAATAAAAAAACAAAGGCCATTTGTTATGTGTTTATCTTTTCCTTATATTTATGGAAAATTTTCCAAAACCTTTCTGGGCCTATTATTATGATGATTGTATAGAAATGCATAATACCAAAAATCTTCTTAAGAACTGATTTCAAATGTCCTAAATGACTGTGTAACTTTTTATTTTGTTGTATTTTGTGTTTGAATAAATGTTTATTGTTGTAAAAAAAAAATTGTAATGTACTTATATGGTTTTCCTTTTCCGTACCTATTTTAGTTAAATTATTATTTTCATTTTTTATTATTTCGTGTTTGAGTAAGGGTTTGTGTTTGTTTTCGTTGTTTAAAATATTTATTGTTTTCGGCGTAGTGTTGTCATTGCCCATAGCTTTAACCCCTGTCCGAACGTCTACCTTTTCAGTCTTACTCACTGCTGATGGATCGTTTAGTTTCTCAGTCTCATTTACTGATTCGTATAGTTCTTCAGACTTATTAGCTGTTAGAACATCGTGGTTCCCAGTCCTATTTGCTGTTTGAACTATTTCTTCAGTTATATCTGCTGTAGAAACATTCAATCCTTCAGTCTTTGCTGCAGAAAAGGTTTGTTCATCAGTATTAGCTGCTGAACTGACTTGGGTTTCGATTTTAATTGCAACTTTTGGGTCTTCAGTCTTTAACACTGCTGCATTTTCAGTCTTTGTTGCTGAAGTGTCGGGGTTGTCTATTGGGATAGCCGAACTATTAGGGATTTCTGTTTGTATAATTTCTGAAAATTCCGAATTTTCAGTCTTTAATACAGCTGAGTTTTCAGTCTTTGTTGCTGAATTATTTTTCAAAATTGTGGTCTGAATCGGAGTCAATATATGAGGGTTTGGTTTATCTTCGTTTATATGTATAGCTTTATGGGAATATCCGGGCTCACGGTAAATTTGGCTAGGAGCTTCATTAAAATGGTCGTTATCTATTTCCAAAGATCTAATGCTGTAAATAGAAAAATTTGGTCTGTCTTCCATAAATTTTGATTGGCGTCAGGCCTCGTTTTCCGACTCTTGCACCCGAGAAAAGTGAACATTTTGCCGATCGTTTTGTCTATTGGTGGTCCTAGAATTTTCACCAAAACGATTTTCAGAGTTTATAGGATTATTTCGGAATGGGTTACGCGTTGTTGTACCTTGTTGGTAATTTGTTGAAGCCGATCCATCCCTAGATATCTTGTATCTACACTCGTTCTCTGTCCGATTATTCCGTCCACAGAAATTGCATAAAATGTTATATTCCCTTTTTATGGGTTGTCTATTCGGAAAAGTGGACTGCATGTTTCGATAACATGTGTCCTGAGAATGCCCTGGCTTACCACAGGTTTGGCAGACTATTCGATTAAATCTGTCATTATAGTTATATGGCATGGGAGAGTTGTCCATTCGAGCAGCATGTGATACTACATGTGCAATCGACTGTTTTAAATTGTTTCCCCCATGGACTTTAGCTAGTATCTTTAGCTGTTCGTTCTTTAGTCCATCTTCAAATGTTTGTACGGCCAATTTTATGTTTTCTTCTATTAAGTATTCCCTAACCACCGCGTCTGCTGTGATTTCACACGTGGCAGAGTTTAGAGTCCTTAGAGCATTCGCTACTCTATCGCCGTATTCCCGGACGGTTTCTCTGTAGTGTTGTTTCAGAGAAATCAATTCATTGTGTGCCGTCGACCGAGATTGCTCCTCTTTATATTCCGATTCAAGTTTATCTTTTAAATCCTCCCACTTAGCGATTTTGCTATACCTAATCAGATCGTATGCATGACCCTCTAGTCTATTTTTGACTAGCTCTAAAAATGTTTCATAGATATCCGGGTCTGCCTTCTTTATAGATCTAAATAAAACGTCTCCCCCGGAAATAAATTTACCTAAGTCGCAGGGTCTCCCGTCAAAGGTGGGGACGATTCTGAAAAAATCAGAAATTCCGACAGACAGAGCCATTTCAGGGGTTTTACTGAGTATCTGTTGATAGTGGATTTGTTCTTCCCCCTGCCTAGCCGCCTGTCTCGTGTAATATGGACTCGTAATAGTGAAAATTTAAAATAAATGGCGAAAATTTGTTATCAATTCTTAAAAATATGGTTAATTCTTAAAAGTATGGTTGTGAAAAGATAGGCCTTTCTTTTTGTTATTCAATGTATATATATATATATATATATATATATATATATATATATATATATATATATATATATATATATACATATATATACATATATATATATATATAGGAAAGAAAAATAAATTGGTCCCAAAGTTGCAAAGAAAGAAAATTCGACGAGAAAGAAAAAAAACGGAAATGTCGTCGAAATACTGAAATGAGAATTTTCAAAGAATATAGATAGAATGGGCTCCTCGATAGTATAGTGGTTAGTATACCCGCCTGTCACCCGGGAGACCGGGGTTCGATTCCCCGTCGGGGAGCCCCTGGCGCAAGACTAATGACCTTGCCCAGAAAAAATAAATCATTATGGAAAATTTAACAAGCCCCAGGACTTGCTAAATAAGGCCAAGACCGGTTCCCGGTTGTAGTGCCGATGATGATGATGATAGATAGAAATGTCTATCCAAAAAAAAATTTTTTTTGTGAAAAGGAGAGCTTCCAAGTAGAAAATATTCAAATATTCAAAAAAAAATTCTTACTCTAATAATTGTTGTCGTTGTACTGTCTTTGTCTTAGTGTTACTGTTTTTGTTTTTTCTTCAGTTTTCCTTAGTTGTTTCCTCAGTGTTTTTTTTTCTTTTTAGATTTTTTTTTTCTTTTCCGCCAGGCAGACTTCACGTCCTAAAGTTGATTTGCTTAGCCTGGTCTTGGCTGCTTTCTTTCTTTTTTCCTTTTATTTCGTTGTTTTATGTTTACTTTGTTTTTCGTTATTTTACGTTTACTTTTTTTTTCGTTGTTTTATGTCGGGGTTTTTTTTTTCTTCTTATTTTGGTTTGGTTATTTCTCTTGTGTGTTTTTTTTTTCTCTCTTTTCTTCTTGTAAATATTTTTCTTCTTATAAAAAAAAATTTTTTTTTTTTTATTTTTTTTTCAGTTTTATGTTTTTTTTTCCTTGTTTTGTTACTAATTCATGGGATCCTTTGGTTGGATCATCCCACCGCTGCCACCAGTGTTATAGTCCGGCGCCGTGCTTCCTCGGATGAGGGAAGAGCGGGGACCTTTTATTATTATTGTCTGTTCACAAATTGCTTTTATTTCATTAAATTAGGGATAATTCAAAGTATTTATTTTTACAAGAATTATTTTATTTATTTTCTTCTTCTTTGTGTTACTCTTCAAACTGAACTGAACTAATTACTTAACTCAATTGCTACTTGATTTGAACTAAACTTCTACTTGATAACTTAAAACTTTCTTACTCAACTTTTTAATCTCAACTAGTACTTAACTCTACTGTTTCTGATACTCAACTGATTTTACAAATGAATTTTTTCTCTACTTATAGAACATTGTGTTCTAATTTACTGGAAATTATAACATGAACAAAACAACTTTTAACAAAGTCTCTCTGACTTTTAACTTGAATAAAATTTGGACGAAAATCAAAGTTACTATGTTTTGAATGAATAAAAAGGTGCAGTTTATTAAATGCGCTGTAACTGGCAATATTGTGAATGTTTATGAATGGTATGTATTAAGTGAGAATGTAATATATGTTAAGGGAAGTTTTTAAGGATGTGTAAGGAGATTCAGTGTTAAATTTAATAAAGGGTAGTATTCTGGAATACAACAGAGTGCTTTAATTTCTTTCGTCCACCAGTAGCATGGTTTTCTTCCGTCCGTGGTGTAAAGGTTATACGATTATTTTTGATAATACCTTACCTGCTGTGGAAGGAGCCGGGTTGGCTGCTTCGGGTGCGAGGGGCACGTTGCGGCTTACCGACTCCGCTGGTGCGGGTGTGTCGGTCCCAGTTGTACGGACGAAGGTCCATGTGAGGGGCGCGTAAAGGGTGTGTCCTTCAGCTTCCTTTTCATCCCCCGGTAGGGCCGCTCTGTAGACGTCAGCTCCCTTCGTCAGTTTGTCCCCAGAAGAGCGATGGTGGACCTGTATGGCTGCGATGTCAATCGCTTAGGTCACAGATGTTGAACGAACCAACCACTATCATGAGGAAAGGAGTTGGATATCTGCAACGCGCCTCCTTCTAGATATTAAATAAAAAACACTATACTTGGTTTTTAAATATTCTTTAATTTTTGTGTTTCCGTTTTAAATATTCTTTAAATTTTGTGACCATGACCTAGACTGGTGATTATATTGTTGGTCGTAGTACGGTTCTCGAGATTGACTGACTTTTAATTATAATATAATTTTAATTTGTTATTGATTTAAAGTACTTTATTGACGCTCTTCAACGTTGGACGCTAACCGGGAGACAGCCCCGAATTAAAAACAAAACAAAAAAAATGTGGCGAGAGGTCGACTTTAGGGAGACAAGGACAAATGTGTCCGTCATCTTGTCTCTGACTTCTGGTCATCTTGCGATAACCAGAATCACACGCACCCGTGAGGATGTCGGGCTCGGTCTCGAGATATCTGAAAAAGGAAACGGGAGGGAGGTATCTAAGGATAGTGTGGAGAGGGTTAGTTCAGGTGTTCTCTAACTACTTGGACGGAGGGATGGAGGGAAAGAAGTCGTAAAAGACCATTAGAAATCGTACAGATCACGTCTTTGGCGTCTGATGATCTGCGCTTTGGTCGGTGTGTGTGTGTGCCATCTTGTACAATGCGTGCGTGTGTGTGTGTGTAATGTGTTATCGGTAGACCCTATGGGGTGGGTCCATGAATCCTCTAATATAGATGTGAGGATGTTGGGCTCGATTTCAAGATATCTAAAAAGAAAGAGGAAGGGTGTATCTAAGGATAGTATGGGCAGTATTAGTTCAAGTGTTCTCTGACGATGGAGGGAAAGAAATCGTATAAGACCGGTGGGTCTTGAGTTCGGTAATAAACGCAGATCACGTCCATGGCGTCTGATAATCTGCGCTTTGGCCGGTGTGTGTGTGTTTGTGTTGTCTTGTATTGCGCGTGCGACTGCCTCGAATTCCAAACGCGACGCGGTTTTATACTCTTCATGGGGAAACACCTTAATTATAGTTGTCGTCCTAAATGTGTCTTAAGATAACAGTCGCTCGTCCTTTTGTGTAGTTAGTCTATTTTTTTGTTTTTTTCTTTCTTTTGCCGTTGTCAGTTATTAAAATATTGTATTGTTTTACAATATTTTAACAACACAAGCATGTGTTGATTCAGGAACTATGTTTGCGGGGTGGACATCACTGTGCCGGCGCACGACACGGGATTCATCTTTCTCCGCCATCATCCACTGTTCCACTGATGGGTTTAACGATTCCGCCGAAGCAAAGGAAACACCAACACAGGAAGTAAAACACACTGCTATACCGTTTATTATAAAAGGTTCCTTTATTATATTTGCAATTACTTGTTACACGTGAATGCGAATTAAAAGGACGTATTAAACCGCGAATGTAAATCTAGCATATTATTTCGAAACGGCTTTCTCGACCACACTCGGCTGTTAATAACGTGACCGCACCCCCGAGCATATCGCTAAGGGAAAATCGGGGACGACTATTACGCGTGTGCACAGCACTAAGAACAGCGGGAGCAAAACGACCGGCTCGGTCGGTGGGTGGTAAAAGACTCAAAGATTCAATTCAAGATATGTATTTACTTACCACCAGGGAAACGTAAAGTCTCTCTTGGTGGAATAGAAACCAGATCTCGTAATGGAGATTATGGTGGTATGTGTATGATGGTTCAGGTCTGTGTTGTTTACCCATGCTCGAAGGCAATGGCAAAACAAAGAAGGCAGGTGCCAAGGACATAGGGATCGAGAAGATCGTTGTCTCTGAAGTGCATCGCGTCTAAATAAATAGACGACGATGCTTCGAAGAAATGTGGTAAGAGCAAAGATGAGACGAGGGCATCATAAAAGTCTTAGATGAGTGATGCCCTTGTGTAAATATACGAATAGCCATTCCAAGGAGGTGCTAATGTATTACAATGCTTTATACAATGAGAATTGTAAATGGTATCTTGAATCGGTGGTCAAAACGAATCCCTTGCTTGCATTTGTATATACAGGGAAATTCGTTGGGGCAGAGAAAGGAATTGGAAATTATTTGTTAGTGGGAAAACAAATCATTGGTTGGATATTATGCATGTTTACATGCGTAGGAATTCGGTTTTATGGCCCTAGACGCTAGATGCGCGTATTGCTTTTGTCCCTTAGACAAAGGGTCTGCAAGATACGTGCATGTTGGAAGATAACGGTGCACATGAAGAACAAAATTGCTTGGCAAACAATGGTGCCGGATAGGTTTTGGATTCCTGAAAAGGTAGAAAAGAAATCTTACAGGGTATTGTGTGCGAAGATATGCAGGAAAGGTAAGTTTTCTTTTCCAGGGACTTTTAGATTAAAGATTTGATCTCTCTAATGCGTGAAGCATTAGTGAAGTTATGAGATTGGGTGGAAGTTATGGAGGTTTTTCAGGTAAGTGAACAGTGGAGTTTGGCGGAACCGCTACATGTTAACTATATATTTTTACATTTAAATCGCTTTTACTTATTAAAACATGTATTGTTTTAGGAACTATGTTAATTATATTTAATGTCATTTAACTCGTTTACACTTATTTAAACATGTATTGTTTCGAGAACTATGTTAACTATATTTTATTTCATTTAAATCGTTGTTACTTACTAAGACACAACGGATACAACACCAACCATCCTTCTCTGGTTGACCATCTTGGTCAATCGTCCCGGACCAACTCCGCTCTAATCTCCTTCGTCTCCCCGAACGAAAACTTTTACTCTCATCCTGCAGGTAGAACGATCCTTTCTTTTGTTCGTATGGCCCTTTTGCCACCCGTCATTTTCTTTCTTTATCTTTCCCGGATCGGAATCAAAAGAGAAAACACAAAGGAACAATCAACAAAGGGTCTTGCTAATGAGCATTTATGATGCTCCATGTCGGTCGGCGATAAAACGCGCATGTGGTTCGTTTTATGGCGCAAGTTGTTTGTTTTAACGTGCTTTAGTTAAAACGGAAAATGATGCTGTTTGTGAACATGGATTTGGGTAAACAATTTTCTAGAGGATCAAAAACTTGCAGACGCACATTTTATAATTGTCAACAGTTTTGTTTGAAGATAGGGGGGCGGTTTTGGACGTAACATGATTCAAATGGGGAATCTGATTGGGATTACGGATAGGGGTAAGATAATTGTTTTTTTAGTATAATAATGCGGGTTGGATGAGAGTAGTAATTTAGGATCACTACAGTGAGCATCTGTCTAGACATAGCTGTGTTCACCATCTTTATTGACTGGTGAACCATGTGCCACACTTCCTTCGAGTGTTGGGTTACAGAACCTTACAATTATTGCAAATTACCCTCCATCGTACCCGATTTTCTTCCCATTTAAGGACTGTTCGTACTTTGAGGTGTATCTCGTTACTTTCGCCATGTTCCACAAATATGGCTATTGACTCCTCGTGTACACTCGGTTCGATAATCACCAATAAAAATGGAAAAACTTTATATGTTTAGTAGGGTTTGTCTAAATCAGGATACTCTGCCTGAAACTCATTGAAATCATATCTCTGAAAAGGATAATCCAGTTGATTGTACAACTAGAGAACTCTCTGCGGCTGAGTTGAGACAGCAGACAATATGGTGGCACGACCCAGAATGGCTACAGGGACCACCATCTGTCTGGCTTAATTTTCTTACACATTCTCCGATTAAAAACCTGGAGATAATAGCAGCATCAAATCCGATCACCCTGCACATTCGTGAAATGTCGAATAATTGTAATCTGATTAGTCTTTACTCACCATTTGCCCAGCTTATCCAGATAACTCCATTCTGTAAACGAATTGTAAATATCTGTTTGAAGCGAGAATGTGTGACGTTAAGGTCGCTCATAACCCCTGATGAGTTAGAAGATGCATCATAGTTCTATATTCGCTTCATACAAGCTACACATTACCAGCAGTACATTAATAGATCGCCATCAAACTCCACTTCAATAACTAGACTTTCACATTTTATCGATGCCAAAAACCTTCTTTGAGTGGGCGGAATAGACAACTTTAATCATATTATATATTAATATTGCATAATAAGAAGTTGACCGTCAGTTAGATCTTGTATACTCATCTGTGTTTTTTGTAGCATATTCCAGCGGTCTCAGAAACAATATTTAGCGGGTCAACTTTCCTATTCCAGAGTTAACCCGTCGTGTGGTTTTTTTTTTTTTTTTGATTTTTTTTTTTTTTTGCACTCCGGAATTGACTACACAGGCTCCTTCATACTAAAAACTTAGAAGAACAAAGCTATAAGAAACTACAAGGCTTGGGTTGCAGTATTCGCTTGCTAATCTACGTCAGCCATCCACCTTGAAATTGTTACTTTTCTTATCCACTTCCTCACCGACCCTCGCACAGTGCTCTGACATTTAGGGGTACTGCAAAATCACCTTTTGTGCGCGAGTTAGTTTGTGCTGTTCCTGGAGAAAATATTTTCAAACGAAAAGACCTTTGTCTTTGTTTATTTAGAAACTATGTCTCCTTTTATTAATTTCCTCCTCTGAGCAGCTCGTGTATTCGAGTCCATAGTCAGACAGGATCTCTTGTTTTACATTTCGAACTTAACTCTATTTATATTTGTCGAATCTATTAATATCTTAAATCTATTAGGCAAAACAGGTTTTGAAGTACCTGTGTTTCTATTATTAAAATACAGTGGTTCACGTTTTCTTTTGTTCGTGTTTTGGAATGACATTAAGTTGAACAGATTTTGAAGTCTCTGTGTTTTATGTTTTGATTGTTACCTATCTTATATTTTAGGAATGTTAGCTATCTTATATTTTAGGGGTGTTAACTCGCGCGTTAGTGTAAAAAACAGCGCAAAGGCATTCTTAGCAATATTCAAGAGATTGACTTCTAGACGGGGAATGTGCTTCACTCTTACGGGCGACTGCGGAACTAACTTTAGTGGAGCTGCCCAAGAACTTAGGCAGATATTCTCTGAAACTTCAAAGGAACCAAAAGCACTTGCCTCATTAATAGCTAATGATAGCACTAAATTGTGCTATATTCCAACAAAGTTGTTTCATTTTTAAAAGCTGTCTATGGTTAAAAAACAGAACAGATAAATATTGAGTAAAAAAACGTATATAGTCGATTCATAGATCATAACCGCAGACATTCCTTATATTCGATTAGTAAAATCAAATGGTTTCTATCCATCTTCCCCCATACGAATTGTTATAAGGCGGCATTAAAATGTTCGTTGTCATTTTGGTTACTTCTCTCTAAACAACATTTCAATAACTTACCATCTACCAGGTCGCCTCGTACTTCTGCACCGTTGAATCCAATTGACTGTTGACTGTTTGGCAGATTTGATCTCAGCCTTGGGAAGCGCCAATAATTGTTCAGAATCACCAATGAAAACAACTGTTCTAAAGGCATTTTGGGAAATCCTCTGGTGTAAATAGTTTTTTTTTTGGTAAAACATTGTTTGTCCCAATGGTTAAAATTTTTTAAACGCTATAAACCCAACTTTCTTTAAATTTAGTTTTTTTGTATTTGTTACATACATTTTTAATTACCTATCTTTTATTTTTGCTCTTATTATTTATCCGAGCATTTAGTTGTTAAAGTTTAAATTCTGAATGTCTTGATTTTGCTTTGACCGTGAGGGTTTGGTAACAAAACTGAAATAAAAGATTTAAGGGAGGTGTTTCCAAAACGTAAATTTAAAAAACAAAAAAAAAAGAAATTTGGCTGCGCTGTAAACACACAATCAATACAACTGTATGACATTTTCAACAAAACGAATTGTGATTTAATGTTTGTTTCTATTTTTTTCATGCCTACAAAATAAATTCAAAATGCGTGAAAGAGTGAGTACAAGAGCGTTCAAGGATATGTGCATAAACTCATGACTATTTATTCAACATTGTAAATTTCGGTACGAGATTTTGGAGAGGTACTTATACCGTATTGCGACGATAGGGAAGAACGTGTGATTCGAACTGACGCTATATCGGTTAGAATCACCAAAAAATGTAACCAATGCTTAACACACCAGGCCACTGCCGCATGTGGAAATTCGATTTTTAAACTCAAGTAGACTCAACTAATGTGGAATTGTTATGTTATCGCTATGGTATACGGCTCTGATGCTTTTTCTTTTTCGATTTTCTTTCGGTGTTCTTCATTATTTGCTTGTACCATATATTGTGAGTGTATCTGTTAGAAACGCCACATACTTTCAAGGCCGTCGTTATTGTTGTTACTGTTAATTAATTATTGTAAGCGTTTCTTTTTAATAATCTATAGTTAATTATGGACTTCGCAGTTGGCTATATTAATGTATGCGTTGATGTATCCAATACTTGGAATTTTATTTTGCGATACAAAAACTGACAAGGGAAACTATCTTAATTAATTGTCAACCTGTTCAATTAAATCACCATTTTCCTACTAACAGTATGCCTATCCTACTGTTTTCGTATTCCTATTTAATGACCTTAACTTCAAGGAATGATTTCTGTAGAATATATAGTAAGTGCCTTACAACAAAGTCATTCCTAAAAATGACGCCTGGTGAATGACGAATTAAATTCGCTAGGAATCAGCACACCACATCTGGTGTTCTTGCCCTTAATTGGTAACTTCAAACAACGAGCCGTATAGCAACGCCCTAACATGTGGCAAACTAATTTGCGGCTTCTCTCAAAACCACCAGTTCACATTATGAAATATCACACCTTATGCATCCCGACCAACCCATCCTGGTTTACAGCGGATCAATAGTAGAAAGTAAACTCCTCCACACACCTACTACTCACCAACAAGTGTCCCAACGAAGGCATCCAAAATGCCAATAGGACAGGCGTAACGGATTATCAAGAAACATCTATCGATCTTCACGCCATCACGAACATTTTCAAACAAATTCAAAAACGCTGTAAAATTCGTCTGCCTTCACGGTCGATCAGAATGGTTAAGGATCAAACAATGGGCATGATGATCAGTTGAAAGGCACCAATCCGATGAATTGTATCCCAGATGCTTTCATCTTTGGCGGCATCAGTCGCCTTGCATTGTCGGATAAAGTGAACTGGTATCATCCTTAATCAACGTAAAACTAATAAAATTTTAACGAGGTCATAACTGATCATAAGTGCCAAGGCACCTTTTGTTGCGCTTCTCATCGAGACCTCCACGGTTGATAAACCATTGGATCCATTTCAGGCAGGAGTGATCGAATCGTCCACCACATCAGACAGATGAGAAAATAACTCATTTATTCGAAGGCAATTAAGAAGGGGCGACTGCTCTAAACCGCCTCAGCGTTGATGGGATCCTTTTTCACGCCTCCGGGTACAAGATGGCGACTGATCTAAAAACAGAATGACAAAAAGAGAAACGTCAGGACTGCAAGAGACTTGAATTCGATTCGGATGTGCGTGAAAAATCTGAATGATAATCGTGCACCGATCGGCAAAGTGCAGAACTGCGATGTGCTCTTGAAACTGACCCTTTGCCATTGGTGCTAATGGCAAATTAATGGCCGCAGCGCAGATGTGATCCATCCGGAGGGTATTTGGTGGTGCAGTTTCAAGATTTAATGGGAAATGCAGAGCAGAAAGCCTCGTGGCGTCACGAATTGTTAGAAATTGGATCGGACTGATCTTTGCCATCAGATCGAATACAAATGAACAGATCGGTACATATGCTAAGTTAGCTTACAGATGCGTTCATCAGTTTATTGAACTGCGCAATAGTTGAGTGCGAGCCTTATTCCATTCATATAGGAACAATAATTCATATATTGGATATTATGTAGAGGGGAGTCATATAAAAATCAGTTTCTTTCGTGTAGATCTTTATTAGACTCGTTTAAATGTTTAATAATTTTAATGTATAAGATTATAGATAGTTTATAACAAAGATATGAATATTGTAGTTAATTTTTTTGAACAAATTACGAATAAATAGCAGCTATTGGGGTGTATAATTTCAGTGTGATCGGACAGCTGCCAAAAAGAAAAACATTACACAATCTTGTTTTCGACTGCAGATCGGGCAATCTAAGAGGACAAACTCAATACCCATCGCTATTTATGAATGTCTAGTTTCTTAGCTAGATGCTAGACTAGACGAAGAAATGCTTGAGTCGAATAAAATAAATCATAACTCGTCGATCACACTGGGATATACGAGGGTTGCCTCTTATGTTTCGGGATTTGGCAACCCTAGTGTTGCAATCCGGCAATTGACAGCTCTGTCGTAAAGTTGGACATTTTTGAGGTTATACGCACTCAGAACGTTTTGACATACGAGCGCTATTTGTGTTGTTTACAGTAACTTAAAAGATTCATCTCGCCCCAAAAATGGAATTAAATCGTCGACATTTTCGTGCGATTATTTTTTACAACTTTCGGCGTGGATTAACTCAGCAACAGTGCATGGATGAACTTAATTCAATTTTTGGCGATGAAGCTCCATCAAGGACCAGTGTTTATCGATGGTATGGTGAATTCAATCCTGGTCGTAGTTCACTCCAAGATGAATTTCGTGAAAGTCGTCCAAAATCAGTTGTTGTTCCGAAAACCATTGATGCTGTGCGCGAACTGATATTGGAAGATCGTCATGTGACCTATCGTGAGATTGAGACAACCTTAGGCGTTAGTGGGACCAGCATACATTCAATATTGCATAAACATTTGACTGTCAAAAAAATTTGTTCGCGTCGGATCCAACACAATTTGTCAATCGCCCAAAAAAAGGCTCGTGTCAATTGGTCGAAAGAAATGCTCAAAAAATACGGTCGCGGTGCTTCGAAACACGTCCATGACATCGTGACAGGTGATGAATCGTGGATTTACGCGTATGAGCCCGAAAGTAAACAGCAGTCGACTGTCTGGGTGTTTCAAGATGAGCCAAATCCAACAAAAAGTTGTTCGCGCACGAAGCACTTCCAAGCAAATGGTCGCCTGTTTTTTCGGAAAAACTGGACATGTCGCAACCGTACCACTAGAACAACGCAGAACAGTCAATTCTGAGTGGTACACAACCATTTGTTTGCCAGTTGTCTTCCAAGAAATCAGGAAAACCAACCGCCGAAGTCGGATCACTCTTCACCACGACAATGCGAGCTCTCACACATCGGCTGCGACAACTGCATTTTTGAGCACCCAAAACATCGATTTGATGGGTCATCCGCCGTATAGTCCTGACTTGGCACCGAATGACTTCTTTTTATTCCCGTACGTAAAAAACAAACTGAGAGGTCAACGTTTTTCGACACCTGAAGAAGCGGTTGCTGCATTCAGAATGCATGTGTTGGAGATACCTCAATCAGAGTGGCAAAAGTGCTTCGACAATTGGTTCAAACGCCTGCAAAAGTGTATAGACCTTCATGGGGAATATTTTGAAAAACAATAAAGTGATTTTCGATGATCAATATTTGTTTTTGTTCTCTAATCCCGAAATATAAAAGGTAACCCTCGTATAACGTAACTTCCATTTAAAACGGATATCTATCGATTTTGATTCATTTATTTTAAGATGCATATGACTATTTTTTTTTAAATAATAATAATTATATAATATATAATAATAATGAATATAACATAGCCCCGTCACGGTGTCCCGAGATGCCACTAAATAACTGTTGGAGTTGTTTTTGAACAGTTGCAAGATATAACGCCCCGGCAACACCCGCGCGGGGAGGGAATTTCACAGCTTTCCCGCTCTATGACGGAACGAGTTCTGATGCAGAGATAATCGCGGAGTCTGGAGATGAGCCAGAAATTGGTGCGATCCGTTGGATTGTCCTGTGGGGCGCCTATAAACCAAATTGCGTGGAACAATAACACGAATCTCCGAAGAACAGCATACGTGATAATATCTGTAAAACACACAAAGGTCAGCTACGGGCCTTCGATGTAATAGTGACTATAGTCCTGACGTCAACGCCGTGTCTCCCATCAGGCGGATGACTTGTCTCTGTATGCTGTCAAGTGGGTTGAGGGTATGCTTAGAAGCAGAGCTCCAAACATGAGAGCAATGTTCGAGCGCGGGTCTAAGTTGGGATCTACACAGTAGAAAAAGTTGGGCGCGAGTAAAATATTTCTTGGCTCTATGGAGATAACTCAGTTTGACAGAGGTAGACCCGACCGGTGATGTTCGACAAGTGTTTTTATACCACGGTATATTCGCATAGACTGTGACGCCAACCAACTTCATTCTCTCCCCAGATTCGAGAGCCCGGCCATTCATCATCAGCTGGGGAACCGATGAGCCAATTTTCTTTGTGAATATCGCATGTCCCTGGCAATTCCACGGCCTCGGCAGCCTTTTGTTCAAGGGACAAAAGCAAACACTAGAGTCTAGTGTCATAAACCGAATTCCTTCGCATGTAAACATGCATAAAAATTCGATCCCATTTCGTTCTGCAAGATACGGTACACGACCACCACGGTTCATTACAGCGGACGTATGCGCGTATTTTCATTGTCTAATTAGATTAATTTACGACTTCAATATGTAAAATTACGAATTATCCTTCACAGTTTTAAAGATAATGATTATAACAAAACAAATGCATCAAAATACTTGGATGCATCTAAACCAAATAAAGTAATCATTTAATAAACAATCAACAGTGTGCTTTGTTTCATTCCACTTACTGTGGACGGTGTGTTGCGGGGTTTTGTTTTGATCTTTGTGTTAGACTATATTCGGCAGAATATTGGAAATTTCTTTCAGTGTTTGGCGGAACATTTTTGGAACCCTAGTGACAGTCAGATGGGGATAGGAGTGAACCGAGTGCCCGTGTCTGGCACAATATACTCCTAATCCCCACATGTTTCCGTTGCATTGAAGTCGACGAGATTAGCCTTTCCCCACGGCAGGACCTTATTTAAATTTTGACTCAGAGAGTCGATATGGCTACATCTCAGCTGGTGCGATGTACATGCATTAATCGGCCGATCACTCGAAAAAGAGGAAACAAGCGCATTATAATCCACAAAACGGACCACTTCATTATCCGTTAGCTCCACCAAATCATTTATGTGAAGAAAAAACGTGTTGGTGCCAAAGTATGACTTTGAGGCACCCCGGAATTAACAGGATACAGATCCGAAGACTCACCGTCCACAACAACCAGCATCGATCGATTTTCGAGGAAGCTCTTCGTCCAGTAGCAAAGCTGTTGGGAAAGTCCACGTGAACGAAATTTGCTCAGAAATGCTCCGCGCCAGACACGGTCAAAAGTCCTGGAGATATCCAATGCGACCGCTCTTGACCCACCATACCCATCAATCGCTGATGTTCACATATTGGTTCTAAGGGTCAAAAGGTCTCCCATGGACCGCCTGCGACGGGATCTGTGTTGACGATCAATCAGAACTCTGTTCCACTCCAAATATGTAATTAACTTAGCATTGATGACCTTTTCCATCACCTTAGATAACATAGACAATAATGCTACTGGCCGGTAATTGTGTGGGAGACACGTTTTCCCCTCTTTCAGATTGGCTGAACTCTAGCTATTTACCAGCAGGTAGGAATGTCCTTCGTGCATAAGGTAAGCTGAAGAGTCTGTGGCGGTTCCGCCAAACCCCACAGCCCACTTACCTGAAAAACCCCCATATCTTCCATCCAATCATATAATTTCGCTAATGCAATAGCATTAGCACCTTAAATGCTTTATGCATCTAGGATTATCTAAGGTATAATCTAAAAAGTCCCTGGAAAAGAAAACTCACCTTTCATGCATCTCTTCGCATACAATTCCTGTAAGATTTCTTTCTTACCTTATCAGGAATTCAGTACCTTCAGTGCGAAGCAAATCTCCCTAGACGAATTCCTGTAAACAAAAGGATTTGAATTACATATATTGTAAAAGCACCTTCAGGGCGAAGCAAATCTCCCTAGACGAATTCCTGTAAACAAAAGCATATGAATTACATATAATGTAACCTTCACCAGGGGCCATAAACATTGCGCTGTGTATTTTTCAGCTTCGCCATATGTATGATAAATCTCTTAACGTATACATTGACCGGCGACCTTTTTCATCCAGCAATAATATACCAGCAGCTGCATTCAATTAGCGCAATCGACGCTGAAGCCTATTTCCCTAACTCACACCATGAGTAAACAAAAGACCGCTGTTCTTCATCGGGCATTCTGGCGATACGCAAATAATTCTATACCTACCCTTACTAGCGAAGCCATAAACATCATTTCCCAATAACCCAGCTAAAACCAGTTAGCACATTTCCACATCGTATCGTCGTCTCTTTGTTTAGCCGCGACGCACATGTTCCAACAAAGATCCCATTAGCATCCGACGATTTCGGTTTTATTTGCTTTACCAAAATCGTATCCTAAGACTGCACTTTATGCCCTTTCTTTGTTCGAGGTTCGTTCTCATCCATGGAAGAACCATGCACACACACCATTGCACTGAAAGAGTGCATTCCCTACAGCGGCCGCATCCTTAAGAGAAAAGTTTTTCTCTCTCTTCCCTTGTTTCTTAGCCCTAACCTAGGATGGAATTCATGTCAGAGTTCCATCCTCGGGGAGTCAAATTCCATTCGCTGACTGCTACAGTCACGCGTCACTCCCGCTCTCCGGCGGCGTGTGGGTAATAGTAGTTTAAAATCCATAAAAATCAAGTTAATATTAATAATCTGTTCTAAGTGAAGTATAAAAATACTAAGTATTTAATAATGGCTAAGAACGAGTTAATAACCTAAGTGAAATATAAGAACCTTTTGTCGCTTGTTTTGTTACCAACCGTTGTGAAGTAAAAAAACAGTAATTGTAACAAACCCGTGATCAGTGCGTTTCATTATTTGATGATTAACTTTTGGCGGAACTTTCATTAAGTGAACAGGGGGGGCGAGGTAGAACTCTCGCCCGTGCAGCGTCGCGACTTCGCCCCCCACTAGTCTGCCAAGAACTGGCGACACTGCTGGTATTCCGTCCGGGCCAGAAACTAACATCCCGCATCGAAGACCATACTCGCGCGATCACAGGTGCCTCCAAAAGACCGACATCGAGGTTTGAATTCACGGAAAATAAATTCGCGAACACTTTAGCTTTATCCTTTGAATTTGTGACAAGTATCCCGCTGCCCGTTACTGACGGCGGAAAAGATGAGGAAGCGAAGTTTTTACTGACGACCCCTATCATTGAACAGAAGGGACGCGATTCAGTTGCGCATTCAAGGAGTTTATAGGTCACTCTGCTGTTGTAAGCCTGTAGCGTCTCGAACAGATACACATACAAACACAAGCAAATAGTGAAGAACACCGAACGAAAATCGAATAAGATAATGCATCAGAGCCGTATACCATAGCGATAAAATAACAATTCACATCAGTGGAATATATTTGCGTTTAAAAAATCGAAATCTAAACACGGCCAGTAGCCTGATGTGTTAAGCTTAGGTTCAATTTTTGGTGATTCTAACTGTCATAGCGTCAGTTCGAATCACACGTTCTTCACTATTACTCCAAACGCTTTAAGCCTTCTTCCCCGTATCAATCGCCTGGTGGCACGTGTTTCTGATTCTAACAAAGTGCGTTCTGTTAACATCGGTAGGATTTGAGCGTCATTGCTTAAAAGCTTTATTTTTCGCCGCTGTAATTTGTTTTTAGCAACCCAAGGTTGATCAGATGAATTTCGTTTGATGGAATGCCGAATGTAAATTTCCTTCCCGAGCAGAATAATTTCGTTGACAGACTCCGCGCATGCGTTGACACCGGAGTTTCCAAAGCAGAACTCGGACCACGGAAACGATGCGAAGAAATCCCAGTTAACAGCACTATGCCTCCCTACATGACGAAGCTGCTTAAGTGGATTATTCATTTGAAATGCATGTGGTGAAGTGACCGATAACAAGCAGTGATCTGAGTTTCCCAGTGGCGCAGCAACCTCCACGGTATAAATGCTCGGCTTGGATGTCAAAAACAGATCCAGGGTGTTCGGATAATCCTTCCGGCATCCGACACTCGCGCAGGTTTCTCCTCGAGTTGTCATATTCGCGCTAACAGCGAACATCTGCACTAGCCTCCCGGCCTCATCGATTCTGTTAGAACGTACCAACCAGCCGGAGTTGTGTACATTAAAATCGCCAAGGACGATGATTTCATAAGCCCAGTGGTTGATCTATATCCAGTCGATTGAACTTTAAAGATGTTCAAAAAAGTGTAGCTCGTCGATCGTCATTCGAAGAGTGGTGAAGACAACAAAGAAATTTAAAAGAATTCTGTGGTGGTTTGATCTAGATATGTGCAACCTAGTGCACAGGTTCACTAAACCACCCTTGCTTTCTGATCTCGGATGTCTCGAGGACGCTGAGACGCTATGGCTGGTTGTCGCTGGAACGATTAGAGGTACTCCGCAAAAAATAAAATGACTCCAAATTCCTTATTTATTTCCACTTTTATTGTAAATTTGAACTTAAGACTTAGAAACATTGAATTCAACTTGATAAAACTAGTGAATTGTTTATTCTATGTACATGAAGTAATTGTGAGGAACTTATAAAACGGGAACACTGCATTCAAATTGATCAGACTAGTTAATGGTTTATTGAAACTGACTCGAATGATTTATTGAAACTGACTCGCGCGCATCGCAGACGATGGTGACACTAGACCGATCCTGATGGTGGTTGATTTCCGACTCGTATGTTTATTTAACGTGGAGGCCCAACATGCCTCCACGGAATCCAGATCGCGATTGATTATTTTAACCAAAGCGACAGAACACCAAAATATTAATCCATCGCCCCGATGACCATATAATGTATGATTATCTTTACCTCAGCACATAGGGCGCGAAACATAAACGATGTTTGCATCTGTTGCTCGTGGTGTGTGTGTCCACACGTATGCGGGCCGTAGATCATCAACTCCATAAGGGTAACACCATCAGCATTGATCTGCAGCTGGGCGAGTCATCCTGAAAGGGCGTCCGCATATTTATATTAAGTAGAAGCGCACACGGTGATTGTGTCGTCGCACCGATGCTGGTGGCCTACTCAGGATTCTCGTATGCATGTTTTAATGCCGCAGAATTTGCTTTCTAGGCATAAGTTGTGCCTCATGCAATCATGCGCTTGGGGAAAATGTTTCCTGTTGCTCGTGCTAATAATTAGCGAGAATATGACCTACGTGGCTAGTAGACATTTCAAGCAGGTAACTGGGAGGTGCGTAAATGCGTTCCAAGATCTATGCTCATTACGTGGAAGGCGTAAACTTAATTGCCAGGCAAGTAATAGCGCTCAGCTGTACTTGCCAAAATACCTGTATTATAGGTTTTTGTAAGCATGGGGGGTGTTTTCGCAACATAGGCGAGAAGATAAGCAGTGGCGTTCGAAAGAACCGCCACAATTCCTCAGCACGACCTTCAACCCCATGACGTCCAAATTATTGGATTCTAACCCCTCTATCCTTTGTCAAGCCAAGCGAACCGCATGAAGACGCAGACTCCACCCTTAAAATGGAATCTCGAATGCAATCCTGGCCAACGAAGATATGTTTGAACTATTTATCCACTCTTTGATATTCGGTATCATTTCATGTATTCCATTCATTTTTCTCTTCTTAGGCTTGGTGTATGGGCTGTACGTACTTACCCTAGCCCATATGGGAACTGCGTATGGAGATTAATCTGCTTACAGAATTTAGAAGCATTCTAGCCGATCTTTTAGTCCTACCCACATTTGCAACAATCTCTTCAATAAAAAATTAAAATATTAAAATAATAAATACCTCTTAAGCTTTTTTTTTTTTTTTGGTATTGAAATTTGGAATACACTGGGTTTTGTTACATTTTATAAACAAATGAATACGTAAACGAGAGTTTGTGCAAATAAAAATGTATTTGATTTTATTCAAAAACAAATCGTGTTCTCCAAGAGCGGGGCAAGAATTTGTGTAGTTATAAAATGGCGAACGATACTTTACAGAACGCTATGTTTGTTAGAACAAGGATCTATATGTAGGACGTATGGGTGTGCCGTCGTTGGCACGGATTCTACGCCTATCCCACACTTTTGCCCCGTTGGACGTCACCAATGTGGGGTAAAAGTTCCGGTATCGGCTCGTTATCGATGAAGCTGAAGGTCGACTTGTGGAATGCACTGCCGTGGATTTTGTTCTAAGTTTGAAACCTTTTACTTCTGTATACGATCGCTGCTTCGGGACACACTGATTTTACTGAACATCTTGTCGATGGGCTTTTCTATATCACTATAATCGCGTCTATCGTAATGCAATGACACAACACATCATTAATGAAGGCGGGTCGACTGACGAAGAAGCAGAAAAGGATAGACGTCCAGGAATTCCAATGGTGAGCAATGCACTTCCCGATTGTAGTCAATTCAAAAGAGTCGAATGAGATTAAAACACACTTTCATTCCTTTTACACAGTACTTTAGCGTTTGAAATAATAGTGAAGAAGATCGTGTGATTCGAACTGACGCTATGACAGCTCGAATCACGAAAAAAATTGTACCTAAGCGTTACACACCAGGCTACTGTCCGTGTTTTGAATTTGATTTCCAAACTCGACTATATTCCACTGGTATGAATTATTTTTATTTTATCGCTTGGTATACGGTTCTGATGTATTTTTTCTTATTCGATTTTTTTGTTTCGGTGTTCTTCACTATTTTTGCTTGTGAATTGTGTGTGTATCTGTTAGAATCGCTACACCACTCCCGCCGCAGTAACTTCGTTACGATCAGATTCGTATGCGGACGACGGACGAACGAGAGAAACGAGGAAACATCGGAGGCTGTGCTCTATGCGGAAGTCGTGACCGTGTGTGAAGTTCTGCTTTACTATGGGTAGTGTATGCTGCGTGTGTTACAGATCACGTCGGGGTCACCAATTTTAGCGTTTGAAATAATAGTGAAGAAGATCGTGTGATTCGAACTGACGCTATGACAGCTCGAATCACGAAAAAAATTGTACCTAAGCGTTACACACCAGGCTACTGTCCGTGTTTTGAATTTGATTTCCAAACTCGACTATATTCCACTGGTATGAATTATTTTTATTTTATCGCTTGGTATACGGTTCTGATGTATTTTTTCTTATTCGATTTTTTTGTTTCGGTGTTCTTCACTATTTTTGCTTGTGAATTGTGTGTGTATCTGTTAGAATCGCTACAGTACCTCGTTGCTATATTTGTTAATTGTTAAAATATTTCGTATATTTGTTAAAATATTCCACAAAGGCGTACAAAAGGCAGTCACTCATAAATTAAACACTGCTTTTCAATTTACTTATTTTTAGTTAGAATAGTTGTTAACATATTTACAAAGACAGTCACTGATAAATTAAACACTGCTTTTCAATTTATTTATTTTTCTTAATACGCTCGTCCACCGACGGTTGTTGGGCTCAGACTGACTTGCCTCCACGAAATCCGTATCGCGATTAGTTTATTTCAGAAGCTACAATTTCATCTTCCGCTTGTCGACATAAGGGGATGATTTTCCTTGCATCGGTCCCAGCACAAGGGCGCGAAACACACACACGATGATCTCTTTGCTGGTCATGGTGTGTGTCCACAAGTATGCGGCCGTGGATCAACCGAATCCATAAGGGGAACATTAGCGTGCATGGTTGCAGCTGGTGCAAATTACTCGACGTAGATATTTTGTGTTTACACGATCAGCAACTGCGCACAGCATTTATGCTGATCGTGCACATCTTGGCGGCATCTACAAGTAGTCGAATTCTCGCTGGTAATTTTCCAATTTTGAGGATTCGACTTCCTTGGGCGGCCAGCCGTATGCCATAATGTATTTGTCGATCGAATGAACGACCGATGTGGGCATGGATAAAAAGGAAAAGAAACAACATCTCCTGCACGTATGCGGCGGACATGTTAGGAGATATCTCATTGATGTGGTTCGGGTAATGTTGGTTGCTTGATGGTGCAACCAAATTGCTTTTAAGGCACATGATGCATTTAATGCGGCCATGCCCTTGTGGAAAAATACCTATTTGTTGCTGATGGATTTTGCATCAGAGAAATTACAGTTCTAAAGCATTTCTGAAGATATAGGTCCAACGATGTAAGGTAAGTACATGTTTTATGTGTTTTGGGAAACTGTTTCTTCATCATAGGTTGTAAGGTAAGTAGAGGCGTTCAATGGAACTGCCACAATACTTGTTTTATATCGTATTTGAAAGCTCTAGGTTGGAAGTTTTCGAATGGTTAATGGGAAGGTGAGCAGTGGAGTTCAGGGGAACCGCCACAGATCTGCATTTGTTTTTATTTCACTTCTCCCAGGAAAGGCCAACCTGTAGAGCTGACTCAGCGACCTGAGATACTACTTTTTCTCGACCGGGGCCATCAGCCGAGCTCCAAAAGATGCTCAAGGATTCCTGCCAACCATATCACGAACTCTATACCTTATTGGGGTCCTATTTCACCGCGCGGTCGGGCTTTGGGACTTAGTAATTGTGCCGAACTGCACAATAGCAAGAGTCGTCAGTCGAACCTAGGTCTGCACAATCAAACGGAAGACCCAACTTCTTTACCAACTCAGCCATTGAGGCGGCAACAATTTGTATAGTTATGTAACAACAGACGCTACTTCACGGCATATTCTGTTCTGTGGCCAAAATGTTCTAGTTTTCTGGTTTCCAAAAGGCCGTACAACAACAAATTGAGTTTTTTTCCTTAGTGAATAAGATCTCTGTAGAAAACGGCAGAAATATCATCCTCGGCATCGCTCTAAATAAGTATCAAGAGTTCCTCTTCAACCCACCTAAAGGATTCACACAAATTTTTTAAAATAAGTTTTGTGGAATGTATTATTATAATATAGGGCATTCCCTTCTTTTCTTGTGGTTGCCTCTATTCTCAGTATTATGATTCACATTTCAGTAAAATATTTCGCTTTTTCCTTAAACTCTCAATTATCTGAACTGTTGCAGGAGGTGAGTGTATCCATCAAAAGCCTCATCGCTGCAGACTTTTTTAAGACAACACAACATTTTAAGTGGTCTCTGTCAAGTTTCCTGCAGCTCACGCAATTTACCATTCGACATCCATAAAAACTGCAGGAGAATTGGATCAACACCACTCGACATCAACAAAGGTTTGCCCCCGTAATGCGAGGTTATAAACTAACTATTACTGACTTTCATGTTGACGTTTGAGCCCAAAGAAATACTGCAGTTGTTCATCTCCATCGTCTACCTCCTTGGACCAACCAAAGATGCTATGATTGAAATAAAAATCATGACTTGGCACAGATGAAGTCCAACGACCGCTCACTCTGTGATGATGACTATTCCATCATTAAAAAGGAAACAACACAAACCAAAACCCTTCCGTTGGCGAATGACTACAGGAGCAACATTTTGTTGATGCCTTCTGTTGTTTTATCCTTAGCTGTTGCTGGGATTTCTTATCCACAACAAGCCTGTAGAGCGGAGTGCAGAGTAGTTAATTAAAAGGTCAGGTCGTGTCGAGTTGAGTTTATTGGGAACAGATACAGACGTTATCCACTAGATAGGTTCTAGTGTCGGTCTCTTGGCACGAGAGCGTTACCATTTTTTCCTCTGCTCCAACACGATCCTTGTGTTTCTTTAATACATGTTTCTTGTTTTATCCTTTTGTTTGAGTTCTACATCCGGAACCTATGAGGTGTTTTGTCTATCACTTTAGTAGGGTGTATAATAACGTTCTGCTGACAGATGTTTCGTATACCACTTTAGCTTCAACTCAATCTCTATTCTATGGCACGTAAAAATAAATTGTGCCCGGCAATCATGCGCTGCTTGAGTACGAAAGTTAGGAGAAGGTAGTTTGATAGTTACCAAGAAGCTCATTCCTTATTTATTTACACTTTTTTCTTCAATCTCTTTACAGGCGAATCTCAAAGATACACATTGTACCTATTACAAGAAAAGGCGGGGAAAGGTGTGTGTGCGCGAGAAGAAAAAACAAAGATGAAACACGGCCACTTAATTGTGGTTCCGTCCTTGCTCCCCCTGTCATCTAAGCAAACAATGAGCCACCACAGACAGGAGATAAAGTTCCACAAAATAACATTCTGATGGGAATTAAAGATACCGAAAAGTTCTCGCTGCTATATATCCTCCTCTTAGATTACGAGGTGCTGGCTGAGCAGTTCGGGGAAGCGCGAGAAGTTTGTAAGTCATCCTCTAGATAATCGCAAGTAAGCTGGGCGTCGGACGAGTCTAGTCCGTAATGATGCTGAGTAGGTATCGGAGCCAGTAGTCCTTGGCTGGGTAAGCTTATGAATACGTTTACATTAATTAGCTGTTGATTTAATTAATCCGATTGGGTCAAATGAACAGGGTCGCAAAGTAAGGCGGATTTAACTTGTTGTGTGGACAAGCTGATTGGAACGAACGTTGTTTTAATTATTCCTCTCGTTGCTTGTGCTGCAGCAGCTGTTTGTGGCTGATATTATCTGTTCATTTCTGTTACTCTGTTATATTCGTCTTTCCACGATTACTCAAACAGAATTCCTGGTGCCAAAAGCTGAATGAGTTTGTAGGAGAACGGGAATTAAGTTAGGGCCAGTCTTCTGCTTTGAAAATGTAGGGCAGTAATGTTTAATTAGGCCGTTGGTTGTGGAAGGTACGAAATAAAAAATTGAATTGAATTTTGAGCCATATTTGAATAAGCAAATTTCATTGTTCTAGTCTAATACAATAACTCAAACTTATACATGAAAGATAGTTATTCAAAACCGAATCAAAAAGAAAAGTTCGAATGAATGTTAAAGTATTGTTGTTTAAGCTGTCACAGAGACAGAGTAAAAGTGGTCTTCATTGAAATGAAATGAATGGAGGTTATTAATTGCGGAACTCTAAACCAAACGCATACACTAACACGTATATTTCAACGAAAAGAAGTTGGTCTCTGAATTGATATACCCCTGGCAATGTTGGTAGGAAAAATTGTGACAATATTTCTAACAAGTCAAGATCTTTTTTATAAAATGTTCACATTAAAGAGGCAGAAAATATATATAATAGGCAGAAAAATGAATGGCGAAAAGGGAGCAAGCGCAAAAACAAGTGCTTTGTCTCCTTATGTTTAGAAGCCTCTGCTTGGAGAAAACGATCGCAAGTTATGTAATCAGAATCCATATTAACAATCATTCAGAAGTCCGTTCCACTCCAAATACTTCATTACCCCGGCATTGATGAAATTTTCCATCACCTTAGATAACATAGACAGTAATGCTATCGGCCGGTAAATTTGTGAGAGACACTTTTCTTTCGTTTTTCGGATTAGCTGATGCCGAGCTATTTACCAGCAGGTAGGAAAGGTCCTCCGTGCATAAGACACGTGAAAGAGTCTGCCAAGAACCGGCGATAGTTCTGGAACACAGTTCTGAAGGACTATTGCTGGTATTCCGTTCGGGCCGGTTGCGTTCGTACAGTCCAGTCCACGTAGAATGCGTTGAATAGTATGCGGGTGTAACCTCACTTCCCGCATCGAAGACCGTACGGGTGGAATCACAGGAGACTCCAAAATATCGGCATCGAGATTTCGCGGTAATTAAATTTGCGAACACATTAGCTATATATATTTTTTTTAATTTGAGGCTAACGTCCCGCTGTCCATCACTAACGGAGGAAACGAGAAGGAAGCGAAGTTACTGCTGACAGCCCTTTCCATTGACCGAAAGGAATGCGAACCAGTCTGGCACTGAAGGAGTTTATTGGTCACTATGTCGTTGTAGACCTTCTGTGGCGGTTCCGCCAAACCCCACTGTCTACTTACCGTAAATCCCCCATAACATTCAGCCAATTTTCTAACTTCACTAATGCAATCGCATTAGTACCTGAAAATGCTTCACGCATTTTATAGATCAAATCTATAATCTTAAAGCCCCTGTAAAGAAAACTTACCTTCATGCATCTCTTCGCATATAATTTTCTACCTTTTCATGAACCCCAGGCAAATTTCAATTTCCCACACCTGCACCGCAATCTCCACCCAGCATACCTGAAACATTTCCTTTTTCAAGGACATTAATGCATACAACGCGTTAGATAAGATTCCTGCAAATAATTCTTTAAAGTGGCTATGGCATCATGAATGCCAACCCAGTCGGCACCGTTTGTCTGTGTTAAAATCCTATGTCGGACAGCTTGTTTTTACAGCTGCAATAAACAGACCCGCGATTCGTTTGTATAATCGACAAACAATCATCGCATCTTAGGCATTATCAGCGAAACCATATTTTCTAGCATTTCCTAATGCAAACATGAACCCGGTTTCTACTGCAGACAGAGATGCCATAAACATCCGATTTGCTTTTAGCACCATTTCCCGGAGGACTAGCGGTTTATTTATTCAACTGCAATGCACATTTTCCCTGCCCTTGTTTCAGGTTCTGGCGCAAGACTAATGACCTTGCCCGGAAAAAACAGATCATTATGGAAAGTTTGACAAGCCTCAGAACTTGCTAAATAAGGCCAAGACCGGTTCCAGGTTGTAGTGCCGATGATGATGATGTTTCAGGTTCGTTCCCATGGCCTTGTGTATGAAAAAAACCAATATGATCTTCACTCACACTTACACACACATTGCCAAGTCTTTCTTCCTTGTTTTCACCACAGAGAAACACTTTCTTTCTTGGGTAAACTCACCCCAAAACGATTAAATATCGTTGAGTCGTTTTCCATCCACTGACCGCCGAGCTCACACGCGATCTCCCGCTCACCGGTGCGCACGGTGACGATAATATACCCCGAGTCGTGGCGAAGATTGTGTTTTTATTGACTTCACGCAGTGCTACCGTAAAATGTTAATATCCCATAAGAAAATGAAACGAAAACAATAATCCGCGAATTCAAACAAGTTATTCCAATAGTAGTGTTTTTCCTTGATTTCGAAATAAACTTAAATAAAAGAAATGCGTGGTTTATTTTTACTTGTCCGGCGTTTAGTGTTTTATTTCTCTCGGTCGGCATCTGCGTGTCTTGCTGTGTCTTGGACTTAATCCTTGACAATTCGGTTTGGCCGAACCTTGATAAACAACGGAGTGTTTGTGGGGACGAGGTAGAACTCGCACCCATGGCGGTGCCACGACCCCCCCCCCCCCCCCCCCCCCCCCGCCTCCACACTTCTTCGCCTGGTTGCACGCGTATCTGATTCTAAAAAAAATCGTTTTATTGGCCTCGGTAGGGTGGGAGCGTCATTGCTTAAAGGCTCAATTTTTTGCACCTGTAATCTGCTCGCATTTTTTATGAAACTACGGCTTATAAAATTTTTGTTTTTTTTTTTTTTGCTTTTACACTAACGAGCGCACAAAATGGGATTTTGAAGTGCCCTTAAATGTCGGAGCGCAGTGCGAGCGGAGATGAACCTCGTTTGAAGGAGTGCGGAATGTAAATCTCCATCGCGAGAAGAATAATCTCTGTGACCGGCTTCGAGCATGCATCGACATCGGAGTCTCCAAAGCACACCTTCGACCACGGAACGGATGCAAAGAAATCTCGCAAATCATCCCAGTTGGCAGTCCCATACCTCCATACATGGCGAAGCTGCTTAGGTGGGTTATTCGCTTGCAAGTAGTTGCGCATCCGACACCAAGCAGTGATCTGAGTTTTCCAGTGGCGCAGCAACCTCCACGGTATAAGTGTTCGACTCGGATGTCAAAAACAGATCCTTGGTGTTCGCATAATCACTTCGGGTATCATGCACTGGCGTAGGTTTCTCCACAAGTTGAGTCACATTGTGGCTAACAGCGAACATCTCCGCCAGCCCCCCTTGGTTCTGTTAGAATGTACCAACTAGCCGGAATCGTGTACATTAAAATCGCCAAGGACAAAAATTTCGGAAGCCAGGTGGTTGATCTGTATGCAGTCGATGGTATGTGATAGATGTTCGAAAAAATTCGCTTGTCGATCGTCACTCGGGTGGCGGTAAAGACAACAAAGAAATTTAACAGAATTCTTCAACTCAGTCCACAACCATATGTTATTGGGTTCCAACGCCTCCATCCTCTGGCAAGCCAGATCGGACGGCGTGAAGACGCAGCCTCCACCCTTAAAACGGAATTTCGAATTTAAGTCGTATCCTGAGCAACAAAGATATGTCGAATCAGTTGACGAATCGAGCTGGGTCTCGGTTGGGGCAAGGATATCAGGTTTCTCTGTTTGCAAATAATGGTAGACGGTGTTAACATTCGTATTAGTAAAACGAAACCGATCCAACTGATGTTACAAAATGCCGTCACCAGTCGAGCGTGGGCAGAGCCTCGAGGACGAGCCCGATTATGCGATAACGAATTTCTTAAAGTTCGGTTATTTATGATAATATTTGCATATTTTTGGGTCAATTTTGCTTGTGCACCTGCACGGGTGCGGGTTCAGAAACACACCACAGACTTCACTCCCGAAAATTGTTCAGCAACCAAACAGGAATGACACTAAAACAAATGCTGTAAGCCCGAGAAATAAAACACACTGTGGGATTTCTGTACCTAAGTTTTCCATATTTAATCCACTCTTCGTACATTGCATATATAGCAGACATGCATTTAGTTAACACCTTGATGGGGGGACTGGAACGTATTACACAGCAACAGAGACCCAGTCGCACTAATCAGTTCTACTCGTCACTTTTACTTTGACAATTAATTGTTCCAATTACACTCTGATATAATTGGGTGCTGGTCGCTCGTTGTTTTACCGCGTTTGAAATCGATTTTCGAATCAGGGGTGAATATATTGAAACGCGGACAATCGGACTGACACTACGTTAACTGCGCACACTTAGAACGTGAAATTGGACACCGAAATCGTGGTGTACTCGGCGAAGGATAATTACAAGCTACTCGAAACGCAACGTCCCCGGGACGTGTGAGTTGTTCGGTGGATACGATCTGACTCCTCGAGAGCTGCTCGATGCAGAACCACCCCGGCGGGTGAGGCGGATTTCCACTCGTGTGGCGACAAGAGAAATCGATCTTTCTGGTGACGCTGCGGCCACTGAGAAACCGATCCGCGTCCCATTGGAAGGTTCCTCATAATTATCGTTCAGATTGGAGTGAATGTCTTCACCTTAGAAGGAAAGACAAACGAAACGCGCGTTGCTAGAAAGAAGAGAAAGCAAACATGCAGATGTTCAAATAATGAACGTGCATAGGCTGAAAGCATTTCTATCATAAACGATAGAGGGTATATTGTATATACCGTAACGCTACCTCAAAGGGCAAGCGCTAAGCGCATTTGTTTGTATTGCTTAATGGTACGAGAGTTGTTTAAGGTAAACACATCAGGGTCGCCTCCAATTCGTTGTATGTTTATCGCTTATGCAACCGATCTGGAATAATTGGCTGCAGCTGTATAAGCAAGCGATTTACCATGGCTTGAACGCGGGACCAGTGGTTGCTGGACAAAAGCAAACACAGTGGGATTGCTGTGTATACGGTAGGCATGGATACCGGCAAGGGGACCGGGGAAGAGTTTCTAATGGTTTGCAATGGTCATTAGTGCCGACCAGAAGAACCAAATATGTTTAAGGGAAGACAGTGCCTCAAGATGATGATCTTGCCATGGGGTGGTTTACAGGTAAATGACGTGGTTTAAGGGTAGCTTAACGCTGGGACCGACTACCACCTAAATCAACCATTTCTCGGACCGGTCCATCAGCCAACCTCCGACAGATGCCCAGGGATTTCTTCCGACTATTTTGCGGAGTCTATAGCTTGATATTTCACCGGGCGACAGGGCGTTGGGACCCCACCTATCACTCGAGAAGCCGACTTAACTGTGAGTATATTTTACCGCCCTACTCATAGGGCGATTTATAGGATTTCGTTGCATCCTTCCCGTGGTCGAAAGCCTGCTTTGGAGTTTCCAACGTTAGTTCCTGCTCAGAGTCGATCACAGAAATTATACTTCTCGGTAGGGAGGCTCACATTCCGAAATTCATCCGATAAACCTTGATTTGATAAAAAGTGCGAACAGATTTCTGCAAAAAATAAAACTTTTAAACAACGGCGCTCAAACCACATTGAGGTCAACAAAAAGAATTTTATCAGAATCAGGAACGCATTAAACTAACCGATTGATACCGCGAAGAAGGTTCAGAACGACAAAGTGATCAACAAATTACCTGAATCCCCAACTTCGCATTTCTTCTGTTCAGTGGCAAAAGCTATCATCCATAACTTTGCTTCTTCCTTTTTTCCTTCGTTAGTAACGGCCAGGAGGACAATAATCATGAATACAAAACATAAAACCAATGTATTCCGGCATGTGTTTTCCGCGAATACACCCGTCGATGTCGGCCTTTTAGAGACGCCTGCGATCTCGCCGGTACGATCTTCAATACCAGTTGTGAAATTCCACCCACGTGCTTTTAAACGCAGTGTCTTTAAACTGGACGGAGGGAGAGCACCGACCCGGATGGAATACCAACAATAGCCCCTAAAAACTGTGCTTCAGAACTGTCACCGATTCTTACCACACTGTTTCGCCTATCTTATACACAGAAGGCCTTTCTTACTTGCTAGAAAACCGGTCAAGTTCAACCCCCGAGAAAAGGAAAAGGTGCCCCCAAAATTCCCGGGGGATGGGATTACGGTCTTTGTTATCCAAGTTGATGCAAAACATCACCAATGCCGAGTTGATTAAATACCTGAAATGTAACAGACTTCAAAATGATTGCCAATACGGTTTCCGTAGCACACGATCCACGGAAGACGTTTTGATCTTTGCAACTGGCACCAGGACATTTAAAATTGAAAAACATTGTGAATCGGGGTTGATCGCATTGAATATCTCGAAGGCTTTCGACCGAGTCTGGCACAAAGCGTTATTAAGTAAGTTCCATTCATACGAACTTTCCAATAACTTTGCCTCTAGGTGAAGAGTTTCCTCGAAAAACGATCAATTGTTGGGGACGGCGTGTCTCCAAATATTTATGTCATTAATTCCGGGATGTCTTAGGGTTGTATTGTGACTCCAATCCTATTTCTGCCTCATATTAATGATTTATTAAAAACCACAACAAAATATTCAGATTTGGGGATGGTAGTACTCTAATTTCCTTATTTTTGAATGATCGCTTAATTAACTCAGTAACGCTCGACCAGCTAGGACTTAGTTACTTCGACTATCTGAACCGGGATCTGGATAAAATCCTGCAATGAGGGAAAGGCCTAGAATAGGGGAATACGTAATATACACAGTTCACAAGGAAAAATGAATCGTCGGTTCCACAACTGATAATGAATGGCTAACGTTTAAATCTAAGAAAAGCATAAGTTTGATCGGTGTCACTGTTTGTGGAAATGTATGAAGTCTATTGAATATCGCCAGGTCCACTTCTAGAAAATTGATTTATCTTTTTAGAGACAACAAATATTTTATTCCTGTCCAATTCCTTCTCCTGTACATATATCAGATTAGGCTACCAATCGAATACCTTTCCCATGTTTGGAACTCTGCTCCTAAGCGCACCTCCAGCCTACTCGATAGCACACAGAGACAAGCGATCCACCCGATAGAGGGCACAGCGCTATTAAATCTCAGGCGCATAGCGGACCTTTATCTGTTTTACAGATAGTATCACCGGGACTGTTCCTCGGGGATTCATGGTATTATTTCACGGAATTTGGTTTATTTGCGCTCTCAAGCAATCCAAAACATCCGACCAATTTGCGATTCATCTAGGCACGTACATCTCTGAACTAAAACCCGTTCCAATGCGGAACGGGAAAGGTATGGATCTCCATCCTCATGCCAGTAATTCGGGAGCGTTACAAGAGATCATCAATAGTTATCTAATGACATCTTAGGGCGTTGAGTCAGCGTTATAGGTTCGCCTCTCTAGAAAGAAAGGCATTAAAAAAAACATTTTAGCGAATGCTAACATACAAAACCTGATTGCTCGCCGGCACATGTTTATCACTTTGTGATATAAATATCACGATGGCAAGCAACCTATGTTTATACAAGTATCGATTCGTGATCAACAATACGAACGATATTTTTGTATATCTTATTGACATCCCCTCAATCTGCTTATTTTATGAGTAGTTTAGGTGATAGATCGTGTTACATAAACACAGTAAGTCTCCGCGTTCTTTGGAGGTCGTGGTTTATTTGAACAACCCTTCGGAAATATAATTTAATAGAAACTGATTTTTAATTTTTTTCTTAACGACACTCTTTCAAGCATCGAGTAGCCAAAGCCCGCGAACACAGTTTTACCGTGAACAGCATCAAAAATGACACCCTAAATAGTCTAGTTTTGCTTTTTTTTTTTTTTTTTGTAATTTTGTAATTAGCATAGATTCGGTTCAGAAAGTTGTTCTGCAATTTGATATAAAATTGTAGTAGTTTAAAACCCCAGTATAAAATGTTGAACGTTAAAGGAGACCTAATTGAAACGCCCACACTATCACTATTTGTCCCATGAAGGGTATTTATTTTTTAAACCTGTGTTTGATTTGCGTTCTGCAAATCGTCTGAAATGGCGTCAAGAACAATGCGTCGTTCCTCTGCCGTGTAATGATGCTGGTTCCATGTGAATAACGTCCGAAAACAATGATACCTGCTGGAATCAACTCTTACTAAATTTACTAAAAGGAAAAGATTACCTTTAAATTCCAAAAGTGGATCTTCCAGGTGATTGACCAAATGAGGCTCTTCAATTCGATTATAAATATAGTCTTTATTTGGTATGATGGATTAGGGTTTTACGGATTACAAACAAAACGAACTGGATTCTTCAAAATTCAAAAGGAAGGGAAAGATGAAAGTAAAGGTGGTTGTCAAGTGACAACCAACAGAAAAATTCATAAATGTCAGCTGATTGCTGACATTGTTAAAGGTGATGCCACATTGTTCAAGTGGTGCCACAGATTTAATTATTGCGAATTCGCCGGTTGTTTCAAATGCGAATCCGCAACAATACCATTATAGAGTTCTTCCAGATGTGGGTATGTGGACTCTATGTGATCATTGGATGTGTATGCGTTTCGGGTAGAATTACTTTTTGTGGAGAAATTCACGTTAAGTGAATCCAATTACTGTGGTGCTCAGACTCAGTGGATAAGTATTTAGGACTGACAATTTTTGTTTGTAACACTGATCGTTCTTAACCAAGTAATATCTAATAGTATATTGTATGGTATATATATTCGAAAACTTGTGATGTAGTCTGCGCTGCGGAGCCACAGTTTTGTTCGGTAGTTTGTTGAGACTTTACTGATATTTAAGAAATAATATAATGTACCTCGTGTGAATGCTTATAAATCTAAACAAAAACGGATAACAACAATATCTTCTTATTTCCCCTTACGGGATGGACTGAAAAGTTTCCGACCTCAACGTGAAGATAGCAACACTCGTCAATAAAAGCTAGTGAATGTAGTTGTGCATCTTTTCACAGTTGCTCACCAAAATATCAGCTATTTTGGAACCGTAGTTTTTATTTAACAGTCGTTTGAGTGAGCCGATGTGAGTGTTTTTGTGAAAATGGACAAAATCGAGTATCGAGCTGTTAATAAATGTTTGTTTTTGAAAGACAATACACGTACGCAAATCAAAGATGAGTTGGACTATGTGTATGGGGACTCTGCACCATCATTTTGGAAATTAAATTTGGGCAGCTGAATGTAAACGTGGCCGCGAGAGCTTGGGAGGCGATGAACGTTCCGGACGACCAAAAACTGCAACAACTGACGATAACATCGCTAAAGTTCACCAAATGGTTCTAGGCGACCGCCGAATTAAAGTGAGAGAGATAGCAGAGGCTATGAAAATGTCCAAGAACGTGTTTGCCATATATTAGATCAAGATTTAGGCATAAGAAAGCTCTCCGCGCGTTGGGTGCCACGTTTATTGACGGTAGACCAGAAACGCCGTCTCACACTTTAGCGGTCGCCATGACGAAAATCCACGAACTACGGTTTGACTCCTTGACCATCCGCCTTACTCGCCAGATCTAGGCCCTAAGCGACTTCTGTTTGTTCCCTTATATAAAAATTGCGCTCGGAGGACAGAGGTTTTCGTGAAATGAGGAGGCAATCACCTTCGTGAACAGTTATTTTGCAGAGAAAAACGCCGAGTACTATTTGGACGTGTTAGAGAGATTGGAGCATCGCTAGGAGACGTGTGTAGAGTTACAAAGAGACTATGTAGAAAAATAAAAATAAATTTTAAGAAAAAATATCTTGTATCTTTGTTAGGTCGGAAACTTTTCAGTCCACCCATGTATTTATGTATTGGGGTTTATATTCAAAACACCGAAACCTATTTGGTGTTGTAGAGTCAGGGTTTAAAAGAAACCTCTCACAATTGTTTACTCGAGAGTGCACAACGGCTCACATTGAAAATCAATGAAAGAAGCAAGATTAAGCATAAAAATTGTTCATCAACTGAAAAACACGAAGACGGAATGTTTTCCATACCGCGATATTTCGTTCTGGTCACAACTATACCATATAACTCATGCTAACGTGCTTGGTTGTCCCTTGCGATGGAACCAACTGATTGTATTCGGGTGATGTTTGCGTTTTTTGAGCACTTAATTCTTTCAGTAGATAATCCATCAGGTCTGCTGGGTAGAAGGGCAGTGAAGATATCCTCTATTTGTACCACCGTCGGAGTTTAATAGGCGTTTTATAAGTACAAGACAAAAAAATCAGCTAGGTAATAATTATCTAATACGACGCCCTGAGAGTTTTTTGTTTCATTTCAAAATTAGTAAAGCTGTCCAAGGGTCTGGTAATGAGCCTCGGGGTAAATACAAAAAACGAACGTGAACATTATCCAAGCTATCATCTACCATGAACAATGGTGTAAGCCTACCTAAAACACCGCAAGACACTGCTTCTATTGATTTCAGTTTCAATATACCTTTATTCAGAGACTAAATCGTAAGTTCGCCACGGGAATAAAATAAACTCCCTGTAATTCTGGTTTTGCCTCGATAGTTAAGCTGTGTAGAATCCCTTTGTCTCCTTTTGTTTCCCGATGGTTGTTCCCCATTTGTTCGTCTTACAACATTGTTAATTAGCAATTAATGAAGCGATAAATACAGAAAGATAAGCGACGGAAGATGATCACGACCAAAGGAAAAAGGAACAGCAAGGGAACTAAAGCCACCTCTGGTGCCACTCGTATGGAAATCACACAAAGTGAAGCATCTCCAGAGGAGTACAAGGATGTCGGTATCAAAGAAGTACCACCAAAAGAAAACCAAGAGCATGCTCCTAGCCCGAGGCACTTGTAGACAAACATGTAGCCTTCATTCTCAAGCTAAACAAGGGAAGTCGTGAAAATTGGAAAATCGTGATGAAGACAAACGACACGTTACGATGATATCTGCCAAGTATCTTTAGAGGCACAGGGAGCTCCATTTCTTTGTTGGTTTCCTTTAAATTATGAAATCGTTTTGTGTGGATGAATTGATGGGAACAAATCCACACAAAATTGCACATGTTAATGTGGAGAAGTATTCGGGTGATGTTTGCGTTCTGGGTTATTTCTAAAGTTTGCAAAGAAACCATACAAGTTACTCAATTAAAATTTATAATGTATTTCATTCCTTGACTATTCGTATTTCACAAGGTGCACAAATAAAACTTGTTAAACTTTGAATTTAAATAGCTTTGATGAAAGGCGAATTTTATGTACCGAGTTGTTTCGGAAAAAACTTCATTATACTTTCCGGTTGTGGAAATAGCATTTGTCAAAAGTCTACCTCTTGCTGTCTAACAAACGCGAACTCTTTTTGATGATGAAAATAGTACTGGCGGAATCCAATAGTATGTCAAATATTCTTTTCTAAATATTCTCTACCAAAACTTCCCCACAAATACGTGATATTGACGCTAATTAATTGTCCTACACAAATGGAACTGCACATTCCACATTCCATCAAAGAAAATGTATTCGCTCAATCCTGGTTGTTAAAGAGGTGAATCGACCACAAAAAAGATTTTCAAACGATAGTGGTCACATTCCAATGGAAACCACCAGAAATAACTTGGTGAAATGCAGAAAAACTTTCAATGATCTTTAGTATGACCGAAGAAAATTATAACATATTCGAATGTCCGCACCCGTTCTTCAGCCCAGGCAATACGCAGCAACTTCAGTTCGTCTTACTTCCCTACGATAGTGCGATATTTGGTAGAGGGCGCCAGCTAACATCATGAGAGATGAAGTCAATGTTTTCTCATGGCAGTTGCCCGCAAATTCAACCCTAGACGTTGTTCCCTTAGGACCACTTGGGAGGTTCAGTTCAATTGAAACAATTTTTCAAACATTATGACACATCAGGCGATTATTCTTATTAATTTTTTATTCTGGGGATTCCAGGAACACTGCACTAGAAGAGGAGGTAAAAATTATCAGCGCCTTATACCAGAGCATCAGCATAAAAATCACCCAGATACACGCGACCGTGGACTGATTAATCGCTGTCTTGGTTCTAACATTTTCTAGCGTAATTCTATTATCTATCTTACTATATGTCCAACAAGCCTTGAACACACCTTCCACGAACAATGGTTCTTATTTTGTTGTGGGCCTGGCGCCAGGAACAGTGATGTCTCCTGACGTGCACTTTGGTTGGGCAGGGCGACACGTGTTTGGGTTTCGCCGACCGATGAATGTCGTTGGGGAATCTCCAGATGCGGTCATAAACACGAGACTGGATGTCCCAAAGCAATGGCGTCCGCAACAATGCTGCCCGAAACCAATTGAATTATTAAAATGGAAAAAGTGAACCGAATACCTCGATTGTAGCAGCAACTCTCCTTAAATAATATTCCCAAAAAGAATAAACAACAATGTGGGGTTGGTTGCAATCGTTAAACTCGTCTTTATTTATTTGATGGTTTTGAAGTCCTTGGATTAAATTAAATGATGCGAACTGGAGTCGCCAAACAGTTAACGAAGGAGCACGATGTCAGCAATGACAGCAGACGATTTACACAAAGTTTGTTTACTTTTTCACCTTGACAACCAGAAAGATAATAATGTCAGCTAGTTGCTGACATTGTTGCGTTCACTGCGAATTCGCTGGATGCATCCAGTGAATCCGCAACATTCCGCCCGCCTTCGCCAATCATTGGCGAACCCTTTTGTTTCAGGGGGCGGGGGCCCAGGGCCGTGGTCTTGTGGTGAAGCGGAGGTTTGGATAGAGCCGTCCGCTCTGAATTGGGTGTCTACGGATTTAATGGAACTGACCATGTGATCTGGGTTGGAGTTGTAAGATCTAAACCACGATCAGTGACCACGTGATGGCTGGTGTTTGGAAGTACTGCCTCGAGACCAGTGACAGTGATAAATGCTGCGTCCATTGGCGCCCGTCCGAAGGTAGCTGCCGACGGGATGTGGCCTTTGTCATGTGAGGCCGCAACGTTTAGTCTGGTGCGACGTCTTTCATGGCACCGTCCGCGGGTCCTGGCGGAATGACAGATGCGGACCAAGTGCCTACTGAGCTGAGTGAAGTACCGCCTCTGCTGGATTACGGAGAGACGTACTGGTTGGTTGGGATTCAGTTGATCCCTGGATGCTGGGGAGCGCAGCCCGCCAAGCGGGGCATTGCTCGCTCCTATCCCTGTTGGGGAGGCTACATGTGGTAGCGGTCATATTTGATGATTTCGATCATTGGCCGGAGTTTGGCCATCCGGTGTCTCAGTTAGGATGCCACTATTGGCAGTTGCCAGGACCCCACCGATGGATGGAAGCCTTTTATCCGAGTTGTGCAGCGAATTACAATTGGCCGGGTCGATCGACATCACCGATACGTTCGTGAATGACGAATGCGTTCGGCCTGCTCCTAGGCCAGTTCCTGCCAAATGTTTCTGCTGCTGCTGCTGTAGTTTTTGCTGTTGCAATTGGCTATTAATCGGACTCTGAGGTTTGTCACGGTCACTGCGGACATTGGGCGTGGCTACTGTTGCTGGGACAGTTGATGGCGTATTCGTGGAATACATTGGTTCACGGTGGACCAGTTCCTCTGGATCGGAGTTGTAAGTTCGCAACCCACGAGAAACGGTCATGTGACGTTGTTCCCCACAATACGTGCGCGGCATCGGTTTCTGTGGGGGCTTCGGCGTTGGGCCAAGCATTGGGACATGGGCCTGATTAAGCTTTGGGCAGGCGGCACTTCGGTCAGCGGCCTGTTGATTCTCACTGACTGGGGAGTGGTGTGGCTCCTTTTCCGCTGACTTGGTGGTGACTGCTCGCAGCTGCATTCGCCAATCATTGGCGAAGCCGTTGGTTCCATGGGACGGAGGCCCAGGGCCTTGGACTTCTATTGATTTGGAGGCCTGGAGAGAGCCACCCACCCTGAATTGGTGATGGATGTATTGATGACGACGAGTGTTCCATCGCTGGACGATATCTTCCGATGGGATGCGGCCTATAGCACGTGAGGCCGCAACGTTGAGTCTGTTGCGACTTCTTCCGTGGCACCGTCCGCGGGTCCTGACGGAATGACAGGTGCGGATCCAGTGCCTACTGAGCTGAGTAAGAGACCGCCTCTTCCTGATTATAAGGCGCGCTTGTTGGCTGGGATGCGGTTGATCCCTTGATGCTGGGGAGCGCCGCCCGCCAAGCGAGGCATTGCTCTCTCGATGTGCGCATACGCGGTTCTTGTTGGGTGCGCATTGTTTTGGGTGGACCAGTTGCTCTGGGTTGGAGTTGTAAATTCACAACTCACGAGGAACGGCCATGTGTTTCTGCGTTGGTCCAAACATTGGGACATGGGCTGATTTGATTTGTGGGCAGGCGACACTCTCTGTCGGCGGCCTGCTGGTCCATACTCACTACGGGTGTATGCGGTTCTCGTCTATAGGCTGATGTTACAGAGGACTATCGTTGGGCATCATTGCCTTGGTCGGCGTCGTTTGCCTTAATGGGGGAGACTGGGTCAAGCGCGAACGAAGCCTCGAGCAGCCTCGGGAGTTGGGCATGAACGCCTTGGTCGGCGTCGTTTGCCTTAATGGGGGAGACTGAGCGGAACGCGAACGAAGCCTCGAGCAGTCTCGGGAGTTGGGTATCATTGCCTTGGTCGGCGTCGCTTGCCTTAATGGGGGAGACTGGGTCGAGCGCGAACAAAGCCTCGAGCAGACTCGGTAGGTGGTCATCAGTGCCTTGCTCGGCGGGTTTCTCTGCAGCAGGCTCTTTTCCTGAGCTGGGTGCTTCAGAACTGTTGGGATCCGTCGTCGCTGGTGCTGGTGCACTGGCAGCTGCTGGTGCCTTCTTACTGAAATCAACCTTGTTGTGTGGTGTCGCTTTAGTGGTGATGGATGCTGCTGCAGTTGTCAATTCTTTCACTGCCTTTGGATCGGGTTTCTTCTCGACCGTTCCTCTTTTGGCTGTCTTACTTTCGACAGCACTTGCCTTGGCTGGATTTTCGGTGTCTGTCGTCACATCTTGGTTTGTCAGGTGGCTTGCGGGTTCCGGGGCATCATCCGTGATGGTAGTCTGGATGGCTGGCCAGATGGCATACGCATGCCATGTGTGGAAGGAGTTCTCGGCCACCAAGGTGGTTGCGACATCAATGGCAGCAGCCGACTGTTGGGTGGATACAAGGTGCCCGTATCAGTCTTGTATGCGGGCGTTCCTTGCCTCAACAAACTTTGTAACCTCGTCCAGATAGATCTTTTCGGCTTGATCTATGAATCGGTCCACGAAGTAGCGGTGGCCGCTGGTCATCTCTGGAGTGGAGAGGCGTTCTATCTCTTCATGATTCTTTCGGATGTCCTCCCATTCCATCTGAAGGTTGTGCTGGCGTATGTCCACCGCGACCAACGTTGGCGGACCTCTCTTCTCGAGGTTGAGATAAGCACAGGATATCCGCTCCTGAGGGGCGAAATGGGCACTGATGAGCTGTTCCGCCGATGTAGACTTTGAAATTCTAGACTTCTCTGACATTGGAGCGCTCTCTAGTTGTTGACAACGGTGGATCTTTGCGTCTGGACTTGTTGTCCGGCGACCTTGACGTTGGTCGCCCCTTGAGCTGGGCCCTTTATTATGCCGCGAACTTGGCGGCGGTAGCCTATACAGATCTGGATCCCGGGCTGCACCGCGAACTGGTGGTAGCTGATTCACAGATCTGGCCGTCATTGTGTCGCGAACCGGCACGATGTAGTGGTAGCTGCTGGAGTCAGCTTCTGTTTGCCACAAATTCGGTGGCGGTAATTTAATTAAAAAATTGAAAATTCTCTTACCTGAGAACCCGGGCGGTTGTAAATAGATGCACTGGCCAGTTCGTTGATGCGCCACTAAGCTGGCAGCTGTAGGTCCTTAGGCTGGACAGGGGCTGCTGGTCTGAGCAGCGGTAGTTGTAGCGGTCGTTGGGGCAGCTGGTTAATGCGCCAGTAATTTGGCGGCTTTAGGTCCTTAGGCTGGACGGGGGCTGCGTTTTGAGCACCGGTTAATACGCCACTAATCTGGCGGCTTCAAGTCCTTAAACTGGGCGGGGGCTGCATTTGGAGCAGCGGTAATTGTAGCTGTCGTGTGGGCAGCTCATTGGTGCGCCGTGAACGAAGGCTGCTCTATGACATAGATGAGGGACCACAGGAATATAAAATAATAGTGGGTGTACCCCAAGGTTCGGTATTAGGTCCGCTGTTATGGAATATCATGTATGATGCTGGGCTCAGCGTTAATGTGCCAGAAGGAGTTAGAATCATTGGGTATGCAGATGGTTTGGCAATAGTGGCCGTTGATAAACATCTAGATGACCTGAAGAATATTTCCTCCCAGGCAATCCAGAGCATTAAATGCTGTCTAGATATGGCCGGACTGAACATAAGACGGAGGCAATAAGCAGCGCAAGGATGTTGAACACTTTGAAATGGAAATAGAAGGACAAATAATCAGATCCAGTCCTTATATTAAATGTCTTGATGTTACCCTCGATAATAGGTTGACCCTTAAGGAACACCTGCAGAAAACGAGTGAAAAAACGGCAAGAGTATGCAAGCTGTTTTATAAAGAAGACATATACTAAATTTGAAGTAAATCGGTTCAGTAGAACTTGAAAAACCGTGGGTATTGTTTTAAAAAAGATCCGCTAGTTCATCAGCTGCTAACTTTTTGAATTTTGAATTTTTTACTTTAAATTTTTTTACTGTATTCTTGAAATATTAATAAACATCCCATAAAAAAAATGAATAGAAAAAATATTGATTGCTTTTTTTTACAGCACTTCAAAAATTGCGTTAAATTCGTGGGTCTAGACCAGAATACCCCCTTAAGATAAAGTTACCATATCTTGGTAGTTAAGACAAATAGATTGGGAAAAATTATCTTGATTCTTATTATTTGATAGTTTTGCAGTTATAGTTTTGATGATCTTATCATGTGCCTCGATTAGCGGACGCTTGGATGGTAGGTATGGTTGACATAACCCGCGCAGTGGTTTGTGCCATCCTCCGGAGAATTACATGCTCCATCGCTAACAGACATTCTATATTTACTGCCTATTCTTTCTATCTGTTTCTGAGTATTAAAAATCCGTGTCTCGTAAAAAGGTAATGTCACCCTGTTGGTCAACATCTATGTCACTTTAAAATCGCATCAACGCTAACCCGTGTTTCCCCCAAATCATCACCTGCAGGAACATGCTCATTTAAACTGGGCGCTCTCAAACGAAGGTTGCTACGATAATAATGGGAATGGGCGGATTCGAGCATGCACTGCATACGAGCCTCACCGTAACCCAATCACCATTGCAGAGCGAATGAATATGGAGTCCGTGGTAGCCGTCGAATGAAACTTTTCTAAAGGTCACTCATCTCCTTGCAGTACAGACACCTGAATTAACTCCTGCGAATTTTTAACAAAAAGCTATCTCAAATCATTTGTTTACAACGATAGTCCCAGGATCCTGGCTCACTTAAAAAAGAACATTCCCTAGACTGCCGCATCAATATGTTGAAAAGATTTGAACAAAAATAATCGAGTTCCAATAATATATTGTGTATTGATAAAATTTGACGCCATCTACCTGATGTCATCTTTAAAACGATGTAACATAAAATAAATAAATAAAATTAAAATGTTATATTTGATGGTGGAAAAATAAATAATTTAACAAGAGAACTTTTTTTAATAAATTTCCAATATCGCCCTGAGAAATATATTAAAACCTGATATTGTACTTGCACGGATGATCAATTGAAGAATCATGAATTATACCATAGAATGTCCGGAGTTCTCCGTCATATGAGAAGTCCCTTTGCAATTTAGATCGAATCAATGTGTAAAAACAAAAATTGTCAGGAACTCAGTGGGGTGGCATATATAGTAAAATAAAATGATCTAAATTCTACAGATTAAATAGCGAAGAGAAGTTGTAATTGTGCAAATAAATTCCAATTTGTGTGTTTTTTAGGGTTTCGAGGTCATGAACCATAAGTCGCGTCCATATTACTGACAAAAGAAATGGTGCTCTCTTCTTTTATTTCTGTTTGAATTAGTAGTAGTTTTTTATTTTTGTACTTTGGTTTTTTATTTTCGATTTTGAATATTTTTTTTATTATATTCTTTTGTTATTTTTTTTTATTTATTTATTTATTTATTATTTTTATTTAGTTTTTATGTTTTTGTATTTATTAATTTTTATGTTTTGTTTTATTCGGACATGCATTTATGATCAAAATTGTAAACTCTTATTAATGTTGTTATGATTATTTTCGATCTCATACTTAGAAAAGATGTAAATTGATATTACTACACATAGTTTTGGAATACAATAAGTTTATGTTATGTACTGACCTAGCGGTTGTACGACTGTGGCGGTTCTACAAACCACTATAGGTTGAGATGTCTTTTCCACCAAGGAACATACTCACCTTTATCCATTACAAGTGCCCACAGACACGTGTCCCAAAAGTCCTTACTCCCACCTGAAACAAAAGGTAACATTACATACGCCAACATTGAATTCAATAGCAAAAATCAATCGAACTAAACGTTCAAAAGTCTCTAATATTGAACTCAACGCGTCAATGCAAGGCATCGATCGTCAATTCGACGCACCAATGCAACGCATCCAATCCAACGCATCCATCCAATGCATCAATACAATGCACCCATTAAACGCAATTTTTGGTAAATAAACCAAACAACGAATATCTCCTCTGGTAGCTAATAGCAATTAGCACCTACATTCCTGTCATGACCCTAAACCTAAAAGACGCACTTGTGCAAACAAAGGATTGCGATTCCCCCCGACCAACAGTCCATGCAATCATAAACATCTTAACGTAGATCTCACGCTAGATGTTTATGATTTGGATGCAATTAGAAACATTTACCAATCCCGCGGTTCCTTTGTTACCTAACTGAAGCGCACAAGAACCTTGTTGTCTTAAGCCAGGTGGGTAACACAAACAAGATCGGAAAATAAGTGGTGGTATGCACGATCTTTCAAACAAAGGAACAAGATTCCGATAAGGAGGCACATGCGGGGATGGGAAATTCGAATTGGAGTTTAAAAATAGGGAGTCGACCTAGAGAATCTGGAGGAAGAGGTGTTAATTTTCATATACGTTGGTGTGAGACCTAGTCCCGAAGAGTATTCGATATCGCGCCGTTGCAAATTCGTTTTCGTGTAAAAAGTAACGTCGAGTGACAAAAGACTTTGTATCTCAGCCAAGTGATCCGTAGTGTGACAAAGTTATAATGTGCAAAGTTCCCTGATTGGTACCGTGCCATCAGCATCTCGAAAACACTCGGTGGAATTTAGCGCATATTATGTATTGACATTGAAGGAGGTCACATAGGATCGCCACGGGTGATCAATCGTTTTAAATCTGTATTTCATGTATCAATAAAACTGAATTCATTAAACAATAAAATAAAAAGAAAGATTCAAAACTATTCTCTCCGTGTTTGATCGTTTGGCAGTGTCCACGTGTTCCAGGTTGTTCTTTTGTGTGTGGACAGTGTTCGGCGGAACACTTACGACTAATAGACGAAAACCGCCAAACTACTACTTTTATATAACTTTTAAAAGGATGTTTTAAAAATACGTATATGGTTTGGAGTATAGCCGTTAACCAAAAAATCAATGCCCTCTAAACTTGTATTTCCTAGAACAAAATAAATGTAAAACTAATCGCTTGTCCTTTTTTAAATTAATTTAATAATTATGCAATTGCAATTTTACACTGTCGGCAATTAAACACAATTCGAGAATTGGAAATATTCTTTCAAATATGAGTTCATGTTCCATTTCACTTCTTTGATAACCGTGAGCAACAAACGTGTGCGTTATTTTTGGGGTTCGAATAGCAAACAGGCCTCGCCTAAGTTATTTACCCCACACAAAAAACTGAAAAGCGCTTCGTATTTCAGTACTATTTTACTGCATCATCAATGCCACACTCACAGTGTCCATTTCGCATTCCCAACGAAAATCTAATTGAACTTCCGCGCTCTAATTAGTTCAATTAGGAATTCACACCGAATGATACACTGAACTGGCGACTGACATCCATATCTTTCTCGAATTACTCCATATCCCTTACGTCCGTCCCTTATACTTTTTGTTCGGTATCAGCAACTCTCTCAATTATAACAAAAGAAGACCACTACCTCCATTCCCGAGTCTGATGAAATCCCTCATCGTTGTATGCAGACAACGCCGCTACAATCAGACGCAGAGTAAGACCCAAAGAAGGCCAACACGTGTTCGCCGCTGTTCTCTTCGCTTCAATTAATTTCATCAAAAGAAATTACACAATTGAAAGCACACTGCAACAGAGACGTCATACCATGGACCACGATGTCATTGGCGTCGTACTATCATCATCGCTCTTCTCAACACTCAGGCTTACATACGCACTCATCTATTTTTTTTTAATATAACGTTTTAATTGTTCAATTGCACGTCGGACTACAACTGCAGCGCCGGAGTCCAAAACCCCGGATACCCTCCCCATGAAGGACTTGAGAAACTGCAACCTAACTCAAGAAATGAAGAGCGAGTTGACGAGGAATATGAGGAAGCATATAATTGACCAAATCAGGGTCGGGGGTGAAGTGCGATACGTTTCAGTATTTCTGAGAACGCGCCATTGAAACCCCCTGGAGTGTTAATGCCCAAAGGGATAAAGCGCTTTAATTCGTTTGCTACATGTAAAAGAGTTGGCGCTTCCGAGCTTGGAGTGTGCATTCGTATTTAACGAGTGTAAATGGCACTCCAGAATCATTCTGAGAGAATATGAAATGCCAAGCTCAGAAAGAACAGAAAGGCAGCAGAGCAACCAATTAGAGTGAATTAAGTGCAACTTATATCCTTCTTGCAAATTGCTATTCTTCCGCCAGAGAAATCACCTGCACCCACTTGCCAGGATTGCGTCAGAACCCACGACCGCTTGAGCAGTGCCAATAAATTGAAGAACACAAAGGAATATGGTTGGCTTATAGAAGAATTGGATTATCCAGAAAACTGTGGGTTCAACTCAAGCAGTTACGAGGTTCTTTGTTTGAAACTCCACTGAAGGTGCGACACGAGACACACACAGCCAGGCGATGAAAAGGCAAAAAAAGAATGACCAGTAACTAAAACGTGGGACAAGTTTAATTAATGCACAAAACTATTAGAGTGATGAAAGCATGAGGGTCGGTGATTCCTGGAACATGGATGGATGTTTTCAAGTTGAAATTATCGATATGACAGCAATTTAAGCCAATTTATATGTAACAAAATTGACGAAGTAATACAGCTAATTGTCAATCATATGGAGATATCTAGGGATTCCTTTATCAATAACACATTGAAAGCATTGTGTATATCGTTTAGTTTCTTACACAACTCCGTATATGTCATGTACCTTTAATTAAAAAAAAACTATCAAAGATGTTCAACAATGTGCTAAATTAATTTAAGGATTTGTGGGGCGAAATATTGTATTCAGTCACAATGCATATTACTTTTTCCCAAACTTAACATGAATGCACACTAATGTCATTGTTTTCAAACAGCATTTGCCTGAGTTGACAATGTCTTTTTCATGTATTCACTGTCTTAGGACCTAAAACGTTTTCATATAAACAAATAAAATGTCAATTTTATTTACTTAACTATTTTCATGTCCTTTGAAAGCCACTCTATGCCATTTCTTTAAACTTGTGCATTGCGTATTTACCCATTGAAGAAATAGACTTGTCGATTTATCTTGTTTGATTTCGAATTTGGTGGAGACATAATATACATTTATTATACTTAATTGACTTATCATAAAACTGCTCATACTGCACTCACAGTCTTAGCCGCCTAGCTGGCAGTATCGCATTCGTTAAACGATTGTAATTGTAAAATATATTTTACGAGGGTGACTCAAATAAAAAACGGTGATTTTACTTTTTTGCTTAGTAACAAGTTGCGAGCTAGATAATCTTGTGCTTGGCTATTGTTTGGTTTATGAAGAGTAGGGGAACGAGCTTGGCTAGCGGTCGCGCTAGTTTATTAACATCATCTTCATCGGCACTACAATTGGGATCCAATGTTGGCCATATTTAACAAATCTCTCCACCGGCCTTGATTTCGAGCCGATGTCACCCAGTTTGGCACTCCCAGGCTCTGGGCGTGCTGGTCTACGCCATCCCCCCATCGCAGAGAAGGTCTGCCGCGCTTTCTTCTTCCATCCATCCTGCCACAAAGGATTTTCCTACCAGGCTCCTCTTCGCTCATTCGAGCTATGTGTCCCGCCCACCGGAGTCTACCGAGCTTGATTTTTCATACAACATTAGCTTCAAGGTAGATTGCGTACAACCGATGGTTGTAGCGTCTCCGGAATCGTCCTCCCTCACATACGGGGCCAACAATTCTCCTCAAGACCTTCCTCTCGAACGCGGCTAAGAGTTCAGAGTGCCTTTTATTAAGAACCCAGGTCTCAGATCCATACATCAGTACTGGTAAGACCATGGTCTTGTACAGTAGTAGATTGGATATTCTGGATAAATTTTGGAATTGAAAGAGCCTTGATAGACCATAGTAGGCTTTGTTGGATTTGATCAGCCGTTCGCATATTTCTTCTTCTTTCTTCGGCTGATATTATTGACCCAAGCTATTTAAAGGATTGCACTACTTCAAATTCGTGCTCCACTACCCTGATAGTTTGACCAACGTTAGGTCTTCTCTTCGCAGAAGTTGCCATCATGCACTTAGTCTTTCCCTCATTATTGTGCAGTCCCAGTTTTTGTACCGCCTGCTTAATCTGGGTGAAGGAGCCTTGTACATCCGATTCGGATCTAGCGATGATGTCGATGTCATCTGCGTAAGCAAGTATCTGGCTGGACTTGGTGACAATAGTCCCTCTTGTTGTAACGCCAGAGTCACGGATTGCTTTCTCCAACGCCAGGTTGAAGAGGGGGCAGGCCAGACCATCCCCTTGTCGGAGTCCATTAAAGAAGTTTATTAGTTTGGACAGCAATCCCGCTATTTTTACTTGACTAGTTACGTTGGTCGTGGTCAACCTACAAAGTTGTATAAATTTGTTTGGAATGCCGAACTCTTTCATGGTATTATATAGTGCTTCCCTGGCCATGCTGTCGTAGGCGGCCTTAAAGTTTATAAATGGATGATATAATGGAATCTTACATTCCAGACCTTTTCCATCGCCTGCCTAAGGCTGAATATCTCATCAATTGCTGATTAGCCTGGGATGAAGCCACACTGATATTGACCATTGATGGCTTTAGCGTATGGGGCTATCCGATCTTGTAGGATAGTGGAGAGTATCTTATAGGCGGTACTTAGCAATGTTATACCCCTATAGTTGCTGAACAGGGTGATATCTCCCTTCTTATGTATGGGGCAAATTATTCCGCCACGCCAATCTTCCGGCATCTCTTCTTGCTCCCATACGTGCACCACGATCTCATGCATTGCGTGATGTAACCCTGTCCACCCTGGTTTGATCGGCTCAGTTGGTATGCCATCAGCTCCGGGGGCTTTATTTGATTTGAGCTGTCTAATGGCTTTTAATGTTTCCTCAATGCTTGGTGGCGGCAGCATTTGATCTTGATCATGCATTGAATTCTTCTGTGAGCTGACCGTTTAGCAATTCATTAAAGTGCACTACCCATTGCTCCAGAATGCCGTCAGGATTAGTGACCAGATTACCCTCTTTATCCTTGCAGTAACTGCAGCGTGGTGTATACCTATTCATACTGCGGATTATTTTATAGAACTTCCGCGCCTGGTGCGGACCTCGCTCTCTACTTTTCTTTATTTCACAGACAAGGTTTTTTTCCCAGGCACTTTTTTTTTGTCTGTAAAGTCTTTTTTCAGATCTTCAGATCTTCTGAGCTCTTTGTATTTCTTCTCGCGTACCCGCGTCCTATGAGACTGCTGTATTGCCGGTATGCAGCATTCTTACGTTCAGTCGCTAGTTTGCACTCATCATCAAACCAGTAGCTCCGATCTCTACGTCTACTGCCTAAGATGGAGTTGGAAGTACTAATGACAGTATTCTTAAAGAGTGTCCATTTCTCTTCTACGCCCGGCATTCTGGCCCCAGGACTTACTCTCCCTCCGTCGAGCTCTTCGAGGGCGAGTCTTAACGCATGACAAAAGGTGTTGCTGGTATTCTCATTGCGTAAGGCAGCCATGTTGATTCAAACCTGATCCTTGGATGAAATACGTCTCCGTAAGGCAATCCGCGCTCGAAAAACTGTACCAAGAAGATAGTGATCCGAGTCGACGTTGGCACCTCGGTACGTTCGTACCGTCATCAGACTCAAGGAGTGGCGGCGATCTTTTAACACGTGATCAATTTGGTTGCGAGTGGCTCCATCAGGTGATACCCAGGCGGCTTTGTGGATATCTTTACGCCGAAACCTGGTACTTGCAACGACCAAGGTTTTTGATGCTGCCGGTTCGATGACTCGTAGTCCATTGTCATTAGTGTTCTCATGCATACTATGGGAACCTGTGTAGTGCCTGAAACCGGCCCCGACCTATTTTTGCATTCAAATCACCAAGAACGATTTTCACATGGTATCTTGGACAGGCATTGAGGGCCCATTCAACGTCCTCGTAATATTCTTCCTTTTCGTCGTCAGGGGACCCCTCTGTAGGTTCGTGAACGTTTATGAGGCATATGTTCTTAAACTTGCCTGGCACGCGAAGAGTGCATAGCCTTTCGTTTATTGGATTAAAGCCGATATTGGCATGCTTCAGTTTTTGGCAGACTAGAAAGCCTACCCCGAGCACATGGTGTTTTGCATGACAGCCGTAAGAAATGTCATACCCGTTTCTTTGAATACTACGACTTCCCGTCCATCTTATTTTTTCCAATGCTGTTATGTCAGCCTTATATTCGGACAGGACATCGGCTAGCTGCTGTGCAGCTCGAGCTCTATACAGTGAGCGGACATTCCATGAGAAAATTCTTAAATCGTTTAGCCATTTTCGTTTCCGTGGTCGTCGTCGTGTATCCGATCCATATCCAAGGCTTGCTAAACTTGTTATAATAATTTGTTTTTACGGGCAAGGTTATTACCCCTGCGCCAACCGTTCTCAGGATGTCACTGCAAACATTGGTTCACTACTTGGTTGGTGCCAAAGTAGCTAAGGTAGCTATCCAGGGGTGTCACGTGGAGACTGCATGTCAACTTGGATTGAACAGGGACAGGGATCGTCCTGGCCTTCGCCGAGTTGAAAGCAATCAGAGACTTTGCCCCGTATGTTCGCTCCCATCCCCCCAGTTTATTAATACTTTATCTAGATCTTAAAAATAACTTTTATTTGATTAAAAGATGTGCTTCATTGGTGGATGTTTCTCGTCAAGAGTGCAGAAGAGAAAAGCGGTGTGTTTTCTCTGGTGGGATGTAACGGATTATTATAAAATTTTTAACTAACGAAGGCGTTAAACCCTCGGACATTTTTTCTCGATTGAAGCCAAAGTTTGGTAATGATACATTGTCTCGGCATCGTGTGTATTCGTGGGCCAGAGAATTTAAAAGTGGGCGAGAACTTTTCGAAAACAAAAGTCACGATCGACGCCCAAGGACAAGTACAGAAGACAACATCCGTGCTGTTCGAGAGCTTAAATCTTACAGAAGTGGGTATCAGCTATAGCAAAATCAGCATATCGAAAGAAAAGACGAGGCATGCGCACTCGAGATAATTCTTCATGACAACGCCAGGTCTCACACCGCATCCTTGACAGGGGATACATTGGAAGAAGTGGGCTGAGAAACCGTCGAACACCCTCCTTATAGCCCAGACCTGTCTCCCTGTGACTATTTTTTGTTCGCACCCATGAAGGAATCAATTGGAGGAAAACGATTCGAAAATAATGAAGAAGTTGAGGATTGGATGAACTCGAGCGATTTTCCAGCAGGTAGGAAATGTCCGCCGTGCATAAGATAAGCGGAAGAGTCTGCCAAGAACCGGCAACAGTTTTGAGGCACAGTTCTTAAGGACCATTGCTGGTATTCCTTCCGGGCCGGTTGCCTTCCTTCAGTCCAGTCCACGTAAAATTCGTTGATTAGTAGGCGAGCGGAACCCCACTTCCCGCATCGAAAACCGTACCGGTGCGATCACAGATGGCTCCAAAATACCGGCATCGAGGTTTGAAATCACGGAAAATAAATTCGCGAGCACATTAGCTTTATCTTTTGAATTGGCGACTAACGTCCCGCTGTCTGTCACTAACAAAGGAAAAGAGGAGGAAGCAAAGTTACTGCTGACAGCCCTTGTCATTGACCAGAAAGGACGCGAAACAGCTGGATCCTCAATGAGGTTTATTGGTCACTCTATCGTTGTAGACCTTTTTCGTTATGTCAGTCACCTAGTTGCACGAGTTTCTGGTTCTAACAAAATTGATTTTGTTAACGTCGGTGGGATTGGAACGCCATTGATTAAAATCTCTATTTTTTGCAGCTGTAATCTGCCCAAATTTTTTTATCAAACGAAGGTTTATCAGATGAAGTTCGTTTGATGGAATGCGGAATTTCCTCGCCGAGAAGAATAATCTCTGCGACCGACTCCGCACATGGGTTAACATCGGTGTCTCCAAAGCACACCTTCGAGCACAGAAAGGATGCGAAGAAATCTCGCAGCCCAATACCTCCATACATGGCGAAGCTGCCTAGGTCGGTTATTCGCTTGAAATGTAACTGGTTGCGTGACCGACACTAAGCAGTGATCAGATTTACCAGCAATCTCCACGGTATAAATGCTCGACATAATCACCTCGGGCATTCGGGTAGATTTTTCCACAAGTTTTTTTTTTCTTGGGTTGTGAGTACTTGGCAAGAGATCATTTATAAAGATCAGGAAGAGAGTGGGTGAGAATACCGAACCCTGGGGAACATCTGCATTAATTTGAAGGGAGACAGATTTAACACCATCAAGAACCACTTGGATTGAACGGCCAGAAGGATAGTCTCTTATCCATTAGATCCACTCCATAGGAGTTCAATTTTGGCAATGGGGCTGGATGCCAAGCTCTGTCGAAGGGTTTTGAAATCTCCAATGCGAGTACCTTGTTTTCACCGAAGTAGTGGATGGAGTGGCTCCACTTTTCAGTAAGGTACGCCATCAGATGGCCTGTGGACCTATTACTACGAAAGCCATATTGGCGGTCATTGAGGAGGTCATTTGATTCCACTTATTTCGAAAGTTGACGGTTGATAAGTGATTCTGTGGGGATTAGGAGTATTGTGCCAAACACGGACACTCGGTTCACACCTACCCCCATCCGACTGTCACTAAAGTTCCACCAAGTAAAACGCCGAAGGAAAAGGACGAAACGCCGCCACGTTTGTCCACAACCGGGAGTAAAGAAAAACACTGTCCACCAGATAGAAATTAAAGCACGCTGTTGATTGTTTATTAAATGATTACTTTGTTTCGTTTGTATGTATCCAAGTATTTTGATGCATTTATTTTGTTATATCCGTCATTATTTGAAAGAAATGTTACATGTATTTATTTTTGTTTTTTTTTTTACTCGATTCACATTTGACACTCACTGACACCGGGCACATCTTGGCTATTCGGTTGATCGTTCCACGGTATATTGACTTTACAGGTTAAAAATGTCCACTCACTCTGGGGTTTAAATTGGCGATTCGTGAATTTACGCATCTCCGCAGCCGGCGGAGAACGGGAGCAGCAACGATCATGGCGGTCGGCGGATGGAATTAGACTCCGCGTTGCTCTGGTCGATGCAGAGCCACTTCGCAATCGGGGGTGAGTTTTCTCGAGAGAGAAAGTATTTATCTCGTGGTGAAAACAAGGAGGAAAGACTTGGCAATGTATGTGTATGTGTGAGTGAAGATCACATTGGTTTTTTCATACACAAAGCCATAGGAACGAATCTGAGACAAAGAAAGGGAAAATGTGCATTCATTAGATGCGAGTTAGGCAAAGCAAACAAACCGAATTTCCTTCGATGATAATTGGTTTTCTGTTTGCTCCTGCCACTGCTGATGAGAAGCAGATCCCGAAATATGAAAAGACAAAGGGAAGTTTGGGTCTTTATCTGATATGTGCATTGCGGCTAAATAAATAGGCGGCAATGCAATGTGGAAATGTGCTAATGGGTTTTAGCTAGATTCCCGAGAAATGGTGTTTATGACATCTATGGTATTGAATTCCTATTTGCATTTGCTTATGCTGTAGGATTGATTGGTGCCAAGAGACGCGAGAGGCGTATATTTGTTTTGGTTTTTTGGGTGTAGCTCGCCAGCCAATGTGTACGTTAAGAGATTCATTATAAACATGGCGAAGCCGAAAAATAGACAGCGTAATGTTTATGGTCCCTGGTGAAGGTTACATAGTATGTAATCCAAATCCTTTGTTATTAGAAATTCGTCTAGGGGAATCTGCCTGGCACCGAAGGTGTCAAATTGGTTTGAAATTCCTGATAAGTTGAGCAAGAAATCTTACGGGGAATTGTATGCGGAGGGATGCATGAATGGTAAGTTTTCTTTTACAGGGACTTTTAGGTTAATGACTTGATCTCTTTAATGCGTGGAGCATTTAAGATGCTAATGCGATTGCAATAGTGAAATTATGAGATTGGGATGAAGTTATGGGGGTTTTTCAGGAAAGCGAACCGTGAAGTTTGGCGGAACCCCCCACAATTCCATTACCTTAGAGAAAATAGAAGTCAGTGCTATGGGTCGATAAGAAGAGACGGATGATTTGTCTTTCTTTTTGAGAATTGGCTGAATATTCGCTGACTTTCATCAATTTGGGAAACGGACAGTAGAATAAGACAATTGAAAGAGTTTCCGCAGTGGCTTAGAGAGTGAAGAGGGACATCTCTTCAAAAGGATTGGGGGAATGCCACCCGGACCAGCGAATTTGTTTGCATTTAGCTCTTAGAGTGTGCGGGCAACAGTACGCGTTCGGAAGTGAATTGGGCTCATGGTGTGCTGCTTATGATCAAGTTGAGGCAGAACTGATGTGGTATCAGGCAGCTTTGAGTTGGGTGCAAAATGTGCAGTAAGTAGATTCGCCTTCTCTATTGGAGTCGTGGCTGATCTGTCATCGACTATAAGCGATGGAATGGATGAAGAAACTGGGTTTTGAATGTTTTTCACGAATGCCCAGAAGTTTCTACTACCTGTGGGAGAGTGTAGTATTTTTTGACCCACTCTCTGGTCATGCAAGAACTTGGCGCGTTGAAAATGTGCATTGCAATCATTTCTAGCTCTCTGAAATCTTTTTCGGTTTTCCTCAGTTGAGTCAAATTGCCTCCCAGCCTCATCGGTTCTGTTAAAATGTACCAACCAGCCGGAATTGTGTATATTAAAATCGCCAAGGACAACAGTTTCAGAAACCGGGCGGTTGATCTGTATCCAGTCGACTGTATTTTAAAGATGTTCAAAAAGTGTCGCTCGTCGATCGGTATTCGGAGAGGGGTAAAGACAACAAAGAAATTTAACAGAACTCCTTAGCACGACCCTCAACCATATGATGTCCATTTTATTGGGTTCCAACGCCTCCATCCTCTGCCAAGCCAGATCGGACCGCGTAAAAACCTAGACTCCGCACTTAAAACGGAATCTCGAATGTAAGTCGTATCCTAAGTAACGTAAATATGTTGAAGCAATTGACGAATTGACCTGGGTCGCAGCCATTGCAAGGATATCAGGTTTCGCTGTTTGTAAATATTAGTGAAACCGATGCTCCTGATGTTAAAAAATTCCGTTATCAGTTGATAGTCGACAGAACTTCGAGAACAAGTCCGATTATACGATGACGTATTTCTTAAAGTTTGGTTATTTATGATAATATTTGCATGATGGTCCCCCTGACACAAGCATCATCATCATCATCATCATCGGCACTACAACCGGGAATCGGTCTTGGCCTTATTTAGCAAGTCCTGAGGCTTGTTAAATTTTCCATGATAATTTGTTTTTCCGGGCAAAGTCATTAGTCTTGCGCCTGAGGCTTCCCGATGGGGAAACGAACCCCGGTCTTCTGCATGACAGGCCGGGATACTAACCACCATACTATCGAGGAGCCTCTGACATAAGCATGGGAATCTAGTTTACCTTTGGAGTTCTTTATATCAGAAGGTACAATCATGACTTATCTCCGTGTCAGTCAGGGCCATCAGCCACACATCCGAAACATACTCGAAGACTTCTCTCGACGATATCGCGGAGTGCCGAACGTGACGGAGAGGTATTTCACCTTGGGACCGACTACCACATAAACCAACCTGTTAATGTACCTGGTGAGAGGTGGTTTTAGTTTCCTTCGTGCTGTAACAGAAAATAGCTATAAGAATCATTTTTCTCCACATCCCAAATTATATCAAACGGAAATTGCAAACCCTGGTTTAATTAAAAATGCAAACAGTTTAACTAAGAATGGCAATTAAACTATTGGAAGGTAGGACAATGGGATACATTTTGTCTGGAATACTTACAACCACACAATCAAGACCACAGAGAAAGTTCAAAACAGTAAAGTAATGAAGAAGTTAGCTAAGTGCGTAACTGGTTTCCATCCCGGTCGGTGTGTAAGGTTATAAGCATAATCCGTTCATCCATTAGTCATCATCATCATCGACGCTACAACCGGGATTCGGTCTTGGCCTTATTTAGCAAGTCTCTTCATCGGTATCCGGTCCATATCAGAGACTTGTTCAATTGTCCATAATAATTTGTTTTTCCGGACAAGGTTATTAGCCTTGCGCCATTCGTCCATTAGTAATGGGGAGCAAAATACTTGTAGAGCTAGATAAGTGAAGTAACTGATCAAATTATGTCATTCCTGGCAGGCTCGTGGAGATTTAGAGAAACCAACTTTAAAGAAGAAGACTTAATTATGATGAAGATTCAATCGATCTTCAGAGCTTATATTTAATATAGTTACTCACTATTCTTTAATTAAAAATGTATGGGGTCGAATATCATATTCGGGTTATCCTTCTACCATCCAACCAGACAACAGCTAATCTTGTTATAATCACGTTCCACTTTATTGCAGCTATCCTTGTTTATAACCAGTTTCAGAAGTACCACCCACTCCTCAGATTTACATGCAGCTTCCAATGGATACTACTTACTTTACTGAGGAACCTGGTAATTAAGACACTAATACCATTTGAAACAATCTAAACCCTGATGCCAACACGATCTCCATGAAATGTGGTTCGGGTATTCCAGGATGCCTTGTTTATCTTTCCAGTGAAATATTCTGGTCCCTTAATCCTCGCCGAGTTTTTTGAATATCACCTGCTATTCGAGGTAAAATCCACAACAATCAATTCCATTTCAATAACATCAGATTTTATGGCCTTTCCAAGCGCTCCATTTATTTTATTCCAACTTAATGTTAACATAATAAAAATAACCATTACAGCACGCCCCATGCTGGACCGTTCGCATGGAATGACCCCCCTAAAACCAAACCCAAATATTACACCACGAAAAACATACACAAAACCCTTGTTGGCTATGAGTCAAAATTGTCATCATTCGCATGGATAGATCGCGCCCATTAACATTGATACCACAACGTATTTATTTATATGAGAACTTACCTCTCAACCATCGGACTTAAGTCCTTTTGCAAAAGGAACGAAATCATTTGTCACACCGCCCTGTGATTCAGTTGGTAAGTATCCGAAAGGTGTTAATCCTATTTCCCATATGCTACAACATTCCTTTTCTTCAATTCAAATAGATAATCCTATCACAATAAACAAAGCTGTGGAAAGGATCAAAGATATGAAATTTACGCCAAAGCAAATCCATAAAGACTACAACACCCAGGACCCCGTATCTAAGCGAATTGGTAACAAGATTATCCTTCGGAGAAAATGACTCAATAGACAAAAGGAAGAAAGAAAAAGATATCTCGTTCTAAGGACAGAAATTGCCATAGTTACTGCCTGCTGTTGGAGTTTCACTCATAATAAATAGAGACACATATAAACGACCACCGAATGAAAAGGAAATTGGCTTTTTGTGTACAGCATCCAAAGATCCTGAGGATCAGGATAGAAAAAAAAAAGTAAATAATGTAGAAGCACAACAAACGACCAACACACCCCTGATTCACATTATCCCGCAGGATTATGGGTATCCCAAATTATGATCTCAACAGGATATTAAAATTCTTCTCTGTTTCCTTCATATATTTTTTTTTATTCTTTGGCCTTATACAACAAACAGTGCACTAAAATCTGGCGAGTCCTTTTTTTTTGCGCTGGTTCACAAACCAGAATTTCACTTCTAGAGGGCGAAGATTATTGGTTCCCGTGAACGGTGGGTCATCGCGGAAACCTTTCTTCTTACCGATGGATTTGTGTCAATGAAAATGTTAACAACAGGAGCAGAGAATAAGAAAAGAATGCGAAGAACTGGAAGGAAATTAATCCATCGCAGGGACTGTGGTTGCTGTTATTGGTGTTTACGTACATTGTTTGCTTAGTTTCGGTATCCGACTCGGCATTGCCCTGTAACCAGGAGCTGCTGTGTTATATTAACCGGCAGGCATTTTATCGGTGAGTGGAACTTATTTTCCCAGACAACATTTGTTTGTAATCACTGAAGGAAGTAATAGCCAATGCCATATGAGTTTCGTACCCAACAAATATGCATGTGAACACTATTGAGGGATCACCTAAGCTATACAGTTCTATAATATAAGGTAGTTGCCATTGAATATGAATTTTTGATTTGTTTGAATTGGAACATGTTAATAGTACAGAAGGAAACAAAGGAAATCAATATTAACCTAGTCCTTACGTGACTCGTAAATTCCACGTGAAAGGATAACTTTGCAGTTATAGCTATCGGAAGCAGGCGGTGCGTTTAATTTGATTGCAATTATTTGAGAGAATGCATAACTTTAAAATTCACTGGTTTCGCGGTTGTGCTTATTTCCTCTTTCCGCAACACTTGACGTTAGTAATGGTGGTCTCATAGACGCATTTTATATTAGCAAAAACATATTTTATATGAAAAAAAAAAAAAAATTTACAACAAAGAGGTATCTATACATTTTTTTGGTCGACCAGCGAAACAAACGCAGAGGATACATCTACATTATGTGGTATGCTAAATGCAGAAGTTGCCATAAGGAGGCAAAACTCCCAAGCCACAACACTGCTCCTATAGCTACACATATTTATAATAATCGTTTGTTCACCTACCATGACAGTAGTGTTATTGTTCTGCTGACGGCACCTCATCGTCGAGGTCTCAGCTTCCTTTTCCAGGTGGGCTGTACTTCCGACCCCAGCCGGTCAACCGATTTATTTGATTGAATTGCTTAATAACCTTTCATTTTTTGTTATGTACTTGTAGCAATTCTAACAGATAAACACACAATTCACAAGCAAAAATAGTGAAGAACGCCGAACGAAAAATCAAATAAGAAAAATACATCAGAACCGTATACCAAGCGATGACAAAAATAATTCACATCAGTGGAGTATAGTCGAGTTTGGAAATCAAATTCTAAACACGGTCAGTAGCCTGATGTGTAACGCTTTGGTAAAATTTTTTCGTGATTCGAGCTGTCATAGCGTCAGTTCGAATCACACGATCTTCTTCACTATTATTTCTTACGCTATAATTGGTGACTACGGCGTGATCTGTACACACAGCATACACTTCCCATAATAAAGCAGAACTTCACACACGGTCACGACTTCGGCATAGAGCACAGCCTCCGACGTTTTCTCGTTTCTCTCGTTCGTCCGTCGACCGCATACGAATAATCTGATCGTAACGAAGTTACTGCGGCGGGAGTGGTGTAGCGATTCTAACAGATACACACACAATTCACAAGCAAAAATAGTGAAGAACGCCGAACGAAAAATCGAATAAGGAAAATACATCAGAACCGTATACCAAGCGATAACAAAAATAGTTCACATCAGTGGAGTATAGTCGAGTTTGGAAATCAAATTCTAAACACGGTGAGTAGCCTGATGTGTAAGGCTTAGGTACAATTTTTTTCGTGATTCGAGCTGTCATAGCGTCAGTTCGAATCACACGATCTCCTTCACTATAATTGGTTACTACGACGTGATCTGTACACACAGCATACACTTCCCATAGTAAAGCAGAACTTCACACACGGTCACGACTTCGGCATAGAGCACAGCCTCCGACGTTTTCTCGTTTCTCTCGTTCGTCCGTCGACCGCATACGAATAATCTGATCGTAACGAAGTTACTGCGGCGGGAGTGGTGTAGCGATTCTAACAGATACACACACAATTCACAAGCAAAAATAGTGAAGAACGCCGAACGAAAAATCGAATAAGAAAAATACATCAGAACCGTATACCAAGCGATAACAAAAATAGTTCACATCAGTGGAGTATAGTCGAGTTTGGAAATCAAATTCTAAACACGGTGAGTAGCCTGATGTGTAAGGCTTAGGTACAATTTTTTTCGTGATTCGAGCTGTCATAGCGTCAGTTCGAATCACACGATCTTCTTCACTATAATTGGTTACTACGACGTGATCTGTACACACAGCATACACTTCCCATAGTAAAGCAGAACTTCACACACGGTCACGACTTCGGCATAGAGCACAGCCTCCGACGTTTTCTTGTTTCTCTCGTTCGTCCGTTGACCGCATACGAATAATCTGATCGTAACGAAGTTACTGCGGCGGGAGTGGTGTAGCGATTCTAACAGATACACACACAATTCACAAGCAAAAATAGTGAAGAACGCCGAACGAAAAATCGAATAAGAAAAATACATCAGAACCGTATACCAAGCGATAACAAAAATAGTTCACATCAGTGGAGTATAGTCGAGTTTGGAAATCAAATTCTAAACACGGTCAGTAGCCTGATGTGTAAGGCTTAGGTACAATTTTTTTCGTGATTCGAGCTGTCATAGCGTCAGTTCGAATCACACGATCTTCTTCACTTTTATTTCAAACGCTATATACTGGTTTCTATTGTAACTTTATGGGGTACACTACAGTAAATCACGTACGCCATATCAGTTATTAATCTCTTTACAACGAGGATTGCCCCTGGCAATTCAACTGCTCCGCCGATGTGCCCGCCTTACATGGGCCCCTAGCAGTCGTTTTCGTTCGCTCGTTTCCTGGGCGCCGTTTTCTCTGGTGACTTCCCAAAATCAGAGCGCCGCCTGTCATTCTTTTCCAGGAACTTGTGTACTGGCGCTTGCTTCGCCTTCCCTGGGAATTCCTGTTGACGTGATGCATCGCCAACAGTATCGCATCGCCAACTTACTCCCTCATGTAACGGCGATGTCATCGCTGGAACCAATACTACGACTTAGCGTGTTGATCTTCGCAGTGTTCCCCATGTCGTCCTTACATCCAGGATGCCAATCCTTCCATCGGGTCCCGGATACACAGCCTGTACTTCTGCGCGGGGCCATGTGTGAAGAATCCACCACCAGGACTACATATCCAACTTATGGATCGGTGGGGTCTCATCCGGAAATCACTCTTGACTTCAAGATTGGTAGATATTCTTTAATCCATCTTCTACAGAAATGGTCCGTCAACCGCTGTGATGTTCTCCAGCTCGCCCTACCAATAAGGTCATGGTAATCGAATTCATCAGATGCTATTGCACCTCACGAACGTTCCAGCAGGAAATGATTCGGTGTGAGGCTTTCTTCGTCGTTCGGATCCATACTAACATTGGTAAATGGGCGCGAGTTGACGACATGTTCCACGGTCATCAGGATGTATAGCACCTCCTCTAGTGGCGTCCTGGAGTGTAGAACGGCAGTCAAGGCCGTTTTCAGTGGGCACACGAATCTTTCCCACGCTCCACCCATACTAGGGCACCGAGGTGGAATGAACTTTCACTTGAACCCACGTTCGTTGCCCGATTTCGCCAGTTCGTTGCTCGCCCGGTGAAATTGGTCCCGTTATCACTCCATATTATCCTTGGAGTTCCTCTCCTGGTGGCCATTCGCCACAGGACCATAATAGTGGAACTGGACCTGAGAGAATTAGCCAGCTCCAAGTCTACGGCTCTCGTGGTTAGCACAGGACTCCCCAATGGTTCTCAATTCTTCTTCCAATGGTAACCTACATTGGCCTGAAGTAGTCCACCGCGGCGCTAGTGAACGAGTGTTGATGAGTGTGCAGTCGTTCTATAGGTAGATATCCTATGGGCGGTATAGCGTTTGGGATGATAGTGAAGAACGTGTGATTCGAACTGACGCTATGACAGTTAGAATCAACAAACATTGACCCAATGCGTAACACATCGGGCTACTGGCCGTGTGTACCAATTCGATTTGTAAACTCAAGTACATTCAACTGATGTGGAATTGTTATGTTACCGCTATGGTATACGGCTCTGATGCATTTACCTATTCGATTTTCGTTCGGTGTTCTTCACTATTTGCTTGTGTACTGTGTGTGTATGTGTTAGAAACGCCACAGCGACAATTGAGAGCGCTTTTATGAACTCTGAACCATTGACATCGTGGTATCACTCCCTTTGTCGATGTTCGTAGCCCCAAGATCCAGTATCTTCGCCGAATCTTGTTTATTACAGTTGCGGTGTTGCCATTCCTATGGTATTGATCAATCGGGAGGCGATTCATTCAGTCGATGTTTTCCATCGAGTACGGTGGGATTTGTTTTAAAGCCGTCAATTTTTATTTTTCTCGTTCGAGACCTTAGCTTTATTGCGCCTTTTTCGTCAGGGCTAACATCTATTTTTCCGCAGCCGACACGAGCCTTCTAGCGGGACATCGACACTGGCCGTCGGTGTTACTTGGGCTTTACCAGCGATCAAGTTCACGCACACTCTCCCGCCAGGCTCCACCGCTCTCCAATAAACTGCTGCTAGATACGCCTCTTCGCTGGCTTCATTGAAAGTGTGCAGTGGGCCCTCTCCCTAACTGCCCCACAAGCACCAGGAATTCTCAGTCCTTTAAGGGTGGACGCCTCTTTTAGGTAGTTGGTACAAGCGATCCTCTGTTCCTCAGAGATCTCATCATCCCATCCGATATTGCCGCGCCAGATATCATGTATCACATTTTTCCCGCGCCTTTGCATGGATCTTTTCCACTGCCTTTGCTATATTTCTGGCCTCTTCTACAGTCACGAAACTCTGTGGGTAGTCATCTATGGAGTAGTTTTCACGGATAGCTCGCGCCGCTGCCGGATGTTCCTCTTCGAATTCCTCCACGTTTTTGTTCATCACGTAGATTGCAGTCGATGGTGATGATGTGGCTCCGAACGCCACGGACGCCATGCGATATTCTTCAGGCTTACTCTCCGTGCCTCCGTCACGCCCAAGCAACCCTAAGCAGTCACGGTCGCCCTCGCGTATCTGGATTTGGAGGAACATATCCTTGATGTCAGCGATGGTAGCGATTGGTCTTTCTCTGAATCTGACCAGCACCCCCAATATCGATTGGAGAAGGTCTGGTCCGGGGAGTGGGGCGTGGTTAAGGCTATTGCCGTCAAATTTGGCTGCTGCGTCGCAGCTTCTTCTTTGTCGGGTGTATTACCGGGAAATATGGGGGATAGAAGATACTTCCCGAGGTTGTGTTCTCCAGTGCGTTTTCTAGCAAAGTGTTCATTTGCTCTATGTACATTTCCTTCAGGTCCTCATGTCGGCCGAATAATCTCTCGATATTCAGGAGAAGCCGATGGGTCTGGGTTTAGTTGTTTCGCTTTTCCATAGGTGCCCTGCCTCGCATCTTCCATTTGGCAGTCCTCTCGTGGTTTTTCTGGAACCTCCATGGCCCTTCTGTCGGCATCGTTCTTTGGACGTCATGGCCACACTCCTATTGCTTCGATTTCGAAATGACGTCTAACGAGCAATTCCGTCTCGTCTTCTATTGTCCTACCGTAGTTGGCAAACCTCGCCGGCGCGCACCCATGCAAGACCCATCCCAAACTGGTCAGTGAACCAACTGGTTCGGTGCTTCTCCCTTTCCTCAGCCTCTTGTAATTATCAGGCCGCAGTTGTCCTGATTGATAAGTAATTTAGGCTCTTGCTGGGTGTAGATCAACTGCTCTCCGATGTCTCGTAAGTGCTCGCATTCTTCAATCGTCTCGTTCCTCACCTCCTGCTTCGAAAGTTTAAAATTGGGGATGTTTCATACCTCGGTCGAACTTCTAGTTCGGCTAAGGGTTCCCTTGATTCGCACCTGGTCTCTTTGTGAGTCGTTCTCCCTGATTCCCAGTCCATCGACTGTTTCAAGAACGGATGCTTTCCGTCTGCCTTTCACATCAATCTTTTCGGAGATTGACGAGTCCAGTAACGGAATGGTGGATCTCTCATCAAGCAGAATCAATACTCGGGTCGATCCCTTAGGTCCATAGAGATCCACTGGGGCCGTCTTTAGGTCTGATTTGATGCTTCTGACGGTGAACATGGAAGCAACCACCTATCCTCTTTGTTTTCTCGGATCGTTATTCGATGGAGAGATGTCATGGTGTGACCTTCATTCTTGGTGCCATCTTTGGTGAAAATTCCCCTGGGCGTGGTTTCCTCTTGGGCACTTATCACACGCTGGTGCCTTGCAACCCGATCTTCGATGTTTGGATCGAAGGCTTTTAAAGTAAAGCATCTCCTTTTCGCCAGATCCCATTTCTCGCCAATACTGGCCCCCTCAATCCTGGGGCATCTGGAGACGTCGTGTTCTTTGAGATAAACTCAACACTCTGATTTGCTTCCATTCCTAGGTGCGCCACTTTGTCGAACGGCATGGATTGCTCTCTTCCCGAGTCACACCCTCCTTGTGATGATGTATTTCGACGGTAGTCTCTCCTCGACTCCCAAGATACTTCGGGTGCAGCGAAATTACCTCACATGTCCTGCCTCCATTCTCACAAAGTCGCTGAAAGCCCTCAGTTGCGGCTGGTCATCCATTTGATGGCTGTGGTGGTACGTGAACCACCTGTATCTTATGGTTGACGGCATTCTGGTAGTCAGTTATTTTACCGTCTCCGGTGAGTTCAGACACTGCTCCTTACCCAGCACCCATATGGTGGTCACGGAGTTTGTCACCCGGTCGGCAAAGATTCCAAGCTCGATCGGATCCTCTGTGACTCTGGGAAGTCCCTTTAATTTCGTTAACTCCGCCAGAGCTAACGCTCCCGCTCTTCCAAAGCGAGTCTCCAGTCCCTTCATCGCCTCTTGTGGGTTCTCCGGAACGAATAGGAGACTTCTAACAGCTTCGTTCGCTTTTCCCTGAAAACTCTCCGAAGACGCGCCAAATTCTGGGCGTGTGTGAATCCGACAGCTGTATCTTCAAACGATCTCCTGAATCCCAGCCACACTTCACTCGGACCGTTGAAATAAGGTTACTCGATCATTTGCCTTGAGGTAATTGCTCCGGACAATGCCCGCGAGAGCCTGGCTATGGGTTGAGCCAAATTCTGGATGTCGTACCTTTCCTCCTAGTGATCCGGCGACCTGTCCTTGTGGGTTAGCCCCTGTACGCTAAGGTACAGCACAATCTTAAATTTTAATTTAAGATAAAATCAACAAAAAAAAAACCGGCGCGACGGAAATTCTATTCGTGTGAACCGAAAAACAAAGAAAATGAACTCGAGTTAGCTTTGATTAATTTTATTCACTATTTGAAAACGAATTGCTGCACAGAAACTCGAGTTTTTTATACAATTAAATACCAACAAGTTTGAAAAACCTTTCACGACGCTGCGAAATAACTACTGATATCAAGACGACGACTTTTTACTGCAACTCCAAACAGTTTCACGATGGCATTGATTTCAGCCACTGACTGGCAATCCCTTTACAATAACTCTCCATCCCATATCTCTCTCGTTGGCCTAAATTCAAGCCGCCCTTTCTATTGACTGTTGCTTGTGGAAGCTATGTGAATGTTTTTGGATCATAATTTCTCCATTTGCTTCACACGTTCCTTCGGTCTCCGCCTTAGTTGACATTGCAAGTATTATGCCGCCGGCGGTTGGCTAATCGAAGGCGTGTCCTAAGGTCGCATATTACCGACTTACTGAAATTTACGTGATACGTTTATTTTTGGGTGGACCGTGTTGCATTTTGCAGCAGCCCCCCTTGCCTTTCCTCGGGCAACCATGTTAGATTGTCCCATGATTCACAATAGCCCTGCTGGTACTCATTCTCGGTAGCCTCGCTTTGTTCTAGTCTCGTCCTCGGAACTTGCTCCCACCAATTCGAGTCTCGCTCGTGCCTCTTTCACCTTCACCTCGTCGATTTCCAATTCTTGCTTGGAGACTTCCAATCTTGCCTCGATTTCGGCCCTCCTGCTTCCTGAAATCATACCTCGTGCTCCGTGCCGCGCTTCGAACTTGGCACGGATGACCCGGACTGTGCCCTCCTTGGCGACGTTGGCCCTCTGGTCTCCCTGTTGATGCGTTGGGTCGATCCCCCGGCAGGGGGTGAGGGGTTCAGAGTGGTTCTCCTTTGTTTCGGTCACGTGTGCTGACTCGCTTCTTCTGGCAAGCGCTTCGAAAGGTCCATCGTAACTGTGGGGAAGACGTATTGTGCGCCGGCGTACGGCACTAGGTACTCTTCTGTCCCCATCGTCACTAAAAGATTTCACGAAAGAAAACACCAACAAGGAACGAAGCATCGCCATAAGACGTACACCAATAAAGAAAGTAGATGAAACTCACTGTTCTGCTGTTTATTAATTAAAAGGTGTTTTATTGGTTGGTTAAATGAAAAACATGAATTAACAGTCACTTGGAATCTCTCACATATCTTAATTTAAGCGCTCTCATATTGTTTATTAATTGAAAAGTTACCTTATTGATTAATTAAATGAAAAACCTGAATTAAATGTCACTTGGAATCTTTCACATATCTTAATTTAATCGCACTCATTGAATCGTTCAAACGTACACAATTCACGTTAATCACGCGACTCGGGGTTGACTTTCGCGTCCCGCAGCGCTACGGGAGCGAAGTTGGAGACCCGACCAATTCGGTCGGGTGATGGAAAAAGACTCCTCGAGGAATGAACGCCGACCTGTCCTTAATCCTCAGTTAAGGGTGAGATTCGGTGGAGAAAGAGAAAAATGTCTCTTTAGGGTGTGGCCACCAAGGAAATGCAATCTTTCCTTACTGGGTGTGACCAATGGACGGCGATCTGTTAATGCAGTGGTGTGTATGTGTGATCGTACACATCACCATGTTTATCGATGCATTTCAGTAAATGATAAACAAAACCCACAACGAGGGAAAAAGAACAAAGGGAAAAGCGACCGAAGGCATCGGCCTGTAATTAGGGTCAGCTAAATAAATAACCTGCAACTCATTAGATGTGAAATGCATTTGAGATACTTCAAACAATTAGGATTGTTTATCGTATCGCGAGAATGATTGCGAAAGAACAGAATTCTTTTGTTTGCGCATGGTGCGTGCTGAAAAATTTGGTTTTAGCGGCTATTGCGCTAATTGTTTGGAGCTGCGTCAATAAGCGGCTTGGAGTTGCTTTGTCGTTGGACAAAATAGTCAGCAGCCAATGTGTATGTAGGGAAAATTGTTGTACACATGGGGAGGCTGGGACTAGCCGACGCTAGGATAAGGTTCCCTGATTATGTGGTTACAATATATGTGCACCGAATTGTTTCTTTTTGGGTAATTGATGCTTGGTCTATAAAGAATTCTTCCCGGAAAGTAAATATAATGCATTGAATTATGAATGCTAAGAATTCTTCGTTTTCTGGAAAATTTTGCCGACGCGTTGATGCATGGAAAATGCCCTTGTGGGGGAAATTCTTTTTACAGAGGCTTTAAGGTTATGCATTAGATAACCTTAATGCTTGAAGCTTTGTAGGTGCTAATGCCATTGCATTAGCAAAGGACAATGGGGTTATGGGAGCTTCCGGGGTGGAAGCTCTTAGGTAATTTGGGAAGGTGAGTGGGGGCGTTTATGGGAACCGCCACATAACCTCCTCCAAGTCGTGTTGGATATTCTTCTCCTGTGGCGCTTACAACTGCTCCGGTTCTGCCCACTCCAGGTTGAGTATACAGTCCTCCCGTAGGGGATGTCAGCGCAGTCCTTGCTTAAGCCAATCTCGTTATAGGCATCCTTGTTTATTGCCGAGATCCGGCTCGAAGGACCATTGCTCATTTCTCTGCGGACGGCGCCTTTTCAACGAGGTCTCGGCTTCCTTTTCCAGGCGGACTGTACTTCCGGCCCCAGCCGGTCAAACGATTTATTTTATTTGTATCTTTATATGTTCCTATAATTGCTTAATCACCTTTAATTATTTATTATGCACTGATTTTTATTGTAACTTTATGGGGTGCACTACAATAAATCACGTGCGCTATATATGTTATTTGTTTCATTACAATGATGCTCCGAGCACCAACTCAACTTAACTGCCCCGCCGATGTGCCCGCCTTATATAGACCCCTAGCCCTCGTCTTTATTCGCTCGTTTCCTGGGTGCCATTTTCTTCAGTGGCTTCCTGAAATCAGCGCACCGCCGAAGGAACTTGTGTACAGGCGCTTGCCGTCCCTTTCCTGGAAATTCGTGTTGACGTGATGCATTGCCAACAAGTAGTGTTAGCCTTTATTTGACACTCCTCGTAATTTTTTTTTTTTTAAATTGCCGACAACAATTTTCTCCAAACACAAAAGATGCTTTCCAACCTAACAAAGCCAATATCATAAAATTCCTATCAGGATTCCTCTATCAGTACGATTAGAATTTTAAGACAATACTTCTTTATCAATTTTTGGAAAAAGGTTGCTTCCATTTCTTATGTTCGACTAAACTTTACATAGATATACTTTACTTCCTCTTCTGAATTTTTTTTTTGCCAAACTCAATCTTCTTTTAGTGGCCAATCAATCAAAGTGTAAGCCTTTTTACAGCCTAGAACTTGACTTAATTGATGTTTGTAAATCAGACGTAAATTCCGATTGTTAAATATAACACATCTCTTTCTTACTTATAACATAGCTACGATGCCTCAGAACCGTCTGTTTGTCCATGCGTTTCCAATCAAGTAGCCTCGCCATAAGGTTAGGCATGTGCTGACATTATTTTGCCCATAAATCTCCACTACAAACAATCGCTACTGTATAATTTATTTGCGTGCTCTCTGCAATCACCCCTCTAAATTCAGTTAGATCCATGATTAACTTCCAGGACAAAGGCGTAAACCAAATGACTACCTCAAATCTAATCCCCTACCGCATTCGTTCGCCACAGTGATAAATATCCAAAGCCCAAAAACAACCGAACTGTCATACAATATCCTGCCCTCTGTTTTTTATTTAACTTTCTTTTGGTTTTCCCTTCGTCCAAATGGCGGCGAAAAAATGACACAGATATTAGTTCTGGAAACACCAATAGATAAATTTGATTTTCAAAATTTTGATTGGGTTTTTTATTCTGCAAACGTTGTACGAAAATTAAGTAATCACAACCGAAAAGGATGTCTGATGTAGTAGTAAGGGGTGTTCTCCCCTCGGATAACGAACCCAAAAGTAAGAGTATCGAAAGTTGTGTGTTTTTTATTATGCCTGGGCAACAAAAAACAAATGGAAAGGGCTTGCGGTACGGATGCATGCGGGGCGATAATTGTCGATCGCATGAACCACCTTTTACGTCGAGAACCATAATCACGTCATACGAGAACGTACACATAATTCGAAATCCCTTAACCCTTAGTCTGTCAAGCAAAGAGGAAACAGGACCCTCCTGATTTAGCCTCTATTGTCACACTTGCAGTTTATGACTCAATAAGGTCCTTCTTTGAAAAGGGTGCCACTGTACACACGCGTAATGCACGCCTGTAGGGCGGTCGGCGACCTTACATGCGAGAATAGGGCATTTGTGATAAACGACAACAACAGCTGTCTAGGTTAACGCCAAAAGTAATAATAATTTGAGAATGTCTAAATTACGTTTAGCCTGATAGGGAGGGTTCCTAAAGGATTTCTATCCCTTGGATTCATTGTTATGATCTCAAGAAACAGTCACCTTGGATTCGAACTCAACAACAGAGGGTTCTTAATGGCTTGTGTCAGCTTGGAACTGGAGAAAATGTGATTTGAATCGATTTCAGCATTATGAGGGCTGTCCAAACAGACATGCACCCCGTAATCGAATATCGAATAGGGAATGAGTGTTCGGCCCATTGCCACCAGTCAATTCGTAAGAAACATCTGAACGAGTACTTTACGTAGAAAGTATTCGATCACGTTACTTGAATTGGCAGCAATTGTTTGTTTATTTCTTTAATAAAAGTATTATCAATTGCAATGTATAATCGTTATTTCTATTTAATGTTTAGGGTAATTATTAATATAGAACAAATAATCTGAATATATGTTATTTAAACTTCTTGATGTATAGTAGTAATACTATTTTTAAAATGTTAAACTAATCATTTAGTTAAATCCAGACTATGGTGGAGGTTCAGGGATATGCCTACATATTATACAAGCCAGCTACGAAAAACTAATATAAAGAGTGTTGCCCAAGTGTGGTATAAGTACACGGGGTAATAATGAAATGAAAACAGTATCCCAAGGAACAAGGGTGAACATAGACCGTTCTATAAGTAGCATCTAGGCGTAGTTTTCAAACAATCTCTGGTATGTTCTATAAATCTAATATACAATAACAAAACTAACAAAGCTTCCAAATAACTAGCTATCCCTGATTGTATCGATACCAACGATTAAGATGTGTTGAATCTCTGAAGCATTTGTTTTGCGATATAATATTCGAAACTCAGACATGGACCAAACTTTCGAACGATCCTAATACGGAAGTCAAACCGAACGACCCAACGCCATCGGATAATAGCACAGTGGCCTTTCTAATAGATCCACACACAATACACAAGCAAATAGAGAAGAACAACACCAAAACGACAAAATCGAAAAATTAAAGCACATCTGTAAGTTTAGTGGGGCTTAATTCAAGCAATGTCAGTTGCTCATAGAGCGAACTTAAGAAAGCGACGTTGAATACTTACGATTCTACGGATATGGATCTTGTAATAAGGAGACCATACCTGGCTAGCATATTCAAGAAGTGGACGGACGAGGGTATGGTAAAGGGATCGAGTAACGTAAGGGCCGGAGAATTCCTTAGACCATCGTTTCACGAACCCGACAACAGAGTTGGCTTTCTGGGTCGTCTCATCAATGTGAGAGAGGAAGTTAAGCTCCCGGTCGCAAAAGATCCTGTTGTATTACAGAATACTACCCTTTATTAAATTTAACACTGAATCTCCTTACACATCCTTAAAAACTTCCCTTAACATATATTACATTCTCACTTAATACATACCATTCATAAACATTCACAATATTGCCAGTTACAGCACATTTAATAACATGCCCCTTTTCATAACTTGCCCCTTTTTATTTCAAAACAGAGCACTTTGATTTTCGTTCAAATTTTATTCAATTTAAAAGTCACAGAAACTAAAGGAATACTTTGTTAAAATTTGTTTTGTTCATGTTATAATTTTCAGTAAATTAGAACATAATGTTCTATAAGTAGAGAAAAAATTCATTTGTAAAATCAGTTTGAGTTTGGAGTTCAGTTCAGTTAGTTTGAGATTGGAAGCGAGTCAGTGGAGAAGTAACAGATTTGAAATTAAATAGCTGAGTAAACAGTCAGCTGAGTTTTGAAAGTTAGTTTTGAGTTTGAATTCGGAAGCAGTTAAAATGGCTGGTAATATGAGCTCAGTGGGAAATACTTATTAAAAACAACCACTTAATCGGAAACAACGCTTTCAAATATCAAAGACCGATCTTTGATTAAATACTGGAAAGAAAGTTTGATTTGGAAAAGGCCTTCTGGATATGCGTTATCTGATTCCAAAGCCATAACAACAAATCTAGAATCAAGATATCTAAAAGAATGTTGCGCGTACAGAAGTTCCTTAAAAGAAGTAAAAGAAATAAATAAAAGGTCCCCGCTCTTCCCTCAACCGAGGAAGCACGGCGCCGGACTATTACAATCCCCAGGTCTCGAATATATTGAAAATGGTTAAGGGTTGGATATGAAGGGAATAGAGATGCGAGGATGAGTTAATATCCTTCCGGGAAAAGGTTATAGATTGACATTTAACGATGTTAAGTACAAAGCAATTTTTGTCACACCAAGTCGAGAAGTTGTCGAGGTCTGATTGCAGCTATACAGAATCAAGTGGTGACTCGATAATCTTGTATATCTTGATGTCATCAGCGTATAGGGACTAGCAGGAATTCTTAATGACCTTATCAATCTCATTAGTGGCAAGTATAAATAGGAGAGGACCCACGTGGCTACCTTGAGGTACCCCAGAGGTGGCAAAGAAAGGGTTGGGTACCATGCACCTGAACTGAACGGAATAAAATCCATCAAATAGATAGGAAGAAATCCATTTCAAGTTCGAAGTCGAGGACGCATAATTTGAAGAGAATTAGATTGTGGGAGATTTTGTCGAATGCTTTACTGAGGTCGGTTGAGGCCATGTCGACGTCATTACCGTGTTCTAGCGCTGAGGTTGTAAATGAAGGGAACTCAACAAGGTTGGTTGCAGTTGATCGGCCATTAAGAAAACCATGTTGCCTTGGTGAAATAAAAGATTTACAACGAAAACTAAAAGATTCGTATACAATGCTTTCGATAATCTTGGATAAGTGGGACAGTTTGGCGAGGGAGTTAATGTATCCAACATTAGCTGCAAACAACATATCTACCTAATACAAGCGCAATCTTAGTTCAATACGTCAACAAGTTCGCACAAGTTCTCACAGTCCTCAGCACACATGCTGTAGGTAATGCATTCAACACTACTGCAAAAAAAGGAAAAGTTCCCACAGTCCTCACGACAAAGATCTGCTGGCATATGATAAGGACAACATGGAAGCGAAGAAAGAAAAAGGTTAAAAAAGAGACTGGAGGCGGATTGAGCAAGCAGTCACGATTAGAACTTCAAACACTAATGTTCTTTAATAAAAGTTAAAATAAAATAAAATAATTATTTTAATTCGATTGTTTTATTAATTAGGGCGGTAGTTCGCGACATCGTTTTAGGACCCTTTCTGTGGATGGGGGTGATGGAGAGAGAATGAGGATTGAAGGGACACCATCAAGGCCCGGTGTAAACTCGTCTTTGATTTGCAGTAGCTTAGATTCAATTAAGCTCGGATCAAAGGAGTTGCGGAGAGCGGGCCTGGCGGAAAAGTTAGGTAGGTAGTTGAAGTATGACGGGTCAGGAACAAAGGAGTCATTAACGAATGACTGATGGAAGTGAGTGACGAAGAGGTTAGCAATAGTAATAGGATCAGATGGGGTATGAGAGTTTAAGGTAAGCGATATGGGGTAACCATCGGATTTACGTTTATGATTGACGAACTGGAAGAAGGTTTTGAGTCATTTTTGAGATTGGTCTGAGTTTTGGTAAGATAACTGCGATAAAATGTGCTGTAAAGTTCCGTTAATTGGAGGTAACAGCCAAGAAAGTTGGAGTAGTCGGGTATAGTTCGATTCCAAGAAAAGATGGCCCATCACTTATTCGTTTAGTTACGCAGGGAGCGAAGCTTATGATTGTACCATGGAGGGGAAGAGGTTGATGTTATTTGTCTAGAGTAGGGGATGAACAGGGAAATAGAGTAAAGGATTCCGGTATATAAGTTGGTGATGGCATCTTCGACGGATAGGTGATCGTAGTTGAAAATTTGCTTTATGGAAATCGTAAGCGTAGTGACTAGGAGGACGGGCGGGAGATTATGGAGGTGGTGGTGGTCTATAGATGTAAGGACAAGGAAGCTGGGTGAGACAGATGTATTGCTAGGGTCTATTGTAAAGATGGGGTTAAGCTGCCTACCCAAAAGGTTGCGAATGTTGCTGATCTAACAGAGAGAAGAATCATCTAGTCGATAAATGAAGAGACATTTCTTGGCCGGGGTGGTGTGGAGGGTGAAGTGTGAATGATCGTCAAATAAAACCCAATTGCAATTACTCAGCTCGATTATATGGTCGATAGCATTAAGAGCTAGCTCTTAAACTTCAATAGGCTGGCATGGCAAGATATAGAAGCACATGGCAAAGATTGATTTCAAAGGAAGAGTGATTTGAGTGAGCCACAAAGTCCAGCTTGAAGGAGGTAGGGAAAGCGACAAGTGATGACTCGAGGCTGTTATGGACAGCGATGAGCACTCCTCGGCTAGGGGAAAAGGCAGTAGTATTGCTGAGGAGGTCATCGCAGAGATGGTGAACGTGGCGGAAAACAGTTCCGATTTATGCATGCTGGAGATTAAGTTCGTTTCACTTAAACTGAAAATATCGACAGGTAGGGCATGGGAGTTCTTACGTTCTGATAATAGAGGACAAAGGAAGTTGTACTATTATTTTCGGAGAGGGGATGGGCTGAGGTGAGAATTTTGAAATGAAAAAAAAAAAGTTGGGCACGGTCTTACTACGTTGAAGATGTGATAACGTTCTGGTTTGAACGAAGTGGCCGAAAGCTTTTAGGTCATTCGACACTTTACCTTCCTGTTGAATAGAGAGTTTGGAGCTGGTTTTCGTTTTGCCCTCGTAGCAGACAGAATCAGATTTGTCGTGGAGATACCCCAGAAAGAGACGAATACGAGAGTGGCCTGAAAAGTTTCTGACCTCAACATGGAGATAGCGGCACTTGTCAATAAAAGCTAGTGAATGCAGTTGTGCATCTTTTGACAGTTAATCACCAAGCTTTTATTTGGCAGTCGTTTGAGTGAGTCGATGAGAGTGTTTCTGTGAAAATGGACAAAATTGTGTATCGAGCTGTCATTAAGTTTTTGTTTTGGAAACGCAATACGCCTACGCAAATCAAAGATGTGTTGGACTCTGTGTATCGGGACTCTGCACCATCATTTACCACACTGAAATTTTGGACAGCTGAATTTAAACGTGGCGGTCAGAGCTTGGGAGACGATGAACGTCCTGACGTCCAAAAACTGCAACAACTGACGATAACATCGCTAAAGTTCACCAAATGGTGCTAGACGATCGCCGAATTAAAGTGAGAGAGATAGCAGAGGCTACGAAAATGTCCAAAGAACTTGTTTGTCACATATTAAATCAAGATTTAGGCATGAGAAAGTTGTCCGCATGTTAGGTGCCGTGTTTGCTCACGTTAGACCAAAAACGTGTTCGAATGAACACTTCCAACGTTCTGTTCGGGCAGTTTAGGTGCAATAAATCCGTGGGCCGATTAATTACTGTCGATGAAACTTGGATAACCATTACACGCCCGAAACAAATATATAGTCAAAACAGTGGACTGCAAAGGGGGAATCCGCTCCAAAAAAAGCAAAACCTGTTTTTTCGCCTGGGAAAGTGATTATCTTCAAAAAGGAAAAACCATTACAGGACCATACTACGCATCATTACTTGACCAACTAAAGGCAGAAATTGCGGAAAAACGGCCACATTTGCAGAAAAGAAAAACCTGTTTCACCAAGATAACGCGACGTCTCGCACCTCAGCGGTTGCCATGGCGAAAATCTACGAATTACGGTTTGAACTGCTTGACCACCCACCTTGCTCACCAGATATAGCCCCATGGGACTTCTTTTTGTTTTCTCAAATTTGCACTCGAAGGACAGAGATTTTCGTCAATTGAGGAGGCAATCACCTCCGTGAACAGTTAATTTGCAGAGAAAAACGCCGATTACTATTTGGACGGGTTAGGAAGATGGGAGCATCGGTGGGAGAAGTGTGTAGAGTTACAAGGAGACTACATAGAAAAAATAAAAATGACTTTTAAGAAAAAATTACTGGTATCTTTGTTGGGTCGGGAACTTTTCGGCCCAGCCTCGTAAGCTTTCCGAAGCGTGCGTCCATAGTATAAAATTGGATATACGATAGTATTTTAGTGCCACCCAATTCGTGTTTGATTTGTGGCAAAATTCCCTGCTTCCTAACGTGGTTTTGAATTGTGTTGTTCACAGCTCCGCAAAATACTATAATTGGAGACCTCGGTGTGTTGTCGGAATGCAAAAAAAACCCTCACTTCTTTAACCAAGATTTTAAAGCACTTCCCCAGAAAGGACCTGTTTATAATACGCAGCTCTGCACAATTTAATTATAGTTATTGGAGAGGGTATAAAGTTGCGATTCACAGATTAAACACACCCAACCGCAGTGAAAAAGCACACGTATTGTAAAAATGTATCTATTAATCCCGAACATGTAATGAAGCGTAAGCTCATGTTAAGTAAGAATCCAGTACAAAATTGACCATCGACCGGTGAAGACGTAAGCGAAGTGAGTGCAATCATTAAACCAAACACAGTGTGTCGTGTACCACCGCACCGTAGGTGCATATCATGTAATGTAATTAAAGTTATGTAGGCATCTTAATTAAAAAGCCATTAGTGCTAATACGCGGCAAACAAAGTGTTCCGGTGCGCGTGTGTATGCACATAGTATACGGAAACAAATACCTAAAAACTTGTGAATAGAACATTTATATAAATAAACAAAGTGACTAATTGTACTGCCCACGATGGGCGATGATAAAGTTGGATTCAAAACGGAGAAAGCCCGATCCAGAACCGAATCTTCAAACCAAATGGCTGAAGAATTATTTAGTCCCAATAATGCTCATTATACTGGATCAGAGAACAAATTTAAAGAACTGGCGACACAAGAATAGAACGACTCCAACAACGAAATCAGCATCGAAAAAGACATTGAGCGAGACAAATGGATTGCCGAGCTATGGAGGAAAAAAAAGAAATTGCAAAAGCAAATACAAGAAGCCCTACAAGCAAAGGAACAACAGCAGAAACAACGGCACCAACAGAAACAACAGCAGCAGCAACCAGATGAACAACCACAGCAGATACAACCACTAACAAACAGAAAAGAGAAGGCGCCTTCATTGTATTCAGCCTCATGGAGGGTAAAGATATTACTAAACTGGGTAAGCTAACTTGTTTGTTTTAGAACAAAACGATTAAAAAAACAATATGATGTTGTATTCAAGAATACTACCCTTTATTAAATTTAACACTGAATCTCCTTACACATCCTTAAAAACTTCACTTAACATATATTACATTCTCACTTAATACATACCATTCATAAGCATTCACAATATTGCCAGTTACAGCACATTTAATAACCTGCACCTTTTTATTCATTCAAAACATAGTAACTTTGATTTTCGTCCAAATTTTATTCATGTTAAAAGTCACAGAGAAAATTGAATAGTAAAAATCAGTTTGAATTAGAATCAGTTCCGATCCAGTTTAGTTTTGAGAGTCGAGAAGAAAGAGTTTGAGTTCACAGTTTTGTGAAATAGATTAAAAGGTTTGAAATTAGAGAGTTTAAAACAGAGCTGTAAATAGAATAAGAATAGAATAAACCGAAAGAAGAAATAAAGAAATTTACAAAGAAGAAGAAAAACGAATTATTATTTATTCGAAAAAGAAGACAGACAGAAGACGTCTTACCATCCTCTATTAAAGAAAAGGTCCACGCTCTTCCCTCGAAAGAGGAAGCACGGCGCCGGACGTCAACAATAAGTTTCTTGTGTGATATTTTGAAAGACGATCACACCATTAAAGATGCGTAAGGGAAAGCATGTAGCGAGTACTACACATATACCCCTAAATCAGAAAATACTGTCTCCATGCTCCCCGAAGGAGCTGATCTGTCCTTTTCCCCCGAATAATTGCTCGACGAAAAAAAAACGAAACCGACAATTTAAAATTTACCAGTGTTTCCACTCCCGAAGTTGCAACTGCAAGTGCCATTCTTCATTGTCTCTTTAAGACCTAACAGTAAAATTCATGCACTCAGACATATTAAAGTCGTCGATTATCAAACAATGAGTTGGGAGAAATAAAAGAAGTCTGAACGCGTATAGCGCGTTATTTTTTTTTTTTTAGTTATGTTTTCTTTATGGGCCTCTATAAGCTTGCAATTATCTTCCTTTTTTTCTTTCCCCACTTTGCCCCACTATAAACCGCACTGCACCACCGCCACACCTGTGTATCAATTACTTTGGCATCATCACAATTATCCGGTGCATATATGGGGAAATGTGTTCCTGTTTTAATGGGTATGTGCGGGTTCTTTAACCCACTTCCAAAGAACCACCCATTTCCATAAATTACCTGCCTTCTATTTACCTGCAAATGAGCATCGTAAGCTACTCTGCATCACCTTCCACCTGAAAACATAAGCCCACGGCAAGATTACCATCTTACCGTGGCATCAAATGTTTACCCCGGGACATGCTTGCATACAAACCATCATGTCCTAAAAACCAATTCGGTTTTCCCTTCGTGTAACCGACATAAACATCTGAACATGTCAATACGCATGGCTGAGGAGCATTTTCCCCACATTCGGCATGTCATGCTTACCCTTGCCTTATCGGCAGACCCAGCGGCCGATTGTCCTATCGACAATATACAGCATAGCCATCGCTGGCTGCCCACAAGCGATCGAGTGTTATTTAAAGTAAACACACACTCGATCCATCGACCTATGAGACGTTACATTTCGAGTACAATCAAAATAACGCTAACACCATGGCAAAAGTGTAAACAAACACTGCCTCCATGCTCACCAGATAAAGCTGCAGCCGATAGTTTCCCTACCATTCGGTAATTTAATATTGACCCATATCTTTAGGGTCGCAATAGCTGCAACCAATTTCCCATTATCAGCTATCAACCGATCATGGGATTCGGCCATGAATATGATTGTTGTTTTAGCAATCACACCCACGTTCTTGCTATATGACGACCCTTCTGGAAATCAAAGCAAACACACAGTACCGCACTGTGTTTGTTTTGCTTACCAACGCTGGTCCATGGTTCCCATGGGTGGCAAATTCCTCAACACCATATCCATGTCATCATCATCATCGGCACTACAACCGGGAACCGGTCTTGGCTTTATTTAGCAGGTCCTGAGGCTTGTTAAATTTTCAATAATGATTTGTTTTTTCCGGGCAAGGTTATTAGTCATGCGCCAGAGGCTCCCCGAGGGGAATCGAACCCCGGTCTCCCGCGTGACAGGCTGGTATACTAACCACTATACTATCGAGGAGCCTATCCATGTACTAGCATATTAACCCAAATAAGATAACACCAGCCTGACTCTTTGCCACCGTCGGCAAGATTTCTGTAGACTTAATGACAACAAAATATCTTCCTTTCTAGAGCACCAGAGCCATACGGCTAAATCAAACAAACCCCAAATCTTCGGTCAACCTATCGTCACCGAAGAATGTATCGCCTACAACGGCATTACATAAACACAATGCATGCAGCCCCTTGTTGCTCGTCCACTTGTTTGAAAAGGTGCGGTATCGTTCGTTGTCTATATGCAGGCTAAGGGGCATCGTACTTGTTCTATACGGACACATGGGGAATCCTCCCATTTAACCCCTTTCTCGATCACCATTGGGTGCTGCCAAGTTGATCCGTTTCGCTCCTCCTACATCGATGTGATCCACTACCGTAGCATCTGACGGATGTCGATTACATCAGGGAGTCAAATTTTATCACCGTGCGAGGAGAGACGTCTCTCTGCTGTCGTGCTATTCGTTCTGTTGTAAATTCCAAAATAACGGCAGTCAGAATTTCGTGTCGAGCTCTTATCGAGAAACATAAGTTCTATGGGAGTGAATTTAATATTTTATAGAAATAAATTTACTTAAATAATGATTTCCAAATACGGATGTGACGTTGATGTATAGAGTTCGTGTACCACACCGCAAATAACAAGTGCACAGTGAAAAGTAAAATCGAGTCTACAGAACAAATAAAGGAACAATAATATTAAAAATAGCTTGCTGTGTTTTCTTTCCATTTTAGAATGGAGTTCCGTTTCTCTTGAAGAACAATTCTCAGTGATCAATCCGTGGTGTTTTGCTCAACCTGCATCCGTGCCGACGCCCCTAGCAAAACCTTAACCCACAGGTACACTAAATTGGAACTGCATGCATTTTCGTCCTTTATAATGCTGATAGGTAATAAGGATTTTGTCATGCTATGACTATTTCAACTGATTACGCACACGCACCTATAGTGAGGAACTCAGCACCAAAAGAAAATCGAAAACATGATCAGCGCCGTATACCAGAGCATTAATGTAGCAAACTATGCTATGAGTTTAAATATTCTCGCATAATACGCGGCCGTGGTCTGATGTATCGGTGACTTGTTTCTATTCTTTTTATAGCGTGGTGTTAAATCACTATCTGCACAGACTTACACACCGCTACAAAACCAGTGGATGAAAAGGGCCTTGGAAAGTAAGTAGCTTTAAATGGCTTTAAATGTCAAAAGGATTCGCCCCTTTTCTCAAAACATGCGTGGATAAAAGGATGAAGGTATACCGACTATGTCAAATTATTTGTCTTAAGCACATTTTCAGGCAGAGTATTCCATTTTCAAGTGGTTTGGTTAAAAAAAAAAGTCCGCATTTACAGAAGGCATTCTGTGATTGTCGCGTATCACAAGGAAATATCTGACATCCATTCACCACACTTAGTTAATATTCTGGACAGTAAAATGTTAGAGGTACACTTGACATAACTTGCGACTTAAGCGACTTAGGGTCAATATCACTCCAAAAACATAGGAGTCAATAAACCCATCGATTGAATGTGCTCTACTTTCCAATCGTGACTTCAATAATTAGTAACAATTGCCGGCATCTGTATGATAATCTATACAAACACTAAGCCGTTAAGTGATGATATCTAAAAACATGTGCAATCTCTGCCAAAATAATTTGAATTCCATTAGACGATAAAAAGTTATTAAATCCACCACAAACCAATAAACAACCACTAAAATATTCAGCGACTAAATGGAGTCCGTCCAGTAGCGCAACCTCTCACTTTTCCTATACCACAAAAATGTCAAAAAAAAGTATCAAAATTAGCATTTAGTATGGCAGTTATTAACTCGTCCGATTTCGACGGCCATCTAATCGATGCAAATGACTAATATGGACCACAGTATTTAAATGCTAATTTACCCCATTTAGTGAGATTAGTCTCGTAAATAAACTTGTCGCATAATTTTCCTGATTTTAACTCCGAAATTCTTGGAAGCCGCGACCGCAAAACAAAATCGCTTCGAGTGAAGTCATGAAACGCAACAAACTTGGTAAAATCTCGATATCAATCAACCGCAAGACTGCGCTACAATTTACCTGATCGTCAACCACCCGTCTCAGACAAGGAACAATAGGAACAAGAAGCAACTTATGACATCATTTTCCACAACTCCGGCGTGATCACGATTATGAAGCCCTAAATTCCAAAGAGTATCACAAGCAATGCCGCCAAACAGTCGGGCAGTACAAGACGAAGTAAGAAGTGTGCACACGAAGACAGGGCATGTCAACACTTCCGAGCCACAGATAGACTCTTATGCCTTGCGGCTAAACTGCTACGTTACGGGTGCAGGGAAAAAAAATACCGCGCTCCAAGAAGCAAACGGACCAAAGGCCGCAAACTTGTTTACGCCAATGCGTCTGCAAACCTACGACCACAATTGACGCCTGGTCCAACGGAAGGCAGGGGAACTCTGGATCGAATCACAGCCCCAATCGCCTCCAAGCGGACGCACAACCTCCTCGCGAATCTGAATAATTTGCGTGTGAATGTCGGCTGTGTTTCGAATTGGTGTTTGCAGCATGCCTATCTCCATCCGGCAGGTGCGCTGGTTTCTGAAACGCACAATGGTTGACCGGATTTAGCCGGCCAACCGCCTTGTGCACTCGCATGCACTTGAACAGGACCTAGCTGAACCCGCGATAACAGGGCGTGCCGACTCACTTGGCACAGAGCTTACCTGTGGCACTGGTGCTGAATTAGCTTGATTATTGGGTACATGAAATATTTTAAGTGGTTTTGTGGTTGGTATTTGGCGTATTTGTGGATGGCTTTCTTCTGGGTTGTTACGGTTGCCTAGCGACGTGGGGCAGACTTTTGTTAGAGATAACAAAACAAGTATTCGTATCCGACGAATGAGCAATTTATGAGAAGTCGGCCGTGAGCCTTTGAAAAAAGATAGAAAAACTAACGTTGGTTGAACGTATTTCGACCTGATCAGCAGTAATTTTCGTTCGCTTTCGATTGTTGCGGTTTTTACACTTAAAGCAGCTTTGGGAAACGGTGAAAGCCTTAAATCGTCGCCGTTTTATTCGCTTGCTCCAGATGCTTTTGTCTTTGAAGGTTTTCCTTCTGATCGGTTCGTGATAGCCACCAAATGGCCCGAACATGCTGCTTGTGGATTAGATATTAGGAAGAAGAAAAAACGCGATCATAGAGAAAGTTATCTTTGAGGTAATAAGAAGATTGTCTTCTAGCTTAGTTGAACTAAATCTGTTTTAACTGAGCAATCGCCGGAAGCTGCATTTTATGGTTTTATCCATGAAAACTGGATGTTACCTGCCTTACGGCCAAACTTGTGGCGGATTTTAAACCAGAAAATATAATGTGGTTGCGTGTAGTTCATATAATTGATGGTAGGCAACTTTCTTTCGAAATGTAAATAAGATGTGGGATTTCTGATCAACTAAACATAATAAGTACAGATCCCCGTCGATACTACGGCTTAATTTTACCCTTTTTCTGAGGTAATAGAAGGTTAACATTTTTAACAAATCTTCTTAACTTTGAATGATTTAAGCCGCCGAAACTGAGACGACGTGTGGTGTGGAAAGTTTTCATCGATGTTAATATTGTTTTTGTTAAATTGGGCTTTGGCCCAATAACCGAATTAGCGGCACGAGCGATTATTCTTACACAAGTTGAATCTTGTAGGGGTGTAAACAAAAATGCTCCATAAAGATATTGAAACACGTCCCAATTGTTGCGCACCATAGCGAATCGATTCATCTGGATACTATTCAATACTACGCCATCGCGTGCTCGATGCGCACCTTATGGGATCTTACGGAAACGTATTACCATAGTCAACCGAATTAACTGCTTTAATGGACGATTATGTCGACAATAAAACGATCGTATCGCGTCGAGTTTCATGCACTGAACCATTACTTTCGAAATAAATTTGAACAATTTGTAAACGTTATTCTTGAGTAAGTCTGGCACAAAATGGCAAACCAATCCGACCTAAAATAAACGATCAGCTGTTAAATTGACTGTCCCTGAAAAATGTGTTACCAGCTTAAAGATGTATACCTCGAAATTAAATACTATTTCAAAACAAAATGAACAATATATAGTTCTTATTTGATCACCCTACATATAGCGTAGCCCAGTTCAACTGCAGCTTTCCAAAACGATGTCGTTTTTTTTATTCGTGAACAAATTTTATTAAAGTAAACGAAAAAATGCCAAGAACACACTGTTGAACGGGGCCGGGTTGTGGCGCCTGTAGACAACTTAACGGTGATTCTGAAAGTAAGTTGATTTAAGTGAGGGGTATGTGTAGGGATGTCGACACGGGGGGAACGCGTCAATGTTGACAGGAGTAGGCGTCGGAGAGAATCCTGTCATGTCCCCTGGACTAGAGTACGGTCTCACCATTGGCGTAGATAAGGGATGTCAATCCACTAAAGTTTAGGTAGTAGAGGGTGGTCGAGATAGCGCTGTAAGGAGGAGGTAGCCAGCCACGGAACGAGATATCTTTGGCGTAGGTGGTCACCAATCGTTCAAACAACGTTGGTTGATCGATCAAGGGGCAGCGCTTTACGAGGTTGATTTCGAGCGGTACTAGTGAGGTTTGACCGTTGTCGTCGGTAACAACATCCGTGATTGCGAAGACAACACTGAAGGGGGTATTCGGTCTCGTAGATCGACAACGATCTGACGCCTATGTGACACCGGATCAGAGCTTGATCAGGACACGCCATCAATCTGGAGACAACTAAGATGGAAAGTGACCAGGAAGAAGCTGACAGACTCGCACGTCTGATGATGATATATATGATAGGTATGTCAGAAGGCCAAACTCAGTTTACGAAGGCAACCGAGGGAGATCCAGCCAACGCGGTCCTCACAAATGAAACCTGAAAGTCGATAGGAAAGACCGTCGGTGAAGGATGCCAAGGGAACATCATCTGTGGGAGATGCAGTGGAAATCTAGGTGCACCAGGTCATGAGAAAACTCTGTGGTAGACAAGGTGATTCTGTGATGAATTACTGTAGGGTGTTTCACTAACCAATGTGCACTCATTGAACATCATCCGGGGCATCCAACCCTCATCGGTGGGGCAACTAACAACTTTATGGGATCATGTATATAATCTCCAAGAGGTGCTATTCTCCGAGAGGTTGACAACGTTTGAATACCAGTCTCATGACCTCGGGCAGTTGGGGGATCTTACGACCTAGTGTAGTGCTCTAAAAAGCCCCACCACCCTTTTCCTCCATTCATACATCCTAATCCCAGTAATCCTACACCGAAACCTTAAATCTAATCAAAACCCTAAAAAACCTAAACTAAATCCAAAATTTTCAATAAACGAATCAAACATCCGTTTATCGCTTAGCATTTGCCCCCACGGCATAATTTAATCAAAAATCCTAATTAAAATTAAAATTCACAATAAACGAATCAAATATTCGTTTAACGTTTTACATTTTCCCCACGGCATCATCGAAATTCAAAATGCGGAGATACGTTATCTCAATCTGGAAAAATTCCTAATAAATTGAACAAACAAAACCCCGAATCCCTTTACACATCCACATCTGCGCAATAGTTTCATAAGAATTCAAGAAACTGAAATCTTATTTTAAATAAACACTGAGCATCTCACTCAGGATACCAAAATCCGGATTTTGGTATGAAATTGTGCATTTTTGAGATACAAATCTCGATTTGTTTCCCTTTATAAAGAAACGGTAAAGTGATCTCCGGCCCGCAGTATCTTAATCCTCGTGCCGAAGAGTAGTAGTACACTGTTTTAAAACTAAATTTATATCTGCATCTGTATCCAGGTGCAGTAGTACACTGTTTCAAAATCAAATTTATATCTGCATCTGTATCCGAGAGCAGCAGTATCGGAATATCCCTCTTGCCTTGGAGGCATCGTCCCCAGGAGAATCAACGTTTAATAAACATGAACTGTAATTAAAACAAATGCATTTTATTTTATTTTGTAATTGTGCGTCGTCACAAAACGTTGGCTGTTTCTTTGAGTACTAGGACGACTGGTGGTGACGAGTGGTGGCAAGCGCAGAGTTTTAATCCTTACAGCGTCCACGACTACGGATATCAACAGAAGGTTTGCACGGTACAGGGACGCTATTCCCAAAGTGACGTCCTACGGACAATCGATTGTTGCTCTTCCCTCATGGTTTGAGGAAGCACTGTGGCGACCGCAACGGGTCCGCTCAGGAGCGGTCTTAAAGAGATCCCTCATGCTTTTCAGGACAAGGAGACACGCTACCTGGGAGCGAAGCCAGTAGTAACATCTACTACTACACTGGGATTCGGGAAGGCGGGTTGATCAGGCACTCGGCACTTAACAATGGGTCATCTGAGACAGTCGGCAATCGAAGAATGAAGATGAACACAGACGCCTGGCAGCTATGACATTCCTTCCACGATGAAGTCTGAGGGCGCCAACCTATTTAAATACTGAAATGCTGACTCACCTGAGACATTACAGTCGACCGTCCCTAAAGAGTGAAAGACACTAATGGGGTAAATAATTCTCGATATCTGGTCGGGGTGGAATCCCCAAATTTCACAAGAGACCACTCCAGGTGCTGATTAGAACACTAGGAACAGAAAATATAACCCTACACGTTATTGTTTTTCTATCTTTTTTTATTCTATTTTTTTATCAATCATGTGTTATGTATAATTTTCTTCTTTTTTTTTTTAATTACATATATAAGGGGTTGACAAGCAAAATAAAAAAATTGCAAAACGGAACTAAACGGACAAAGATAAACAAGGAATACAAATAAAAATAAAAAATTAAAATTAAATTAAAAACAATAATAAAAAACAAAATTATTGCGAATTGGGGATAGTGGGGGGGAAATGTTTGGGGCCGTGTAGTCCTTTCTTCATCACTGATCTGTGGGGTATTTTATGTAGGGTGTAGTGACGTATGGCACTGATTCAGCGTAAATACCACTGATAGTCCGATGGAAATTGTTTTGACGTACACTGTTCTTCCCACGCAATTACTCAAAACTTGTGCACAACCGAGGAATGGGAAATGAAACACAGGAGTTTCCTTATTATATATTTGAAGCTTTCTTCATTAATTAGTTCCATTAATGATCACAACCAATCTGCTTTATTAACCACTAGCCTGCTTCTACGAGGTCCCTTAACTCTAGTAAACGGAACGGATTGGAAAACTATCGCGTGATTAGTCGTTGTTATAATCGAACTTAATTTGCAAAACAAAACTAGATCTCCCACATTAAAAACACAGACGCACCGTTGGATTAAGACTCCTGAAAAACATGTGTACCCGTCTTGGGGATTAACTTCGACTCTTACTTCCGCACAGCTTGGTAGCTAAAATCTGACTCCTCGAGCTGGGCGAAGTTGACCCATCCTCTGGTGATTGCGATGAATTTCCACGCATGTCATCGCAGGCGAAAAACAATCTTTCCTTTTCAAAAAAGACACCCAAAACTCGCTGGGCGCAGGAAAGGAAAAACACACATGCGGCTGGTCAAATATGATGATCGGTGTACGGCTGGGTGTATTCCCATCGTACGATAGGGGATCGATTTGGGTTGGCGATAAGTCAACAGAACTTTGCTGCGACGGCAAAGGCTACTAGGTTTGGGTGCATATTTATTTTAGGCATTGGATAATGCACAGGCATACTGGCATGCAGGCAAAAATTATTTTTCTGTTTACGTAGAGTAGACAGAAACATTTCGTTTAGAATAGCCAGCGTGAGAATAGTGGCTGGTCGTTGTTTAGACAACGAATCATTAGACATGATCATGGGTATGATTGTCTAATGTCAATCATATTCGTGCGCAAATCCCATGATCGGTGGATAACCGATAAAGAAAATTGGTCGCAACTGTAGTGAACCTTGGGATTGAAGCAATATGCAATCATGAGCCGTAGCAAGAGTATCGGCTACAGCTGTGTGAACAACTACGCTGGCCAGCGAGTGTTTATCGTTTATAATTGCTGACAAGCCGAGCGGTTTGTCCTGATACGGTTCATGTAATATGAATGAAATAATTTGTTTGATGTGCCTGCTTGCTGGGGTTTTATTTTCAGGTATGAAAAATACTGCTGAGAGCTTACGCTGCCCAAAATTGCAGGTAGGTACGGTGTCTTGTGGAGTGAGGACAAAACAGGTAGTTTTAAAGAAATGGCTGGTTCTTGGGAAAGCTTTAAAGAACCGCCACAGATCCACCGCCAGTTGGGATGGTATCGATGTTTCATTGTTTATATCTCTTTCACCGATCACCATACTAAAACGCAAGCGATCTGGAAAATTAGAGATATCGTTATCGTAGAGAATTCGTTTATCCCTGGCGCCACGGAAAGCGTGGTAAATAATAGGGACTCCACGTTTGTCTTGGATTAGTCCTTTTTTATCCAAGAAAGGGAACGCTTCTGGGGGAATGAACCCATTCGGGAGAATACTCTCCATATACATATCATTGGGATAGAATGCCCCCGAAATGAGATCATTTCATTGCGCATTGCCCTTGTTGTGTGCCAACGAATAACCTTGATAATGAAGTTATCTATTGTGTTTAGTCGCGATTTGTCATACAGGACTTTATTGGGATAGTATTTCTTATACTGCGACTCTGGGGTTCTATACATTCCGAGGTAGGAACGCAAACACTGCCTCCCGAACACCCGAAACTTCTCCATGTCAAATGGGGATATGTTGTACCATACCGGGTGCCCATACACGAATATTGGTCGGATGAATGCTGAGTATGAAATTATTTTCACCTTGGGTTCCAAAAGACTACTACGGAAGAGACTCCATGTCATTGCGTTTTTAACTGCTGTATGCTTATCAAAGTAAAGATATTGATCAAGCCAGATTCCAAGGTATCTGACTACAGTTTTTACTTGTAGTGGAAGATTATTACTTCCCGCAATAGGAAATGTTTTCCAATTCCGTTTTGTGTCCCTTGATGCACTGGACAGTGGCGTTCTGAAAAGGATAGTCTCTGTTTTCTGGAAATTTATTTTTAATTTCCAGTCGTCGCAAAAACGTTTGATTTTGTTGAAATCATCTTGCAGAAGTCTGTTGATGACATCAATCTTTTCTCCAGATCTATACACCGCAATGTCGTCGGCATACGCAATTGCATGGTTGAGAGAACCCACTAGATCACTAGTTTAAATGTTAAATAAAATAGGAGAATTCACTGTTCCCTCTTGCAGACCGTTTTTGATGTGTAAAGTTTTGTTAGAGATTATATCTTCACATTTCACCACAAATTGTTTACCCATTATCATATCGTAGATAATGTATAATAAATATTCGGGCATTCCTAGATTCGATAATTTATATACCAGGCCATACGGTGTCGAAAGCCTTTTCAAAGTAAACCAAACAGGCCCATGTGCATTGTCGCTTCGCCTTGTTTCACTGTATGTCGGAAACAAGTTTGGTCGCAGCATGAACTGTGCCATGTTGCGATCGAAAGGCGAACTGCTTGTTCGGAATAATACCATTTTCCTCACACCAGTTAGTCAATGCTTTATTTATAATTTTCTCGAATACCTTGCTGATGTTCGGAAACAAACTAATCGAGCGAAGATTGGCTGGATTGCTACTGTCCTTGCCCTTTTTGGGGATGGCATGGACTACTGCAAAAAGAAGTTAAAGTAAAAGAAAAACAAAACGAAAATAATAAATATAAATAAAAAAGAAAGAAAAGGAACTAAAATATATAGTGAAATTACAAAGTGAAGCCAACCTAATAACTGGTTTAAAACAAAGACTGGCCTGCTATCTTGGATGCAACGAGCTCGGTGTACTGACCCTCAGCATGCAGAATGGCAGACAAAAAACAAAATATTAAAAAATTGAAACCAAAGTCCGCGTCAATAAAACGCCCGGCGAGCTCCCCACTAACACGAGGGACAAAAAAAGTCAACAAGCCAAACGAGGCAATAACAGACTTGCTCGAAAAGGCGCAAACAATGGAAGAGGACAATACATTCCCCCCGGTTCCATATAATGACGGCCATGTGACCAATAACATGTTTGCATGTTTAGGAAGTACCGAGACGGAGGACGAGGAGGAGGAAATAAGCGATCTTGAAACAAGTCTAGACCGAGCAAGGGCGCAATCAGCAGAGAAGCGTCGCAGAAAAAAGGAATTGGCTGAAAAGGAGCAGCTAATGGAGAAACAATAGTAGCAGAAAAAGCAACAACAATGTGCACAACAGAAGCCTTGCCAACAAAAAGGATGTCCACCGCAAGAGATTACACAACAACAACAACAACAACAAGAGCAACAGACAGCAAAAAGGAAAGCGAAGATGCCACCCATCAATATTACCGATATGGACTGTAACGAACTGGTAAGTCTATGTAATCTTTCTATTGGGGTGGATTATTCAATTAAAAGACTGACAGGGAACAGGTTTGCCATACAGACAAATTCGGTTGAGGACTTCGAAAAAATGAAAAATGTGCTAAAAAGGGCCACCGCGGAATTTTAATAGATCAAATCTATGATCTTAAAAAGTCCCTGTCAAAGAAAACTTACCTTTCATGCATTCTCTTCGCATACAATTTCCCGTCAGATTTCTTTCTTTACCTTATCAGGCGGAACCCCCATTATTACAACCCAATCTACATCAGTTTCTGCTAATGCAACAGCATTAGCACCTGTAAATGCTTCGCGCATTATATAAATCAAATCTATAATCTTAAAGTCCCTGTGAAGAAAACTTACCCTTTCATGCATCTCTTCGCATACAGATTTCTTGCTTTACTTATCTGGAATTCCAAACCAATTCTGCACCGTCGGTACCAGACAAATTCCTGTAAACAAAATGATTCGGTTTGCATACAATGTAACCGTCACGACAGGGACCATAAATAATGCGCTGTCTATTTTCCCAGCCGCGCCATGTGTACAACAATGTTCCCTACATACACATTGGTTGGCGACTTACACGAGTGAGTCGGTTGCGCGCACAGTAGCACATATAAAGTAAAAAGAATTGTTGTGAGTTATTGCCTAAAGTAATATATCAAATTGTAAAATGTGTCACGTCGAATTGAGTGGAAAGTGCGTGTTTCATAGTTATACAAACTTTCAATTAAAGAGAATAAAACATTAACGTACACGAACCTTGTGTTTCTTTTACCGTGCCGCAGCTTCTCTGGGTGTTCCAATGATCTGTCATTGTTTCCGGTGATCGTGTTTTGTATTCGGCGGTATTTCTGATGGTGGAAGAAGTGAACCAAGTACCCATGCTGGTACATACTTCTTCCCCACACTTCAACATAAGGTATTATATAGTGGTGAGATGCAGAAAGCCAATTACGTCCTCGGATTCGTGAAACTATGGTCTAAGGAATTCTCCGACCATTACGTTACTCGATCCCTTTACCTTACCCTCGTCCTCCCTCTGCCAGCCACGTATGGTCTGTTTATCACAATATCCATATCCGTAGAATCGAAAATATACAACGTCGCTTTGTTCGGTTCGCTTCCCGAGGGCTCGGATGAGATAACCCCTAAATCCTTCTCCCGTGCACTAACCGGCTCAAATTAATCAACCTCAGAACCCTTGAGGAGCGCAGGTTCATGGCTGATATAATGTTCATTCATCGGGTCCTCTCCCGCTCGCTCGACAGCGCCTACCTCCTTAACTTAATTCCTCTAAACACAAACCCTCGAAATACGCATAATCCCCGCCTTCTCTACATCCCCCCTCATCGGACCTCTTATTATCTCAACGAGCCCCTTTCGCGGATGCTGAGAAATGTCAACTTCAAGTCCACCTTGTTTGACTTCGACCTCTCTACCCATAGTCTCAGCACCCCATCCTGAACCATTCTCACCAGCACTCTTAAGCAGCGCTTCTACACTTTACCATAACCTGCCCACACCTCTCGCCCCTACTCCTTCCTTCTTAATGTGTCCTGGTTGCCTTAGGTTAAGCCTGGTTAAGATAGTTCTTAAGCTCTCTAGTTTGTAACTTATATATACTTTAGTTGTAGGTAATTATGTTGCTTGAATTGAGCCAATAAATCGGGTGGTCGCCCCACTAAACTATTATGCATTTCTTGTCGAGGTACGGCAGATATGTTATTTGCGATATTACATTTTCGAACTCCATTTAGGACAGAACAATGGGCTTTTCAAGCAGGAAGACGCTCTATATTCTCTTAAAGCGCTAACTAGCACTGCAAAGGAAAGACCGAAAGGTCAGCGAGACGAGCAGTAGGAGATGCTAGCGTGTGTCCTAGTAAGTAGACTCTATAGTAACAGATCAATTGAAAAGTCCGCGGTCGGACACATAGATGGCGGTACTAGAATTTAATCCATATGATTTTTAGTTAGTCCTAACCTTCAAAAGACGCGTGTATAAATTTGACAGATGTCGGATCATTAGTTTGTGAATTATAGTATTTTCAGTGAAGCAACTTCTGTTATTGTGAAAAAAATGGATAAAAAGGAATTTCGCGTGTTGATAAAATATTGCTTTTTGAAGGGAAAAAATACAGTTGAAGCAAAAACTTGGCTTGATGACGAGTTTCCAGACGCCGCCCCAGGAAAATCAACCATCAAGGATTGGTATGCTAAGTTTAGACGTGGTGAAATGAGTACCGAAGACGGTGAACGCAGTGGATGCCCAAACGAGGTTACCGAAAAAACATTAGAAAAATCCACAAAATGATTTTGAATGACCGTAAATTGAAATTGAATGAAATAGCAGGCACTCTAAAGATATCAACTGAACGTGTACATCATATCATTCACGAATATTTGGGTATGAGAAAGCTCTGTGCAAAGTGGGTGCCGCGCGAGCTCACTTTTGACCAAAAACAACAACGAGTTGACGATTCGGAGCAGTGTTTGGAGATGATCAAGCATAATAAACCCGAGTTTTTGCGTCGATATGTGACAATGGATGAAACATGGCTCCATCATTTCACTCCGAAGTGCAATCGACAGTCATCCGAGTGGACTGCACACGATGAACCCGCCCCAAAGCGTGGAAAAACGCAACAGTCGGCTGGCAAGGTTATGGCGTCTGTATTTCGGGATACGCGCGGAATAATTGACTATCCTGAAAAAGGAAGGACCATCAACAGCGACTATTACACAGCGTTATTGGACCGTTTGAAGGACGAAATCGCCGAAAAACGACCGCATTTGAAAAAAAAGAAAGTGCTGCTTCACCAAGACAATGCACCGTGTCACAAGTCAGTGAAAACGATGGCAAAAGCCATGAATTGGGCTTAGAATTGCTTCCGCATCCACCGTATTCTCGAGATCTGGTCCCCAGCGACTATTTCCTGTTCTCAGATCTCAAAAGAATGCTCGCTGGGAGAAAATTTTCGTCGAATGAAGAGGTGATCGCCGAAACTGAGGCCTATTTTGAGTTGCTTCACTCAAAATAATATAATTCACAAACTAATGATCCGACATCTGTCAAATTTATACACGCGTCTTTTGAAGGTTAGGGCTAACTACAAATCATACGGATTTAATTCTAGTGCCGCCATCTATGTGTCAGGCCGGGGACTTTTCAATTGACCTGTTATACGAGGGTTGCCTGTTATGTTTCGGGATGTGGCAACCCTAGTGTTGCAATCCGGCAATTGACAGCTCTGTCGTAAAGTTGGACATTTTTGAGGTTATACGCACTCAGAACGTTTTTACATACGAGCGCTATTTGTGTTGTTTACAGTAACTTAAAAGATTCATCTCGCCCCAAAAATGGAATTAAATCGTCAACATTTTCGTGCGATTATTTTTTACAACTTTCGGCGTGGATTAACTCAGCAACAGTGCATGGATGAACTTAATTCAATTTTTGGCGATGAAGCTCCATCAAGGACCAGTGTTTATCGATGGTATGGTGAATTCAATCGTGGTCGTAGTTCACTCCAAGATGAATTTCGTGAAGGTCGTCCAAAATCAGTTGTTGTTCCGAAAACCATTGATGCTGTACGCAAACTGATATTGGAAGATCGTCATGTGACATATCGTGAGATTGAGACAACCTTAGGCGTTAGTGGGACCAGCATACATTCAATATTGCATAAACATTTGACTGTCAAAAAAATTTGTTCGCGTTGGATCCCACACAATTTGTCAATCGCCCAAAAAAAGGCTCGTGTCAATTGGTAGAAAGAAATGCTCAAAAAATACGGTCGCGGTGCTTCGAAACACGTCTATGACATCGTGACAGGTGATGAATCGTGGATTTACGCGTATGAGCCCGAAAGTAAACAGCAGTCGACTGTCTGGGTGTTTCAAGATGAACCAAATCCAACAAAAGTTGTTCGCGCACGAAGCACTTCCAAGCAAATGGTCGCCTGTTTTTTCGGAAAAACTGGACATGTCGCAACCGTACCACTAGAACAACGCAGAACAGTCAATTCTGAGTGGTACACAACCATTTGTTTGCCAGTTGTCTTTCAAGAAATCAGGAAAACCAACCGCCGAAGTCGGATCACTCTTCACCACGACAATGCGAGTTCTCACACATCGGCTGCGACAACTGCATTTTTGAGCAACCAAAACATCGATTTGATGGGTCATCCGCCGTATAGTCCCGACTTGGCACCGAATGACTTCTTTTTATTCCCGTACGTAAAAAACAAACTGAGAGGTCAACGTTTTTCGACACCTGAAGAAGCGGTCGCTGCATTCAGAATGCATGTGTTGGAGATACCTCAATCAGAGTGGCAAAAGTGCTTCGACAATTGGTTCAAACGCATGCAAAAGTGTGTAGATCTTCATGGGGAATATTTTGAAAAACAATAAAGTGATTTTCGATGATCAATATTTGTTTTTGTTCTCTAATCCCGAAATATAAAAGGCAACCCTCGTACTATATTACTTGCGATCCGCGCGTGATAAGCGAACGTATGTCTAGAAGATCCTTAAACACCACAATACATTAAAAGACCTATTTATAAAATTTCGTGTAGCAGTGTCGGTCGACTGAAGAATGACTTCATTGGCAAAACGTTTATTAGTTACCATACTCTACTAACGCTTTTTTGACGATGAAAATGTTTGCTTCAAATTGACTGAAATTAATTAAACGAAACAGTGAGTCATGACTTTCGACCAAATAAAATTCTTTTTGTTTCAGAAACTCCATTACCACTTTGTTATTATCCGCCCACTGTCCCCGACTAATTCATCACCAATTAAATATTCCTGACATGAGAATGGTCAATTCCGTCTCATTCCAATTGCATTACACCAACCGGTGGCGTTGCGTTCTCTTTATCGGTCCACAATTTAATGCCCCAATTAAGTCGTGATTTTTATTTTGCTTCCCAAAAGACAAATACCTCCGATAAGTCGTCCATCAGTAAACGCTAGCACGATAACCAGTTGTTGTTCTTTACATTGGGGCATCATTAATTGCCGAATAATCTGAACGGAATTGGCGAGGAATGTCAACTCGGTCTAGAGGTGGTCAAGCTTAATCGATGAGAAACTTCTTTGTTCCAACAAACCAGTGATGACATTGATGGATGGATCGCACGCAGAGTCCCTCTCGTGGCTTGTTCTGCTACCTTTGCCATCATTTATGCCGCCAATTTTCAGGTAAGATCCGGTTCTGAAGTTCGTTCTTTTGTATCGAGATAAAAGTGATTTGAGTGCTCATTAGTAAGACTCAATCGCAGAAATGTACACAAATCAGCGAAGGCTTGTATTGGGTTGCAGACGGATTCGCTGTGAGTCATGCTCGGCAGTTGGACAAAGTAATAACCAGGTTATGTCTCATCATGGTTGAGAAATAATTTGCTAGATCTGTCGAACTATTTATGCATTTTTCCTGTCCTCTGAGGAAAATTCATTCATAGGTAGTGGAGCATCGACTGTGTAGCGCCGCGTTAGCGTACGCACTACGGCTCTGTTAGGGAAAAACAAATACCTAAAAGCTCTGTAGACTAGTATCAGTCACAATACAATTGAGAGATATTTATTAATTCTGTCGGCACAATTCCCAAGATAAGGTTGATTGGTCGATTGTTGGTCTTGATTAATAACTTTGCATGCCAAAGATTTTTGTTGTGTGATTATCTATTGATCAACTCTAGGAATTAGAGGGACCCGTTGAGGGCATTCTTACACTACTATCAACAATTTTTCAATAAACATTTTAAATAAACCTTCATAAAATAAAGGAATCCGAGAATGGGGGAGTGGTGCAAAAGATTTAAAAAAATAATTCATAGCAAAAGTAAGAAACGAAATACACAAAATTAAAATAAATATCCTTCCGTCAAGATTTCGGTAAACAGAAAAGTAATATTCCAACTTCATCGAACTAAACATATTCAAACATTACAACGTAGTATGAAAGAAAACTCTCGAGGGTAACACGTAAAAAGGAAAAGAAATCACGCAATAGCCATCTGCAGCAGCAGTTTGTTTTAAATCTTCCTCATAATAACACTCAGTTGAGGGGATGTATCAGGCATTCTCATTTCCCAATAAACTTGCCAGCAGGTGATTTACTTTACAAAGAAAGGGAGGAATTCTATATCTATGTTCCTGAAGGGAAGTGACTGCACTTGATTACCCTCTGATAATCGCAACCGCTTCTTCCTGTTGCAATGTTCTTGTGGTTTTTGTGTTTTTGTCATTAATACTGGATTCCGTGCTGTGTATATTGACAGAAGGAGGTTTCTGGTTTTGGAACAAAAACGAAACAAGTTTTTAAAGCAAGGATGCGAGTGTTTTAAAGCAACTGCAACCGTGTTTTGACGTGGTACACCGGTGAATGAGAAGACCACATTATGATGTGCATCGTTTGTGTTCATCCGGGCGCCTTGATGGCACTGACACTGTCAGTATGTGATGATACCTTCGCGGTTTTAAGCAGAAAATATTGAAATATGGTCTCTCTTCCCGAGGGTGGGCACAACTACGTTCTTGGATATGGTAAACAAAAAGTTATCTTTTACTGTTCAGTATCTTCCCTGCCACATGTGTTTGGAATATTACCGCAACCCAACAGGAATGCAAAAATCATGAAAACCATTCGTTAGCGGTGTAAACGTTACCAGAAAACAGATGTGTTAGCCACAACGTGATTTGAAGTGAGTGTTTAGATTCTATCCAAAATGGAAAAGCATACTGGGGTTTCCTTTAAAATACTAAGAACTGTTCCACCAAAGGAAGCTTTTTATTTCATAATTTGGAATTATAATTCTGGGATGAAAGAGTATATACCTTTATTTGTGTACAGCGACAGAAAACTCCAATTGGTTCGAGAAGCTCTCATGGATCAATACTTAAAGTCTCAGCAAAAAACAGTAAGTCAAAGGATGAAAAGGACTATAGGATTGGTAGTACCCACGTGTACTGATTTTGTATGATAGAACATTGAATTATGAGAGAGACTATTTTATTTCATGCCTCTTCATCATTATATTTTAGCTAAATATTGACATCATAAAATATCGGTTTCATGGGACTGAAGATTTGTCCGTCGTCAAGTGCAACTACATAACATAAGTTTGGCTAATCCTAACCCTTCAGGCAAAATATGAACACCATCCTGGGATTCAGATATTTGCAAAATGTAATCTATCATTCTTTGAAGACATCGGCTACAAACTGTATTTTAGAATCTAAGAAAAAAGAGGAAATAAAAAATGGAAAAATCGAAAAAAGCCGAATCGACTACAAACTGTCTTGTTACGGCGCAAAACCCTCAACCGCTTAATACCTACCTCTTTGGAACCAGCCTCCGCCCTTAATCGTGGTACACCGAAAACCATCCACATAAAGGATGAAGCGCTCTCTAAGCCCTAGCATTGCTCCCACATATAAGATGTCCTCAAATTAATATTGGATTCTGTTGCGGATTCGCACTGGACACAACCAGCGAATTCGCAACTGAATGCTACCCGTGGCAACCAAATAACAAATGTCAGCAACCAGCTGACCTAATCGTATGTTTGTTGTCAAGCAAGAAAATAACAGACAATATCTCCCTCTTCGTTAACTACTTGGAACAATCAGATGTGCAACCGGAGCGATTCCTTGAATATCCGACCGATCAATTAAAATAAAAGTATTTTAAAAGTATTGTAGCGAGCTTAGGGTTCGCTGAATTAATTATTTTAAAATAAATAAGAGCCGTTAAATCGATTTTGAATTAATATAACACTTTATTAATTAGTCCGTAATACAACCGTTACTTATACCGTACACTTAACGATTTCTTTACTTATCGCTTCCGTACTTATCGCGTCTTTTACTTCTTCACGGCTTACTTCTCACTTATCACTTATTACTACCGCACTTATCGCTTGCTTCACTTTCTTGCTTATTACTCCTCTCGATCTGCGTGCGACGTATTTATACTGTTTCCTAATTCTGATTTGGCGTTTCGTTTCCGTCCGTTCCATAATCTCGACTTTTCTATTCCAGTTTTCCAGTACTTCCTAAAATAATCTAGTACTTTGTTTCGGACTTTCTCGTAGATTCCAGTACTGATTGTCATATGGGTCACAGTATAATCAATCATCACAACAACTAGTTTTCTTATTTGGGGGATTATTTATGGAGATTCTGCCGACAATTGGTTAAGGTACTCTTGTTTCCATTTCACAGCATTGTCTTTAGCAATTTTAGAACGAATACCGTGTGTTATATAATTAAGTTCATTTAATTATCACCCCCCCCCCCCCCCACCCCCCCCCCCCTATGAATAATTAACATCTCGTGTCTTCACATGCATATCCTTCCCTTCCCTCCAAATCACAAATTTCCCATTACAATAGAATATCCCCAAATACAATAGCTAAATAATTTAAATAAAATAAAACCCCTATTTAAAAACTTCAATCATATTGTACATAGCCATTTTCTCTCTATTAGCCATAGTCTCCCTACCGTCCATAGCCCAGCCCCCTATTAGCCATTTCACGTTTCTCGTTCGCTTTTGATATGTGCCTTTTGGCGATCAAATTCGGTTAAAGATTCAACCTCCTTATCTTCTTACCTATGACCTGACCTTCGTTCATGGTCAGTGCGTCATTTTTTTTAAATGTTTTTCGCTGATTTTAGATTTTAGATTGTTGTTTGTTTGATGACACATGTGATCGGGCCTTAAATATTTGTTTATTAAACACATGCGCTGGCGCACTCTCTAATACACTCAAACCCGTTTTTTTTTTTTGTGATTACCGTATATACAACGCCCGCACTTTACTCTTATTTCCTCTGAGGAGGACACCCACGCCCATACATACGCACACAAACGTCTACGCGAACAATACTTTTAATATTTTTTTGTTGACGAGCGACGATCGATATACATGGTGGCGCAAAATAAATCATCCAATTTGGTTTTTGAATTACTTTTTTACTAAATAAAAAAACCGATTTTGATTGATGGAAATCTGTATTTGGACCTATACAATTTTTTCTGTTAAATGGAAAAGATTATATCCGTCAAGTGGCAGCCGCCAGTGTTGATACACATATGTACCCGGCTGCAATTGTCTGAGGCTTGTTGGCATAAGCCCGCGACTTCAAGTAGTCCCAAGGAGAGAAATCTGGGATGGTTAAATCGGCCATGCAAAATCCCCAAAACGGGAGATTACGCGACCAGGAAACGGTTACTTCACAATATCCATAATGGCTCATCGTCATGTTGAAACCACATGTTCATCAAGCCCCGCTCATTCAATTCCGGCAATAAGAAGTCGTTTATCATGGCGCTGTAGCGTTCGCCAGTAAGAGTGGCCGTATTGCCGTTGGCCTCCTCAAAAAAATACGGCCCAAGCACTCCTCCCGGGTGAACGCCGCACCACACAGTGGCTCTTCGTACATTACACTTGGATTTCCTGTGCCCCAGAAACGAAGATTTTGGTTATTGACGTAACAGCTTAAGTGGAAATGTGCCTCATCGCTCATGATGATTTTCGACACAAAATCGTCCTCTTTAATAAAGGATGGCTTGACAGTAATTCATACGCGACTGGCGGTCAGCAGGCATTAACTGCTGCGCTGTGTGCACTTTGTATGGGAACATGTGTAAGTCTTTCACTAAAATCCGCTGTATGGTCCATCTGGTGATGTCAAATTGCTTGGCCCGTCGTCTGGTTGATGTTTCTTCGTTCTCAGCGACATTGACAGCCACAGCGGCGATATTGTCGGCCGAACGACCAGTCCGGTAGCGGCCACGCCTTGCATGGTCTCCTGTAGTTTCGCTCTGTTCGAGTCGAGTAGCTAAGCGCAGGAATGTTTTCTCAGTTGGCGCGGCACGAATAGGAAATCGACGTCGAAATTCACGCTGCGCTAATATTATAGCGTTTGGGGTTGATAGTGAAGAACGTGTGATTCGAACTGACGCTTTGACAGTTAGAATCACCAAAAATTGAACCAATGCGTACCACATCAGGCTACTGGCCGTGCTTAGAATTCGATTTTTAAACTCAAGTATATTTCACTGATGTGAATTGTTATGTTATCGCTATGGTATACGGCTCTGATGCATTTTCTTATTCGATTTTTGTTCGGTGTTCTTCACTATTTACTTGTGTATTGTGTGTGTATCTGTTAGAGACGCTACAACATCACCGACCGATTATTGGTAAAAAAAATCGACGCAATTATTCCAATCTCTTGCGGAGTTTAGCGCTACATTGCTTGTCTGTTTGTATACTGCAGCTGTCTAGTTTACAAATGTCAAATATGATTGACGTATGACGCCATTTGCAAAAATTATAATTAATTAATTTTGCGTCACCTTGTAGTTCGTTCAACGACTTTTCAGGTCCTGACTATAAATGGTGGCCCCGACATGATCTGTTCACACATAATACCTATAGTAAAACTGAGTTTTACTTTGTCATATTTCCGCAATGAACGCGGGCTCAATCTGTTTGCACTCACTTTCGCTTACACCGCTAGCTCACGTGGAATGTGCCATCGATCCGCACATCAAATTGGTTTTAACAAGGTCACTGGAGAAAGGGTAGTGCGGAGTTTACAAAACACACACACACGGCCAATATTTTGACGAGTTAGTGCTTCTCTTCTCGCCAGTTTTTCGTGTTCGTGTTTCGGGTGTTCGTTTTTCACGATCCAATAATTTTTATAAGATATACTAATAGGGATTATCGAACTGAGTAAAACTCAATTCATCTTAAAGCCAGCAGTGTCTCCTATCCCAGAAGGACCATGAATGACTCTTGTGTATTCGAACCCACGACACCTCAAACTCAAGCGGCGGTGCAAAAGCCTCCGAAGGGGCAATCTTCAATGCTCGAGAAACTACTTAGTTTCTCCCGCTTGATTGAAGATACTCGACCCCGATATGAGAAACTATCAACCGAGGCTGAGAGGGAGGCACTCCTTTTCACTGCATATGCAAAACATACCCTCCACAATGGATTCCAAAATTAAAGTTATCCTCATAAGCGTCAACTTCCTTGTTTCGCATTCCAAGCGTATGATAGTCTCTGACTTCATAAAGAAAAACCGGGCGGACGTGGTACTTGTAACCGAAACTAGGTTGCATCCATGTCACCGTCGCGTATTCCCAAACTTCTCCATGATTCGAAGAGATCGAACCCTCACTGGCGGTCCCACCATCAACGGAGGTGGCACTTGTATACTGGTTAATAGCGGACTTCGCCATGAAGCTATTGACCACTTTGAGTCCATAAAGGTGTCTGGGGCTGAACTGCATCTGGCTAATAATGGTAGAGTGAATATATACTCCGTATACCACTCGCATAAAACCAATAAACCTTCATAATAGGCGGCGATTTTAACTCCAGACATCCCCACTGGAACAACTCTGTCTCTTGCCCAAATGGCACAAAACTGTACCAATGGAACACCGCAAGCACCTATGACCTCAACTTCGAAATAGTCGCACTAGAGGTGACTCAATCCTGGACATATTTTTTGTGTCCAAAGACTTACTTCCACAAATCACTCCTCCTCAAGTTTCAGCGGGTGTATCTGACCACATTCATTCGCGGCTGTCGAGCATCCCGGGCTCATATCAGATACATACCCGATCATAGGCGGACAAATTGGGACAACTACAATATTACATTGAACGATAAACTCTACTAAGTCTCTCTTCCCACTGACGGGAACCTAACGACGGTTGAGATAAACAACGCTGCAAAACGACTTCACGAGATTCTAGTTGAAACTTCGGAGACTCATGTCCCGAAGTACAAATTTGAAAAGACCTATCAGATTCCCCATGACGACATTACTCTTCGTCTCATCCGGGAGCGTAAAAAGCTCTGCAGAATGAGATATCGTCACCGCTATACGCAAAGGGAGCCATTATTGCGATCCATTATTCACAATATTGGTACACTGATAAAACAGAGAATCCAAAACAATCGTACCCGACAATTGGAAGACAAGCTGAAGGGTATTCAGATGGACCAGAACGTTTATAAAAATGGTAAAAAGATATGTGGCACTTCTCGTATCACTGGGCCAATCATGCACAACGGTCTTGTTGTCAATAATGATGCCAATAAAGCAAATATCATCGGAGAGACCTTTCAAAATAATCACAAGCTCACTCTCGAGGATAGCGATCCGGACACTAATGCAATAATTTGTTCAGAGGTTCACAATAAATTAGACAACTTTATCGAGTCAATAGTTTCTTTAACTCAACTAACAGTGCATACTTCGACGACACACGTGATAATAGTCACGGTTTCGTCACACCAAATACCCTACAGAACCTAGTGAAATCTCGAAACCCAAAGAAGTCACCCGGTATCGACAACATGCCCTACTCGTTGCGAAGGCTTTCTCCTTAATTCTTTATTTAAGCTCTCCATTCTGCTCAACCATGCTTACAACGTGGGGTACTTTCCTCAAGCTTGGAAGCATGCTGTTGTCTGCCCAATTGCAAAAGCTGGGAAACCAAATTATCGCCCCTCAAGCTTTCGTCCTATTTTGCTCCTCACCTGCATCAGCAAAATATATGAACAGTTCATATACGAGAAGCTAAATAAATTTATCAGTGTCAGGAACCTAATACCTGACTTACAAATTGGATTTAGAAGAGCGCACAGCACCACCATGGCTCTCAACAAAACCACGTTTGCGTGCGCCTCTTTAATAAGGAACCCACCATTGCCGTGAGCTTGGACATTGAAAAGGCTTTTGACACAAACCTGGATTGAAGGTCTCGTTTTTAATTACTTAATACTGGCCTCAGTAAAACGCTATGTAGTATCATCTACCAGTTCGTTTTCAACAGAACCTTCCAAGTTCGAGTGAATGGGAAGCTTTCCCGAACTTTCAACGCCGCGGCAGGCGTACCACAGGCCTCCATTCTAGACCCCATCTTATTTAATATCTACACCTCAGATATTCCTCGCCCTATGGATGGTAGAGTAAACCAGATTTGCTATGCGGATGACGTCCTAGTGTACACGTCATCTAAAAGCCAAAACTCGCAACAAACCGACTCAACCGTCATCTGGACGGACTGTATCAGTATTACAGTCGATGGAAAATTCGACTTAACCCATCCAAAGCAGTAGCTATAATTCTGAGTAGTAAACACTCCCAACCTACTTCTCGATATTCACAGAATATGATACAAATATGTTAGGGGGTACTACGATTAGACCACAGGACAGGATGAAATACCTTGGGGTCATTTATACCACAAAAATGAACTTCATCAAACATCTGACCCACACTCTTCAAAGGGGCCTCGGGCGGTCTAAGAAACTGCACAACATCTTGAAGTGGAGCAACAAAGTTGACGCCAAAGTTAAGCTTCTCTGCTATAAGCATCTAATCCGATCTGGAATATCATACGCCTTTCCCATATGGTCCTGTATATCTTCGGCCCAAATAGAAAGACTTCAAGTCTTCGAAAGGAAACTCCTCAGAAGATGCATCAACCACTTTAGAAGGCCTGACGGTCACCATTACCCGAACTGTCACCTATACGAAGGTGCCTCTGTGGAGTAGGGGGTAGTGTGTCAAGTACGACACGGGTCCACTCAACTCCCCAAACACTTCACTGGGCGAATAGGACTCCGATCCTTCAACCACGGGAAAAGAAAAATGTAATAAAAAGAACTCAGTCTGCTTATTTAGTTGATTAAATGTACTTTATTTAACTTCTTGTTGACACTGTTTCTTTTATTTAATTCACTATCACTACAATGTTTATTGGGCTAGAACGTAGTACCAGAAACAGCGATTTAGTTTTCCTATTGTTCTAACGTATTACACAGGAACAGCGAATTAAGTTTTTCTGTTAACTGACTCTCCAATCGTTTTTTGGCAAAATTTGCTCCACGATGACATCGACTACTTCCCGATTGGTAATGACAAGGATCAATTAATACGCGATCGCACTCCGACGTGTACTCGGCGGGGGATGAAATTTGAAAATATTGCGGCGCGGCTGGCCGCGGTTGTAATAGAACAACGACTGACCGGTACTAGAAGGGGGAGATGCGCACGTGATGGCGGTTAGATAGTGACTTTTTATGTCCGGACCTGGTGGCGGTAGGCTAGCGATTGCCTGACGAATGAAAATAATTCATTCAATGCGTCGTGGCGGTGCGTTATAGCCAAATTAGGCTCGCTGCCAATTACAAAGAATCTTGGAAGAGTTGCTATGCTCGCATAAGAACTCAGTTCCAGCGAATTCTGGCCGTACAGGCTGGGTTGAATTCGTTGGTTGGGTGTACCGGGAAATTGGCTTTGGGAACGCGAGCGAGTATGGGCATGCATTTTCGGGGGAAATTGGAATTGCTTGGGTGCAAGCAAGGAATATCGTTTAGATAGAATATTAACCGAAGTCATTTCGGGGAAATGTATGCGGCTTGGTTAGTTGTTAATGTTCCGTTGAGGATTTGTATATGAATTTTGTTATGGCATATGAATTTCGGGGAAATCAAGATTGCTTGGTCACAAAGAGGAAATATGAATTAAGTGGAGAATTGACCGAAGCAATTTTGGGAAAATGAATGCGCGGATGATTAGAATATATTCTGTTGAATTATATTCTGTTGGGAGTTTGGAAAATGGTTTTTATTGCGGATTGGGAGATGTATGCTATTGTGGGTTTGTTTTTGCATGTTGGGTTAGGATTGTGGGTTGGTTCTCCGTGTGATATAGAGAACCCGCACACCTCCACTATCCCTATCGACGAGTACTTACTACAATTATCATACAAGTCCCTCGAAAGCATTCAGAACTTGTACGGGACTCTTGCGTTCTTGACCCTTCCCTCTTTCGATGTCTTCTGATCAGACCACCACAATTTCTTCTACAGTACAAAACTGAAAAAAACGCCCTTCCCAACAACACTCTCCTTTATAATAGAGGATTCCTGGACCCATCCCATAGGGTCTACTGCTGACACACTACAAACACGCACGCACAGTACAAGACAGCACAAACACACACTCATACGCACCGACCAAAACGCAGATTATCTGACGCCAAAGACGTGATCTGCGTTTACTACCGCACTCAAGACCTACCGGTCTTGTACGATTTCTTTCTCACCGTCCCCCCATCCAAGCAGTTACAGAACAATTGAACTAACCCTGTCGACACTATCCTTAGATACGTCCTTCCCCTTTTTTTCAGATATCTTGAGTCTGAGCCCAACATCTCCACAGATGTGGGTGATTCTGGTTATCGCAAGATAACCAGAAGCCAGAGACAAGATGAAGGACACATTTGTCCTTGTCTCCCTAAAGTCGGCCTTCCGCCGCCCCCCTATTTTTTTTTTTTTGGAGCTCCGAGTTGCAAAGAGACTTGACAGAGTGATAAAGATTAAGTTTGCAAAAGGTGGTGTTGTATTTGGATAATACAAAATCGTACTGGGCAAGACAATAACGCCCTTCGTCCAAAGCAGAGCCCGGCTCTAGAAGTACTGTACGCTAACCGAACAACTCGTTTGGCCAGCCAGCGCCGGAATACAGTCCACACGAAGAGAGGGAAGCCGAGACGTTGCCGGAGAAGGCGCCGTCCCCAAAGCAGTAATAGGTATATTTTAGAGGGACGCCTCAGCACATCGAATGGTTCTTTAGCCAAGCTATACGGGCGTGGAACATTCTGTCTGCTCATGTATTCGCCCGCGTTTATTATCTTGAGGCAGTCAATTCCAATGTACACTTACATATTCTTTCCCAGTCCTCTCCCTTTTCTGGCCCTCTCTGTATATTGGTAATTAAGGGTATCGAAAAATTCCTTTTATGCGCACGTATTATAAAAAATTAAATACATAAATATATATGCGCCTTATCTACTAAAATATAATTACAGACAGGTTAAGCGTGTCAAGCAATATGTGTACACTCGCACCGATTATCGTTCAGTTGGAATACTTGCTTTGATCGTAATCAAATTCAGAATCGTATTTAATCATGCCCCGTTTAATTCGGTGAATATGATTAATAATGCAACTTTCCGCTTGCGTGGGTTGTTATAGTCGTCTCCATTTGATACATGGCAATGGTACTAATTATCTGGTTACTAAAATCTACTCATTCCATTGCGTCTTCAGATCTTTAATATCCTCAATTACACTTAATACATCGCTTTTTTCCATTTCACTTGTATCATTTTTATAGCTCCTAAAAATTACTAAATGAATCTCGCAATGAGTAATCATACTCTTACCATTATTACGGTCTCACGGTTTTGTATTTTACTGAAAGAGTCCGTAAACGAAATCTAAGTAATACCAATATCACAAGCACAAATTGTAGCAAGGTTTATTTAATCATTATCCTTGTTCGACGGAGCCTAGTGGGAATACTGACATTCAACAAAATTGACCTACCTATACACCAGAACGACGGCGATGTATGCGAGCAAGGAACATTCGCTGAAAGTAAGAGTCCTTTCATACACAGGCTTCGTAGGGCAGTGTCAATAAAAGTATCAAATATCGGCACTAAGTGTACTTTAGTTGGATTGAGTTGAGTAAATGTTCAATTGTGGGTGCGGGTTCTCCTGAGAAAATGGTCTGAAAGTATACAAATAACTTACAAGGTCGTGTGACAACAAATTTACAAATGCACTATGGGAAAACATCTAGAGAACTTGTAGCAAACAATAGCCAAATTGGAAGGAGTCCTTAATTGAAATCCGTTTGACAAGCCATTTAGTTGAAACACTCAAAACTAAGTTGACATTTGTAATTGTGTTTGTATAAACAGAAAATTGTGTATTTATGTATTTACCTCGTTCTAGTAAAACCCTACATTTAAAATGTAGTTATTATATAAAGGAAACAACAACAATCGTTGAATGAAAAGCACAATCTGAAAAATTAAAATGGGGTCTAGAAGTTAACTATAGAGGAAGAATTTGTATGTCAAATTTAATTTAACTTACTTGGCTTGTTTAATGACTTTTTTCAAAAACAACCTAAAGCTTTATTTTATAAAAACATCTATTCCGTCCGACCGACAAAAATGCTGTAATCTACGACAGAGTTGGAAGAAATCCATCATAAAGACATTTGTCAGGCATTTAGTATCAAGTGTATAATTAGAATTAAAGAACAATAAGTAAGATTAACTCTTCTGAAAGCTACCGATCAAATGAATATTTTCATAAATAGGTGTTCGTATGGCTGGACAGTCAATAGTAATAGTGCTACGGTGTAACTTGTAGGTGACACACCATTGAAAAGAATAAAACATATAAAAATGTGGAGAATGAGGTTAAGGCTTAAAATTACTGACATTTTTGTCGTTGGTACGGATGTTAGAATTTAAAAAGTAACTATCAAATTAAATGGGAACATATTGTGAAGTATAAAAGAAATCGAACCTCTTACAGTGTGTAGTAATAAGATAGAATGGTATGCAGAACTCCGTTGCAAGCTCTATTAATTAATTGGTGTTTCAATTTAGAGTTTGTTAAATTTAAATTAAAAATTATTAAAATGAAAAAAAATATTAATAACAAGGTATTTGAAAAACGGCATTCGCTTAATATCTATCGGCCATCTGGGAATTTTGTAGCAGTTTTATTTGGACACACCTCACCGAGATTTTTTATATTATAAGAGGGCGATGGACCTTGGTTTCAGTGGTCATTACCTGGATTAGCTTTTGGCAGATGTGGATGCCAATAAATTAAAATACGAGGGGGAATCCAATATATACGGTCATTTTACTTTTTTGCTTATTTAGATTTATTTATTCGGCTTAATACAAGCTAATTACACTAGATATAATTCTTATAAACTAACTTAAACCTACTGTAGTAATTCAAAAAAAAAGAAAAAATCAAAAAGAAAATTATATAAGATATATATATAATTCAAAAAACATTTAATTACAAAAAAAATTAAAATAAGAAAAAAAATGCAAGGGGGGAGAAGAGGACTTCGGGGTAGGGGAGGTAGGAGGCTGGAGAAGAGCGAGTGTATGTGGGGGTGGCAAATGCGGCGTCTGTGAGACAGCGAACAGTGAACGGCATATGCGTTGGAATAAGTACGGGTTGTGTGAGGATAGACTGTGCGCGGGGCAAAGTCGGCGGGGGGGGGGGGGGGGGGAGTTTGAGTGCAGTAGATGTAAGGTGGAAATCGAAGTCGATAGGCTAAGAGTTTGCCCACCTCAGCATTCGCGAAATGGGTGCGTTAGACCCGAAAGAAGTGTAGTGGGTGGGCAGATAGAAGAGACGAGGGTTTCGCAGGTTACGGGGGTTAGTGTGAAGTGCAATGATGGAGAGCAAGCTTGGGTAGTTGATTACGCCTGAAAGGAGACGGTGGATGAAAAGGATATCGGCAAGAGTTCTGCGCTCCTCAAGTGTGTTGAGGTTAATCAGATGGAGCCGGCTTATGTATGGGGGGAGAATCCGAGGATTCTCCCAGTTCAGTCCGCAGAGGGCAAAACAAAACGACGTCGCACGCTTTCGATTCTACGGATATGGGACGAATAGTGTGCAGACCAAACCTGACTAGCGTATTCAAGAAGGCGGCGGACGAAGGCTATGTAGAGAGAACGGGAAACGTAAGGATTAGAGAATTCCTTAGACCAGCGTTTCACAAACCCAAGGGCAGGGTTGGCTTTAAGAATAATATCATCAATATGCTGGATGAAGCTAAGCTCCCTGTCAAATAAGATCCCGGGGTCACGTATCGAGGGTACAGATGATATCTGCTGGTTTAGCAGGAAGTAGGAAGGGGTGGGGGGACGTTTGCGGGAGAAGGTGATGGAATGACATTTGACAAAGTTGAGATCAAGCAGTTATTACGGGACGAAGTTGAGAAGCTGTCGAGATCCGTTTAGAGAAGTGAGGAGTCGAGAGGAGAGATGATCGTTTTGTAGAGTTTGGTGTCGTCCGCATAGAGGGAGATGGATGAGTATTTAATAATGGAGCCAACGTCATTGATCATCATCAGCATCGGCACTAAAACCGGAATCCGGTCTTGGCCTTATTTAGCAAGTCTCTCCACGGGTATACGGCCCTTATCCGAGACTTGTTAAATTGTCCATAATATGTTTTTCCGGGCAAGGTTATTAACCTTGCGCCGCAGCGTCATTGATGGTAAGGATAAATAGGAGGGGGCCTAGGTGACTGCCTTGCGGAACCCCTGACGTGGGAAAAAGAGGATTGGAAAGGGAGGATCTGAATTTGACACGGTAGGATCGATCATTCAGATAAGAAGATAACCACTTGATCAATAGGGGTTCGAAACCTAGGGAGGACAGCTTAAAAAGGATGAGATTATGGGAGATTTTGTCAAAGGCCTTGCTGAAATCGGTGGTGACTACGTCGACTTCGTTGCCATTCTCTAAGGCACGGAGAGTATGGGATGAGGACTCGGTCAGATTGGTTGTGGTCGACCTACCCGCAAGAAACCCATGCTGGTTGGGTGAGATAATCGATTCACAACGGAAAGATAACGCGTTGTAAAGATCCCTTCGAACAGTTTAGGGATTTGAGACAGTTTGGCGATGGGGCGGTAGTTGCTTATATCGTTTTTAGGCCCCTTTTTATATATGGGGGTAACATGGGAGGATTTCCAGATACTAGGGAAGATACCTTGTGAAAGGGATAGATTGAATATCTTTTATATCAGGAGAGAAAGAGAAGAGGAACATTTCTTTAAAAATACAGCTGGGAGTCCATCAGGTCCAGGGCTGAACTCGTCTTTGAGTAGGTTTAATTTCTCCTCAACTACGTGATGCTGAATAATTTGTAAAGGTAAAGGGGCCGAGGGAGATTTCGGGCAAGTCTTTGAAGTAAGACCGATTGGGTTCGAAGGAGATGTCTGTGAAGGATTTATTGAAAAACGAAGCGAATAGATTGGCAGTAGTTAGGGGGTCAGTTGAAGTAGTCGCGCCATAAGAAAGGGAATTAGGGATAGGCGTCGGATTTATGTTTGTAATTTATAAAGTGAAAGAAAGATTTGGGATCATTGATCAAGTTGTATTGTGTTTTTGTGAGGTAGTTGGAGTAGAGGGAGTTGTAGAGTTCAGAAATTTTATAAAAGGAGCCGAGATAGTTGGAGTAGTTTTAGATGGAACGCGTTTTGAGGAAAATGTTCCACAAGTTATTTCTCTTGTTCCGAAGAGTGCGGAGTGTGTGGTTGTACCATGGCGATGATGAAACCGGTGACCTGTCACGAGAATAGGGGACATATAGGGCGATGGCATAGTAGATCTCCTTATAGAGAGTGGCAGTACCTTCTTCTACCCCCAGATGATCAAAGCGAAACGCCGTTTTGCTAAGATGCTCATTTAGAAGGCGGAAGTTAGCTTTGTGGAAGTTGTAGAAAAAGCTGTCGTAAGGTAGAGAGGGCTGGGTTTCATGATCAAGATATAGGGATAAGAGCAGCGGTGGGTGGTAATTATCATTGGTAGAGAGGGCGTGTGGACTAGGGGCGACTGAGGACTTGTGTGGGTCCGTTGTGAACACAAGGTCCACTTGTCTCCCCATATGATTTGGGACATTGCTTACTTGATGGAGGCATGAGTCGGTGAGACCGTTTATAAAAATACGTTGCTTGGAGCTGTTGTATTCCAGAATACTACCCTTATTCGCTTTAACACTAACTGATGTCCTTTCAAACACAACCCTTAAAACTACATCCTCACATATCTTACATTCTCAGTTAATACAGCACATTTCATAAATAAACAGACACTATATTCTATATCCAGTCACTTACAGCACATTTCATAAATATGCCCTTTTTCATAACAAGCACATTTTTCATTTCAAAACATGGCCACTTTGATTTTCGTTCAAAGAGTATTCAAAATTCTAAGTCACAGAGACTTCTAGATATCATCAATCAACATATATTAGTAGTAAGAATCGTTAGTGAAATATCAATTTTTCTGTTCATTTTTCCGTAGGAATATTTTTACCTTGGAACTTTTAACTTTTCCTTTTTACTAACAATTTTGTCCGATAGATATTATTTCGAATATTCTCTTTCCAGTATTTCGACGACATTTCCGTTTTGTCTTTTTTGCCGAATTTTCTTTCTCTACAGCTTTGAGACCAAATTAACTTTCTTTTTCATATATATTGAATAACTAAAAGAAAGGCCATTTTTATATACCGTATTTTTAAGAAGTGATTTTGCCATACATTGATTTCAGAGTTTTCAAGATTACGAGTCCGTATTACACGAGACAGGCGGCTAGGCAGGGGGAAGAACAAATCCACTCTCTACAAATACACCATAACCCCCCTGAAATGGCTCTTTCTGTCGGAATTTCTGATGTTTTTAGAATCGTCCCTACTTTTGACGGAAAACCCTGCGACCTAGATAAATTTATTTCCGGGGGAGACGTTTTATTTAGGTCTATAAAAAGGGCAGACCCGGAGATATATGAAACATTTTTGGAGCTAGTCAAAAATAGACTAGAGGGTCCTGCCTATGATCTAATTAGGTATAGCACAATTGCTAAATGGGAAGATTTAAAGGATAAACTTGAATCAGAATATAAAGAGGAGCAATCTCGGTCAACGGCACACAATGAGTTGATATCCCTGAAACAAAACTTCAGAGAAACCGTTCGGGAATACGGAGATAGAGTTGCGAATGTTCTGAGGACGCTGAACTCTGCTACGTGTGAAATAACAGCAGACGCGGTGGTTAGAGAATTCTTAATAGAAGAAAACTCAAAATTGGCAGTGCAAATATTTGAAGATGGTCTCAAGAATGAACAACTGAAAATCCTAGCCAAAGTCCATGGGGGAAGTAGTTTAAAACAGTCTATTGCACATGTAGTATCACATGCTGCTCGAATGGACAACTCTCCCAGGCCATATAACTATAATGACAGATTTAATCGAATAGTCTGCCAAACCTGCGGTAAGCCAGGTCATTCTCAGGACACTTGTTATCGGAACATGCAGTCCAACAATTTTTCGAATAGACAACCAATAAAAAGAGAATATAACATTATATGCAATTTCTGTGGACGGAATAATCACACAGAGAACGAGTGTAGATACAAGATATCTAGGAATGGACCATCCTTAACAAATTACCAACAAGGTACAACAACGCGTAATCCATTCCGAAATAATCCTGCAAACACCGAAAATCGTTTTAGTGAAAATCCTAGAATCACCAATAGACAAAACGATAGGCAAAATGTTCACTTTTCTCGGGTGCAAGAGTCGGAAAACGAGGCCTGACGCCAACCCAAGTTTATGGAAGACAGACAACATTTTTCTATTTATAACATTATATCTTTGGCAATAGATAACGACAATTTTAATGAAGCTCCTAACCAAATAACTAAAGCGATACAGATAAACGAAGAGAAAACAAGCACTAATATAAATATTCCGATTCATACTCCAATTTTGGAAAATAATTCAGCAACACAGACTGAAAATTCGAAATTTTCAGCAGTAGTAAAGACTGAAATCCCTAATATTTCGGATATCCCTATTGACAACACAGACACTTCAGCAACCAAGACTGAAAACTCAGCAATATTAAAGACTGACAATTCAGAACTTGCAGAAAATACACTAACAAAAATCCCTCACATTTCGGCTATCCCTATAGACAACCCCGACACTTCAGCAATAAAGACTGAAAATTCAGCAGTGGTAAAGACTGAAGATCCAAAAGGTGCAATAAAAATCGAAACCCAGGTCAGTTCAGTAGCTAACACTGAAGAACACCATGTTTCAGCAGCAAAGACTGAAGGATTAAAGGTTTCTACAGCAGATATAACTGAAGAAATAGTTCAAACAGCAAATAAGACTGGGAACCAAGATGTTCTAACAGCAAATAAGTCTGAAGAACTATACGAATCAGTAAATGAGACTGAGAAACTAAACGATCCACCAGCAATGAGTAAGACTGAAAAGGTAAACGTTCCGACAGAAATTAAAGCTATAGAAAATGATGACATTGAGCCGAAAACACTAAACATTTTAAATAACGATACTGAACAGCAACACGAAGTAATGAAAATTGAAAATAATAATTCAATTAATGAAGTTAAAGCTATAGAAAATGATGACAATGAGCCGAAAACACTAAACATTTTAAATAACGATACTAAACACCAACACGAAGTTATGAAAATTGAAAATTATAATTCGATTAAAATAGGTATTGAAAAGAAAAACCTTATAAATACCTTACAAATTAAATTTTACAACAATAAACATGTATTCGAACACAAAATAAGAAAAAATAAAAAGGTATACAGTCATTTAGGACAACTGAGATCATTTCTTAAGAAAATGTTTGGTATTATGCAATTCTATGCAGTCATCATAATAATAGGCCCAAAAAAGTTTTGGAAAATTTTCCATAAATTTAAGGAAAAGATAGACACTTAACAAATGGCCTTTGTTTTTATTCAATATATAAAACAATTGTAAGAAATGACGGAAACGAAAAAAAAAAAAAAAAAAAAAAGGTAAAAAAGGGGAAGAAAGAAAGAAAATTTAAAAAAAAAAAAAATTTTATTATATACTGGGATATAATATATTTTAAAATATATATTGGGATATAATTCGAACGAAAAAGAGAATTTTGAGAAATAATATTAATTATATATATAGAAAAAAAAAAGTTGTTGGATAATAAAAGAAAAGCTTCCAAGTGGAAATATTAAGTTAGTTAGAAATATTTAAAGTTAGTTAAAAGATAATGTAAGTACACTATAAGTAAACTTTTAGATTATTGTAACCTATTCATTTCATAAATAAACAGACACTATATTCTATATCCAGTCACTTACAGCGCATTTCATAAATATGCCCCTTTTCATAACAAGCACATTTTTCATTTCAAAACATGGCCACTTTGATTTTCGTTCAAAGAGTATTCAAAATTCTAAGTCACAGAGACTTCTAGATTGTTTTGTTCAGTTTATACGCCACAGTCAGTTAGAACAAAATGTTCTATATAAACAAGTAAATTTATATGAAAAAAATAGAAAGAAGAGAGCTCAGCTTGAGATAGCTGAGTTCAATAAAATAAAAATAAAATCAAATAAAATATAATTAAATAAAAACTATAAGTATTTTAATAAATATAATAACCTCCACGCTCTTCCCTCGAAAGAGGAAGCACGGCGACTGGAGACGTAACAGAGCTAATGGGGTTTGAAACGTAGAAGGCTTGTTCGTCAGCCAATGTCCATTGGAGATGGGAGAGGTTAAAATCGCCAAGAACGACGATATCGTCTATTGAGGTATTTAACTCGGTTAAGTTATCTACCGCTTCTATTGCGAGTTCGTATGACACGCTGGGTGGCGAAGGAGATATATAGAAGCAGATAATGAAAAGAGACTTAGGGCGCTTGTCGAACAAGTTACGAGCTATATAATCTTGTGTGCGGCTGTTGTTTGGTTTACGAAGAGTAGAGAAACCGGCTTGGATGACGGTCGCCCTCAATTTTGTAGTTAGTACAGCCATGAGCGCGCAAAAGGTATTACGTATGTTGGGCAACGGATTATTATAAAACTTTTAACAAATGGAGGCGTTAAACTCTCGGAAATGTTTTCTCGATTGAAGCACAGTTTGGTGATGATACACTGTCTCAGAATCGTGTGTATACATGGGCCAGAGACTTTAAAGCTGGGCGAGAACGTATCGAAAACGAAAGTCATGATCGACGCCCAAGGATAAGTCACACAGATGACAACATCCGTGCCTTTCGCGAGCTTATTGAAAGTGATCGCCGCTTAACTGCTGAACAAAACTCATCAGAAGTGCGTATCACCTATGAAAGTGTTCAAACCATTATCACTCATGATCTTAGCTTCTGTTGCTTGATGGGTTCCGAGGTTATTGACTGTAAATCAAAAACAGATCAGGTCGGAGATCAGTGGAAGACTTCTGGATCGAATTCGACATGAAGTGGAAGATTTTTTGAAGCGTATTGTCACATGTAATGAGACGTGGTTACACCATTATACTCCCGAGAGGAAGACGGCAAGTAAGGAGTGGCGAAGGGAGGATGAAGGCTGCCCAGTGAGGACCAAAAGTCGTCTCTCAGCCGAAAAGGTTCTTGCAACGATTTTTTTCGACACAAAGGGAGTTTTAATGATTGATTTTCTTCACGAACAACGAACAGTGAATGCACCCTACTACTGTCAGTTGTTACAGTCGGCAAAAGCCGAGTATGGAAACAAAGGGGATATGCTCATTCGTGATGTCATTCTTCTTCACGACAACACCACGTCCTTGACAAGGAGGACATTGGAAGAAATGGGCTGGGAAACCCTCAAACACCCGCCGTATAGCTCAGACTTGTCTCCCTGTGACTATTTTTCGTTCGCACCCTTGAGGAATCACTTGAAGAAAAAAAGTCGAAAGTAATGAAGAATTCGAGGAGCACGTGCTCAATTAGCCCAACTCGCCCTAAATCTTTCTACGAAGAAGGGATATTACCTTACAAATCGGTGGCACATGTGAAGATATTGAAAAATGAGTATATTGAAAAATGTTGATACTATAGTTAGTGGGTAACATTATTCAATACATGTATAAAAAGAAATGACCGTTTATATTTGATTCAGCCCCGTATATAACATATAAGTGGCGCAAGACTAATGACCTTGCCCGGAAAAAAACAAATCATTATGGAAAATTTAACAAGCCTCAGGACTTGCTAAATAAAGCCAAGACCGGTTCCTGGTTGTAGTGCCGATGATGATGATGATATAAGAATTGGCGCTGCATATCATTCGCGAGATGTTAAAGCCATCAGAGATGTGATGGGCTGGCAGATAAAATAGACAGGTGTTCCGTAAGTTACGGAGGTTAATATTACACGGGATAGAGGAGAGAAGGATTGCACAATCGACCGAACCTGGGAGAGGAGAAGAGAATGACTGCGTATATGTGTAAACATGGTTAGGTTAATTAGTTTGGGACAAGTTGTGAAAGGGAACACAGACAGGCGGTTTCCCAACGCAGTCCACGGAGGGCAAAACGTAAGATTTGATATTGAAAGCTCAAGCTCAAGAAATCAACTTTTTCAATATGGGTTCGAAACTCATGCAGAATAATTTAAAAAGTTTTAGTTCGCGTGAGATTTTATCGAGAGATTAGTGAAACCGGTTGCAATAAGGTCGACTTCGTTGCCGCTCTCTAGTGCTAGGAATGTGCGGGAAGTGGGTTGAACTAAATTAGTGATGGTACGGCTACCACCAAGAAAGCCGTGGTGCCTGAGTGACATAAATGATTTGCAGTGGAAGTATAACTCTTGGAACAGAATGCTTTTAAAAACAATGCTTTTAGAAATGCGGGAAAGTTTGGCGATGGCGATGAAATGGTAATTTGAGACGTTGCCTTTGAGTCCCTCTTTATGTATGAAAGTGATGAAAGGAGTTTTCCATATGATCAGGAATTCACCTTAAGAAAGTGACAGATTGAAGATAGTCGACGGGAGGACGAAAGAATGGAGAAGCATTTTTTGAATATGGAATATAGCGAGGAAACCATCTGGACTGGGAGTAAATATGTTTTTATTTTCGGTTAGAATGAATGGCAGACCTTGTAATTCGCATACCACCCCTCAGGCAAGCGAAGCAATACACTACAATAAGTCTTCAGAGGCTCTGTTTCTGTTTCATATAATGCATTGTCAATAAAAATATTACGATTTCCGTTAACAAAGTTATATTTAACAAAATAACTTCTTAACGAACAGTAGGGCGCAATGAAAATTCTGCTCTGGGGGTCAGAGCGACTTTATTATAAATTGATGGTTATTTTTCTCCAATATTAACGTCAACGCCTCATTTGACGCAGCAGCAAACAAAATGGGGTACTGAGATATTGTGAAGTAATTCATTCCACGTAGTGTGAAAAGTATCAAAACCAAGATGAACACGTGACTTTATTCTGATGCCTAAGAAACCAGTTGGGGTTCACTTGTTAAATTTCTGGCAGTCTAAATAAATTCAAAACAATTCAAAAAGAAATCGGGGACAATTCAAGAGGACCAAGTACTTTTTAAATAACATTTAAGGTCTAGACGGGTTATCAATAGCATTATAATATAAACAGGTACAATCATCATCATCATCATCGACACTACAACCGGTCTTGGCCTTACTTTTTAAATCTCGTGGCTTGTTAAATTTTCCATAATAAATCATTTTTAAGGGCAAGGTTATTAGCCTTGGGCCAAACAGGTACAGTGCTGACTACAAAGAGAAAAGGAGAAAAATCCAAACATACCCATTAGGAGAAAACTACGAACATACTCGTACCCTCTGTACACGATTAACACCATCCAATTTCCTTTTTCCAGTTCACATGTATCCTCTTTGTTCGGTAAAAAATCCCGACATAAGCGCCAATTCAAGAAATTGCGATAGGACACATATATCTCACTATTCAAAGAACATAATGAACGCATATACGGATGGTCGTGAATGACGTCGGTATTATTGTTCCTTGATGATAGTGGATGCGGTGTACTCGAAAACCAACAAACGGAGGGTATTGTAGACGAGCGTAGATACGAGTGTGAATACAATATAAACGGTAATTTTACTTTTTGCGAGCTAGATAATATTGTGCGTGGTTGTTGTTTGGTTTATGAAGAGTAGGAGAACCGGGTTGGCTAGCGATTTCGCTCTACTTTGTATAGTACAGCCATGAGCGAGCAAGAGGTGCAAACGTCTGTTGCGCAACGTGTTATTATAAATTTTTTAACACATGGAGGCGATAAACCCTCGGAAATTTTTTCTCGTTGAAGGCGCAGTTTGGTGATGACACACTGTCTCAGAATCGTGTGTATACGTGGGCCAGGGAATTTAAAGGTAGACGAGAACGTATCGAAACTGAACTTCATGATCAATGCCCAAGGACAAATCGTACATATGACAACGTACGTGCCGTTCAAGAGCTTATTAAAAGTAATGGATTGAACACCTTCATAGCTTATGCCCACTTCTGATGAGATTTCTCCAACAGTTAAGCGGCTACCACTTTCAATTAGTTCTCGAACGGCACGGATGTTGTCATCTGTACGACTTTCTCCTTGTATTTCGAAACGTGAAACACCTGTTTGTTTTGTTTCTTTACGGGAGGACAACTTTGCAAGCGTACAAATATTGGTGGAAAGGAGAATATTCACCAGACCGAAGCAGACAATTGCAGATGCCGGTAAGATTTCAGACTTTCCACGTGCCTTAAGAAATGTTTTATCCCATTTACATTCCTGACTAAATAAACGTGGATAACAGAAGAAGAAGGTAAAACAGAGCGTCAAAAAATAAAAGCCTGTCGGGCAGTACTTTGAAGAAATAGATTTCGATGATTGGACAAAAAGAATAATTCTAATATATCCACAAAAGTGGATTTTGAACCCTTAAATGTCAGAGCACAGTGCAAGCGGATGGAGAGGAAGTGGATAAGGAAAGGAGGTGTCGATGTATATTGGTCTTGAAAGTCTGGACATCACAACGCCCAAGAAACATATGATCAGGCAGAATATTCCACATTCGTGTGGTTCGGCTAAAGAATGACTCTCTATGTTTATTTGTGCGCCTGAAGTCCACTTTCAACGTGAACTGATGCGCGTTCACAGATTGACTGGTATCACGGGAAATGTCTGATGGAGCGGAACACATTCAGTAAGTTCAGTTGAGCAACGACCGTGGTAATACCTATAGAAAAGAGATAAGCATAATACGTTGCGCCTGTGTTCTAACGACGGAATTGATCGACTTACGGCTGGGTCCCCAATAAGTTTCACTGCTCGTTTTTGCATCCTGTCGAGCAATGCGACTACATTGCTTTCACCGAGGTAGTGGATGGAATGGCTCCACTTTTCGATAAGGTACGCCATCAGATCTCCTGTGAACCAATTGCTTCGAAAGCCATATTGGCGGTCATTGGGGAGGTCATTTGATTTCAGGTATTTCGAAAGTTGACGGTTGATAAGAGATTCCATTACTCTGGAGAGAATAGAAGTTAGTGCTATGGGTCGATAAGAAGAAAGGGATGATTTGTCACCTTTTTGGGAATTTTCTGAATGTTCGCTGACTTCCATCTATTTGGGAAACGGCCAGTAGAATAAGACAAATGGAAGAGTTTCCGCAGTGGTTTGGCGAGTGAAGAGGACCAAGAAGATTGGAGGAATGCCATCCGGACCAGCGGATTCGTGTGCGTTTAGCTCTTTTAGTGCGTGGGCAACAGTACGCGTTCGGAAGCGAATCTGGCTCATGTTGTGCTGCTTATGATCAAGTTGAGGTGGAACTGATGTGGTATCAGGCAGCGTTGAGTTGGCTGCAAAATGTGCAGCAAGTAAATCTTTCACGGTTTTTCTCAGTATTGTTTGGTTTATACAACCGAAAGCTCAACTCTTTAGCCTTAATGGCTTTATGGGGGGTTAAGTCGTGTGCCAGTATGACACGGATTCACTTACCTGCCCAACACTTGCTCTACCGTTGTTCGTAGAAATAAAACGCACTTTTATTGAATATGTTTTTTTATTTTGGTGAAAGTTATAAAGTTTGTTCAGGCTGGACATTCGGTGGTTTAATTACAATAGAAGAGGTTTGTTCCTCTCTTAACCACACACGGACATCAGCTAATGGTTATTGTATTCCTTAACGAGAAAATGTTTTAATTTGCTAATTGAATTAATCCACATGAAGAAACGTTTAATTTGATTACCGTATTAATTCACAGGCCAATGTTTATTTTACAGGGACAACAACGAAAACACTGTGGTACAATTACTAAAGGCGCTCCGTACCGAATGAAGTTGACAACCACTCGATGGCTCAATGATAATCCTCGCCTTTAACGTGTGGCTTGACCAACCGCGGTGGTGGTAGACATCTGACTCCTATTATTTTTAGTATTGAACCGAACAGCACAACGGCAAGACTCGACTTTTCTCTTCAAAGCATGAAATTTGACTGTTGTTGTTGCCGTCAAGATCCACTAGCTGCAGTGGTGGTGAATTTCCTTCGATCTGGGAGGAGGACCTCCGATCTTTTCATTAGCGTCGGCCAATGGGCGATCGGTTTGATTTTGTTGGCAAGTTTCTATGAGGGACCGTACAGGTCAGGATAAACACCCATTCGTTGGAAACCAAGACAAAGAAAATGCGAAGGGTGCGCACAAGGAAATTCAAATATCCGGCTGATCAAATAGATGATCGCGAACGGAGGCTGGCTGTAGTTTTCGGGTGAACGATGGAGGATAGATATTTTTGTTGATGTTAAGTCAACAGAAACTTCGCCAACGATGGCAAGGGACCAGGCTGGGTGGCTGTATGTTTGGTTTGGGAAAGCATCATAGGGCATGGCCATTAATATGATTGTTTTAATAACAATCATGAGTCGTGTGAAGCTCGATGATCGTTCGTCGCTTGGATGACCGATCATGAGGAATTTGCCTTGCAGATGTGCAAGCATACGACTTATCCAGGGTGGCCATGGACCAACGGATGGCTGGTAAAATAAACACTGTGAGGTTACTGTGTGTTTGGTTTGAGGAAAAGCAATCGTGGGACACGGCCGTTGACTGGATTATTTAAACAATCAATTATGATCGGGTCCAAATCGATGATCGGCTATCGGTTTAGGCGATCATCGTTGGAAATTTGGCTTGCACATGCGCAAGCAAGCAAGATGCCCGGTATGTCTTGCTTGTGGACCAACGGATTGTTCTAACAAGAACACGCTGCAAGATTGGCGTGTGTTTACCAATCATGCTGGCAGACGAGCTGAGCCGATCGGGTTGGCATATGGTTCATGTATTAACGGAATAATTTAATTGATGTGCATACCTATGGTGAGGTTTTACTTTCAGGTGAAAGTTAATGAAAGGTAGCTTACGCTGCTCGATTGCAGGTAAGTAAAGTGGCTTGTGGAGTGAGGGAAAGGCAGATTGGTACAAGGAAGCGTGTGGTTCTTAGGGAATGGTTTAAAGAACCCCCACAGCTTCTCTGCACCCGGAATCGAACCACATATTTCTCTTCGGTTTGGTACTCTTTACTCTGTGTGCAATAAAGGTCCGCATGCCAAGTAGAATCGTGTCTGTCAATGTGTCCGCTATTGAGTGAACATTGTTACTGAGGAAAAATAACAACCAATTTAACCTCCCAAAAAACTCGCTCAGACCTTCCCAGTTGGCTTTCTCGTAGAACCATACTGTTCTTTTGCGAGCTTTCTCATTAACGATACTGTTGACTAGAGCAAATTTAGCTGACACGACACAGTGGTCTGAAGTGCCCAAGGGCGAAGAAACTTCAATTGTGTATTTGTTTGGATGGGAGGTGAGAAACAGGTCCAGTGTGTTGGCGAAATGACCATATATATCTGGTCCCATGTTGGCTCATTCACAAGTTGAGTTAAGCTATTTGAATCATCAAAAAGCTGGACATATTGACCTACAGGCGTTCTTGTTCCGGAGTGACGAAGCCCGCAAGAACGATTTCAGTGTACGGGTATAGGGTTAAGATCCTATCGATAGAATCAGACGGAGCATCAAATTCGTTAAAGGATGCATTTCTAACCAAGTTTGGACTTCTGTAAAGAATGCAATAATGTATGATATGCTTACGAACGTGTAGTTTTAGCCAAGAGAAACTAAATTCTGGGTTGGAACAGAGCCCATATTGTGGCAGAAGCTGATAAGCAATATCATTTCGTATGTATGCGGCTATATAACGATGTGGAAAGAACAATGGCACTAAGTTATATCCAGGTAGATTAAAAGCGGAAATATCGCATGCAAGCATGGTTAAGAGGATAGATAGATAGATAAGCCCAAATAGCTATTAGTGGACTTATCTCTGGCGTTTTTGGAATAATTAACATGGAATTTTTACTCGCCTTTACTGACAAGTAAATCACACTATGGTAAATTTGAACCCTTACACGACGAACGCAATAACTCCTTAACGCAGTGCTTAGATTCGATGCGTAAAGATGTTCCATGGCCGGAATGTAATACATCAAATATTACACCGAACTAGGGGCAATCGAAATTTCTGGACATTTATGAAAGACATTAAAAACAGTTTCGCTTCATCCATTCCCATCGCTCACAACTGATGACAATCAAGTTCTCAAAGTATACCAGTTTTGCATTTCGCAGTGAAATCCACGCTCTCCATATATCAAATCGCATCTGCCTCTCTACTCGAACGCAAATACTACGTCACGAATTAAATTCACACACCAACTCATATTGACAGACAATAATGAGATCTTATATTTTAAAAATACTCGCGCTATGAATATCGACGCTCATACTTTCATAAAAAAGTGCACTTTCCAAAATTCAAATTACTTTTACGAGGCAAACGATTTCAATCGATAGAAAATATAAATGGGAATTAACGAATTAATTAGGAATTACGATTGAAATCGAACCCGGAAAATATACGCTCTGTAAACAAACTAAATGATAGAACGCCCTCAAACTTCACGTCAGGATAAAGGGGAGATTGCGCCAACTTAGTGCCAAAATTCCTTTAAGTGGGGTTTTGAAATGATCAATTCCTGGTGCTGTGGGGAAGAAGTATGTTGCGCCGGCGTACGGCGCTGGTTCACTTTCTTCCTCCATCGTAAGTTCCCTAAACACCAAAAGAAAATTCCACTGTTCTGCCGAATACATATTTTAATCAAAGCGCTCTCACATTGTTTGTTAATTAGAAAGTTATCTTATGGTTAATTAACTGAAAAACCTGAATTAAATGTCACTGGAATCTTTTACATATTTTAATTTAAGCACACTCATTGAATCGTTCGAACGTACACAATTCCCGACTTGGTGATAAACGTTAATCACGCGACTCGCGATTGAATTTCGCGTCCCCGTGCGCACCGGGGAGCGGGAGTGACACGACCGGCTCAGTCGGTGGATGAAAAAGGACTCAGCGATGTCAATTTGCTAGGAAATGAAATTCGATCGGCGGTACCGGCTTTCTTAATTTAGGGTGTGTTTCCTATTACAAGAGAAACGTGAAGTCTCTCTTTGGGGTAGGTAACTGGATCTCATAGAGAAGATCTCATAGAGAAGATCATGGTATGTATGGGTAATCGTACAGATCACAGTGTGTAACGATGCATTTGAGCAAGGGATAAACGAAACCTGAAACGAGAGAAAAAGAACAAAGGGAGAAGCGACCTAAGGCATCGCTCTATAATAAGGGTCGGCTAAATAAATAAGCTGCAACTCATTAGGTGTGAAACGCATTTGGGATACATCATACAATTTGTATATCGTATCTTTAGTCGTTGTAAGATTCTTTATTTGCATTTGTTGATGCTATTGAATTCAATCCGGCGGCTATGCGCAGAGTTGATGATTGTTTGGAGATTCAAACAAAGGAGCATATCGGGGTAAAGTGCTTCCAACTGTATCAATAGCTGCAAGTCATTGCGAAGCAATTTAGATGGTTACACAATGACTGTTTGTATAACATCTATGCCAATTGGGTCGAATTCTAGTGTGAGTATGTGGCGATTCCGCCAGATCCCACGGCTCGCCTTCCTGAAAAAAACCCCATAACCATAACCGGGTCTGCACCAGCTTTCGCTAATGCAATTCGCATTAGCATCTTAGATGCTTCACGCATCAAACAGACCCAATTATTATAACCCTAAAATCCCTATAAAGAAAACTTACCTTCATGCATCCCTTCGCATACAATTTTTCATAAGATTTCTTTGTTTGCTTATTTGGTATTCTGAACCAATTCGGTACCAGACAAATACCATAAATATCGCGCCGTCTATTTTCCCAGCCGCGTCATATACCACACATACACATTGCCTGGCAACCTTTTTTGTTTGTCTTACCAACAAACAACCCAAGCAGCTGCATATAATTAGCGCAATAGACGCTGAAACCAAATTCTCCAGCATTTCCTAATGCAAATATGAACCCGGTTTCTATTGCAGCCAGAGATGCCATAAACATCCAATTTGCTTTTAGCACCTTTTTCTCCTAACGTCGAAAATAGCGACGAGGCATCGTATAAACATGACCCTCATTAAAGAGCGAACCATTTGGTCGCCTTTTCTTTTGTCTTTGCCGCCTGCCTGTTTCGCTGTTCCACTGCACGTGTGAATAGCATTGATCTCAACGATCCCACACATACCACCATGACCTGTATTACAAGATCTGGTTTCCTATACCACCAAGAGAGACTTTACGTTTCCCTGGTGGTAGGTAAAAAAACGATATCCTTATTGGAGAGGATATCGTTTGAGTCTTATTCCATCCTCCGACCACGCTGGTCGCACGGTGAAACTCCCGCTCTCCGCGCCACCAGCGGAGAAGCGTAAACAGTAACACGCGAATATATACCCGTGAGTCGTGTGTGTTTTATTTTTCAACTCTAGAAAGTTTTAGTTATTTTTTTTTCCACGTAAATTTATCCGTGAAGCTATGAAATAACGTAAATTTATTGAGCCCAAATTGTTTATTATCGAAAACATATAGTGCGGCAAAGAAAAAAAATCGGTATGCAATAGTCTCTTTGATAAAACAATATCCTTAAGTCATATGAAAGTGTTCAATAGTTTTTTGTGAAAAATCATCGAATAAATCATCCAAAAATGTAAAAGACAAGCAATAAATAATTTATAAATTTTAAATAAAAACAAACTTTGTGCAACAAATCCATAGCCGTGTGTTTTGCTTTCGTTGATGTTTCCACTGCTTCCTCGCAATCGTTTAGTGTTCGGCGGCATTATTAATGATGATGGAGGAGGAGGTATAACTCGCACCCATGCCGGTGGCACAATACTTCCTCCCCACATTGGTGACCTACCAGTGAGTCAACGCGCAACTTCATGATTTCGAATTTTGAACTTCCAACAGTGACTATTCGGTGCGGCAACTGTGTCAGTGACTTTTCCGGTGAGCAATTGTGGCGGCAATTGCCAAAAACACAATCTATGGGCAAAAACATCGCCCCAACGCCAGCCTAACAACAGCACCTGGCGAAACATCACCGAGAGCATCCGAATGGATGGCAGCACGAGGAACAACACCATCTCCGGACAACGTCACCAGGAAATGCAAACACCAGCACCATGCCACCGATCCACAATAGAACATCAGGTATTCTTTAAAACTTTGTAATTTTTTTTCTCTCCTTTCCTTTTTGTATTGTCTTCATGTAAGCTCCTTCTGAGCGAAACTTAAAATTTGTTTCCTAAAAAACATTTATGTGCCTTACAACATTTCAACGTCAGCATGGTTCCAAAGCCATCGAACTGCAAGAGCAACATTGTGGAAAGGATGATCTTGATGATGTCAATGTCGTGGCTAGAATGTCCTTGTTAGAGCCACCACCGTTTGTCGAAAATGACGAACAGAGTTTTTAAAGAGAACATTTGAAAATTAATTTTGAATTAATATTTGTTGTTTATTCCTTTTAAATTAGTATCGATAAATAATTATTTGTGTTGTTATTAAGTTGTTTCATTACTGTATGAGCTATTTTGAATATTCTCATAAATTTTATTTATGAGAAATGCGTAAAAAATATTTTCATTGTTTTCCCTAATTTTTTTTTTTTTTTGCTTTTACATATTATTTCAATTGCTTCTCCTCTCCTTTATATAAATATATACACTCAAGTAAATTCTAAACAAAATATTTGCAACATATTCAGTTTTCTCAGATATATTATGAATGAAAAGTAACAGAGTTCCATGTGACCCCACCAAATACAGTCCTTGTTCAGTTGACACAAATCACGATATTATTTTTTTTTTGTTTATACTAAAACTTAATCAAAAACAAAACGAGCGAACAGAATACCAAATGTTAAAAATAGCTATACGATTAAAGGAATAGAAGTGAAAGATCTGTAGATACCCCAATTATATACATATTTTTGTTCCTTCTATTTTTAAATTTATATTTTATTTTCTTGCCTTTTGTTCTTTAATGTAGTTAAAACAATCATAATCCTAATATTAAAAAGACAGCATTTTCATATATACATTTTATCAACACTGATTGACCCATTATTTTGTATACAGATTGAAAAGACATACACTCGCAAGGACAATATTATCTTGTCTCTATATTACGTTTAAGATAAATAAATAAAAAGTTTTACCCAAACAAACAAATTGCATATTAGACAAATACCAAAATTAATTGTGTGGCAGTAATTCTACCAGTGTAGGAAAATTGTATAATGGAATTAACGACAAAAACAGAAAGTTATACCATATATTCCTAGAAAGTTAAGTGTTGACTTTAATTGTCATTAGATTGCACCGCCTTAAAACCTCAGCAATTGCAAATAAACAAATTACTTGCCATAGCATTAGCACAACCAAACTAAATACAATAAATCTATTTCAACAACAAACTTAATGGAGTTAATTAAATCCAACAAAACGAAAAAAAACAATTTAATAAATAAAATAACCACTATACCCCATATCGGCTCGGCTCGTCAGCAATTATAATCGATAAACACTCGCTGGCCAGCGTAATTGTCGACACAGCTGTAGCCGATATTCATACAATAATAAATTAAAAAACTATATAATTAAAATAATAAATAAGGGTATATTTACGGGTTTCTCTTCAGTAACCCAGAAATTTAATTAAAGCAGTTTTTATTATTAAGAGGTCAATTAAACTAACGATTTTAATAAGAAACAACTTCAAGTATATTTTTAATAACCGTCCTAAATGTATCATACCCGAAATTGGTACCATTTTACTCTAATAATTATCCCAATAGTAACGTACTTGCTCTTAATCCCTGTCACATGTAGCACTTATTGCAAAAGGGAATTCCTATTTTCTTAAATTGTCAAATAAACAAAAAAGGAGCAAACAAACGTAATCAAAATAGTAAATCACAAAATCAAATTCAAAAATATGTTAAGATAGTAAATATAAATAATAGTATCAAAACATAAATTACATACATACAATCAATTCAGGGACAACTAAACCAAGCATTAACAATGAAATAAAACAAAAATAAACAATGTACCCCTATATGGCAAAAAAAAAAAAAAAAAAAAAAAAAAAAAAATCATAATAATTATTGTAAACCCCCTCTGGGTACAAACCGGTGTACAACCGCGTTCGCCTCGCTTGTAACTCTGCACAATTTCACACGCCTCGCTCAACTCCATTTGGCGTCTTTTGACTTCACGCTCACACATTCGACTATTCGACTCCATTTCATTTTTTTTCGACTTTGCTCGACTCTTTTTCGTCGTCTCTCGACTCCTTTGATTCCTTCGACAACACTCATCCACGCGACTTCACCCGACTACTCAACCTTTTTGGACTCCATTTCGACTACATTCAATCTATCCACCTCTTCCCAAGATATTGGCGCATAATGCCGTCACACACCCCCGACTTCACCTTAGACTCCATATAACTGTTTCGACATTTTTCACCCCACCAACCCCATTGGCATCATTTTCAATCTTTTGGTTTCACTCGACTCCTCCTATTCGACGTCATCAAACTCATTCGACTAATTTTCAACGTCCTTCGGCTTCACGCCACCTCACACCCGATTTCTTTTCGCCCTTTTCGACTTCGCTCGGGTTTATTCAATCCCGACGCCTACTCAACATATTGGCGCATATGCCCGCCAAGCGCAGTCTTTATGCGACTTTGCTCGCCTCTATGCCACCCTGTCCGCATACCCTCGTCTATATCCCATTTTCTGCAAACCGGCCCCGTATGTGACAACAGCTACTACGCGTAGCATATAATCTATAGGACGCCTGGTTTTGTCTCGCGTGAAACACCCTCACCCTTTCTGTCTCTTTTCTGAAGGTTGGCGCTCACGCTCACCAACCATAGCCTTCATGCAACCCCATGCATCCCTTCTCGACTCTGCTTGACCTCTAACACCTTTTTCTATCCCTGTTCATATATTGGCGCCCATCCACGCCAAAAACAGTTATCACGCGAAACCGTTCATCAATGCTCGACCTTTCTACCCGATTTCAGCAAGCCAGCTTCCCTCGTTACCACAGCTACTACGCGTAGCAGCACCCATCAGGGCACCTGGTTTTGCCCCTTTATTTAAATTTCAGGACATTCGTCCTTAGATCTCCTACGTCTCCCAAATGTCTCAGCAACACCGGCCCACAAATCAAACCGATACCATCGGCTGAGACAACATACCTGTTTCCCCAATCTTTAGCCCCCCATGGCTCCCCTTTAGCGGCAACTAAAGGCTACCCACGCCCCTCTACGCCGCCTCAAATACCTAGGTGCATAATACTTCGGAGAGTGCGGCAGTTACTCTAGGCCGCCTTGTGGTTAGACACAACCAACCATACCCCAGGACCCCCGTAATCTAAGTCGCCCAACTTAAACGAGCGCGATTGGCCGGCCCTCCCAACAAAGCGCCGCTTGGTCAAGGTTGCGGTCGCCGTTTATCAAGCTCCGGGGTCGACACCGGAGCCGATATATCGGACCTCCCTCGATCGGTAAGCCGCGCAACTGGAGCGCCCGCCCCCTTTTTACCAGTCACAACGGCAAACAATTTGCCATACAAACGTATGGACAAAAGACACCCGCTCTGGACTTGGTCCCTTTCCATTCCGCACACGGCAACCCGTCACTGCGGATGGGAATTACCCTGGGATAAGTTCCCCTCCTTCTCGCACACACTATTTCGTCACTGCGGATGTGAGCGGATTTCTGATAGGTTCCGACCTATTCGGGCGATAAGCCTGTTGGTCCACGAGACCCATAACAGGCCGATGGACCACGCCGCACACATTTGCCCTTGATGGCATCAAGCGGTAACAACTGTGTCCATCTTATCGATAAAGGCCCAAACAATAACCAGGAACTGGTCACAACGATAGTCCCGTAACATTACCACAGCGCATTCCGAAGCAACCTCCCTATCATCACAGCACCCACCATCGAGCATTCCCTCGCCCCTACCTTTTTTTTTCGTGACTACGTCACTGGGAGGGGAGTACTGTGGCGATTCCGCCAGATCCCACGGCTCGCCTTCCTGAAAAAACCCCCATAACCATAACCGGGTCTGCACCAGCTTTCGCTAATGCAATTCGCATTAGCATCTTAGATGCTTCACGCATCAAACAGACCCAATTATTATAACCCTAAAATCCCTATAAAGAAAACTTACCTTCATGCATCCCTTCGCATACAATTTTTCATAAGATTTCTTTGTTTGCTTATTTGGTATTCTGAACCAATTCGGTACCAGACAAATACCATAAATATCGCGCCGTCTATTTTCCCAGCCGCGTCATATACCACACATACACATTGCCTGGCAACCTTTTTTGTTTGTCTTACCAACAAACAACCCAAGCAGCTGCATATAATTAGCGCAATAGACGCTGAAACCAAATTCTCCAGCATTTCCTAATGCAAATATGAACCCGGTTTCTATTGCAGCCAGAGATGCCATAAACATCCAATTTGCTTTTAGCACCTTTTTCTCCTAACGTCGAAAATAGCGACGAGGCATCGTATAAACATGATCCTCATTAAAGAGCGAACCATTTGGTCGCCTTTTCTTTTGTCTTTGCCGCCTGCCTGTTTCGCTGTTCCACTGCACGTGTGAATAGCATTGATCTCAACGATCCCACACATACCACCATGACCTGTATTACAAGATCTGGTTTCCTATACCACCAAGAGAGACTTTACGTTTCCCTGGTGGTAGGTAAAAAAACGATATCCTTATTGGAGAGGATATCGTTTGAGTCTTATTCCATCCTCCGACCACGCTGGTCGCACGGTGAAACTCCCGCTCTCCGCGCCACCAGCGGAGAAGCGTAAACAGTAACACGCGAATATATACCCGTGAGTCGTGTGTGTTTTATTTTTCAACTCTAGAAAGTTTTAGTTATTTTTTTTTCCACGTAAATTTATCCGTGAAGCTATGAAATAACGTAAATTTATTGAGCCCAAATTGTTTATTATCGAAAACATATAGTGCGGCAAAGAAAAAAAATCGGTATGCAATAGTCTCTTTGATAAAACAATATCCTTAAGTCATATGAAAGTGTTCAATAGTTTTTTGTGAAAAATCATCGAATAAATCATCCAAAAATGTAAAAGACAAGCAATAAATAATTTATAAATTTTAAATAAAAACAAACTTTGTGCAACAAATCCATAGCCGTGTGTTTTGCTTTCGTTGATGTTTCCACTGCTTCCTCGCAATCGTTTAGTGTTCGGCGGCATTATTAATGATGATGGAGGAGGAGGTATAACTCGCACCCATGCCGGTGGCACAATACTTCCTCCCCACAAGTATTTACACTAAACGAGAACTCGGTTCTTGGTCGCTAATGCATGCATGCCCTTGTGGGAGAAATACTTTACAGCGATTCCTAGATAATGCGTTGAAAGCATTAATTGCCCTTGAGAAGGGAAATGTGTCAGGTATACCCGTGATTGAAGTGCAAATATGGGGAGACTGGAATTTGCCTGGCAACCAAAGGTGCCGAATAGGTTTTGGATTTATTATCCTATAAGATGGACAGAATTCCTGTAGGGAATTTTTAATGCGAATTGATGCATGAAAGGTAAGAATTCTCTTCCAGGACCTTTAAGGTTATGCGTTAGATAACCTTGACACGTGAAGCATTTACAGGTGCTAATGCAATTGCATTAGCGGGAACTATGGAGGTTGGGTTGTAAGTATGGGGGTTCTTGTGGTAAGTAGACAGTGGGGTTTGGTGGAACCGCCACAGTGCTCTATTGGCAGAATGTATTTGGTAGTTAAACATGACAATTGTGAATAGCTGATAGATATTTCATGTTATTCACTTTGTTAGATTAGAAATAAGAGCGTATCTCGTATTTGAAAAAAAATTATAGTCGCTCATTTTTTAAAATGGAAATCGGCACTGGTCCAGACAGCAATCCCCGCATAATTTCGAATAAATGTTTTTTTCCTTTGCTAAACCGCCATGGAAATTGTGTTGTTCTGTCCTACTCAACTAGGTAATATCCAAATAGTTGGAAGGCTGCGAATACACAACCGATTCCCAACAAAAAACCCGACCCTTAGTCTCCCTCTTAGTATCAACCAATAGCCTTCCGAAGTTATGGAGACATTTAATAAATCATCAATCCACGAAATATCTGAAAACACTCAAACCCCTTAGTGGTTACCAATATGATTTTCGAAACAACAGACGAACGAAAAATAGAGTTACTCCGCTTCGATGAACGCAAGGTAGGCATTCAATATATCCCGAAATTATTCAACCGTTTTTGGTGTGGCACATTTTTGTCGAAAGGGAATTGATTGGTCTGTCATCCAAAGGACACGGGTCTATCGTTTTGGCTATGATATTAAGATTGGAATAAATTTTAATCATGTCAAAGTAGTGACATCCCATAAGATAGATTGTTATTATGTGAGGTGAAATTCCCAAAAACCGTCCGATTCTCGAACTTCAATTGGAACCAATTGTTCTTTACCTCAATTGTGAATACGGGTGAGAACAAGTGACACATCTATATTCATGGCAATATATGCTGAAAAATATGTGTTGTACCGACATAATTCCTAGTATGACCTATTTTTTTCAGCATATAGTGGACTCGAAATCATTTTCTTTCGATTAATACTTCAATCATCTGATAACCCCTTTCTTTTAAACAGCAGTTGGGCATGGAAAACAAGACAACAGGTTGATGCATCTTAAATAACTTTAAAAAACACTTACAATCGCCGTCCAAAAATGCTCTCATTCTAAATGTTGAAGTCACAATTTCCATGGAGAAAAAATGAATAATGTGTTCATCACATGGAGAGTGCTTATCCGCAACATTAACGTGTAGAAAAGATGTGTCACTTGTTCTCACCCGTACCCTTGTGTCAGCATATGTTTATTTTTACAGTAAGTAGATGACAATTCGACGAATCCTTTTCAGGGAGTGATAAATTAAATGGTCATAACATTCTGAATGTCATTCCTTTGGTTTACGGTTGCCTATTGAAAAGGGTAAACGATAATGAAGGCATTGAGATGATCTCGCCGCACAGCAACGTATACAAAAACACATCCACGAACCCTTGTCAAGGGTTAACAGAACTCTCAGAGGATATTAAAAATGACTGTGGCACTCGAAATTGTAAACATAAAAAAGGGATTTACTAGAACGTAATTATCTTACCCGTTTCAAGTACTCGAAAAATTCGTCCTGTGTGATCTACCGGATGCAGGTGACTACCTTAAGGAATTATAATGTGGAAAAAGGCATTCATACCCAATCCCCAATCAATATAATAACGCAGGAAAGTAGGTTCGTGGCTGGGTTTTGTGGTTAAAGAAGTTGTGATTACGATTCTGACTCTAGATCGATGACAGCTACATAGTATATCAGCTAGATCAAGCGGTTTTTGTGTCGTTTGATTTATGTGCGCATTTGAATAACTATCATAGCTAGCCGACTGATTTCAAGATTTATTATTTATACTTTTTTTAATTATCGATTTCATTTGACTGCCTTCAGAATCAAGGATCTTTCAATGTCTATAATGTTGTTGTCCGCACTTTCTGGGAACTTTTACAAAACTTTAAACAAAAATCAGGTAATATAAAGACGTTTGAGTGGTTGTGCCACGGTGGATTAACTGGTGAAGGCAGTTACTTAAAAAAAATAATAATCTGCGTAAACTTAGCATATATCTATATTTTTTAGACTACTTTTTCTCTTGCTATATGTTTTCAAAATAATGAAAATTGGCGAATGTAAAATTATCTTTTGCGGGCATGCACTAAGTTAATAATCTTTTTAAATCCGATGGGACAAAATTCAAATTTCCTTTACAATCATTTCGACCGAAATTAACTTTACACGCCTTCCGTAGGCCGACATCAGCCTAATTAATAGTTGTTAATGTTCAAACTCGCTGAGATACACTCTATCTGTATTCGCACCTGTGCATTGCGGTAATTTGAGATCGATGCCCGTTAACCCAATTAACTTTTCTAAAACTTTCTGAATAGACCCGCGAAATACGACGACCTTAGTGGCCTACTACCGATTGGTTATCTTGTTTAATTAAAGTTGAATGAACTTGAATCGCCTGTTAGAATGAGGAAACGTTTTCTAATTAATAAAATGAACGTAAAGCTAATTAAATCCGCTTTGGGGCAATTATATCATTTGTTTTCTACAAGACCCTGAGGGGTATTCCCATTCAGGGTACGAGAAACTGACGACAATTTAAGTTGAATTTGTAGAAGTAGGGGTGTCATTTATATCAATTTATCGGTGCACATGTGCTCTGGGAAGGGTTCCGACAGAAAGTGCCATGGCTAGTCATCTAATCACTAATGCATTTTAAAGCAAACATCACATAAATTCGATGGGCTTTAAAAGCCTTCGTGCGCTTGCTAATTAATTTTAACAAACATTTAGAACAAGTGGGTGTGGATGAAATTGCAAAGGCTATAACGTTCACAGCTAAAGAAAGTTAGGGGATTATCTGTCAAAAGCTATTGATGTACAATAGATCAAATGTCACTGAATACATAGTCATAACGTTCACTTAGAAGGGTGAGTTCTCTACAACGAATTGTGTAACAATTACGTGAAGAGCAGATATTTGTCAATGTGGGAAAATTGAAAGGATATTTGAATTGTATCTGGAACTTGCTTTTAATAATACTAGCATCAAATAGATGCTTTATGATGTTAATATTGAGGGCTGAAAAGCGAGTTGTCGATAGGAAAAATATCAATGTGTATTCGGTTTGAATCCGTGAGGATTATAATTACGATAATATAGGCTATCATCCCGGATGTTCCACGCTCGTGTGAGTCGGCTGAAGAACGACTCACTGTATTTATTAGTACCTTATATGTTTAATTTTTGCATGGGATTAAGTTTTAACGTGCCATATGATTATCAGCTATTACTCGACAGTGTTTTGAGAGACGAAATGTATTTACTATATTGTAGGGATTAACTTTAAAGTATCGTAAAAACTGGGGAATGGGTAACTTGTGCGGGTTCTTAAAGCTCACCTGAAGAACCCCCCATATTCGCAACCCATATTTGCACCTCAATCTCCCCCCATCGAAGCATTTCCTTTCACAAGGCCATTCTCCATGCATCAACGCATCGGCAGAAAATTTCCTAAAAGGATTCTCAGGCATTCATAATCCATATGCATTTTCCTAGAAGAATTACTTAAAGGTCAAGCATTATGCCTGAAAGAAAACAATCCGGTTACCGTATCAAGTAACCACATTATCGGGGAATCTTATCCTAGCGTCACCTATTCCCAGCCTCACCATGTATACAACAATATTACCCACATAAGTACACATTGGCTGGCGACTCTTTTGTCCAACGACAAAGCAACTCCAAGCAGCTTATTGGCGCAGCTGCAGACAATTAACGCAATAGCCGCTAAAATCAAATTCTTCAGCACACATAATGTACAAACAAAAGAATTCTATTCTACCGCAGGCATTCTGCCGATACGATAAACAATCCAAATTGTTTGAAGTATCCCAAATGCATTTCACATCTAATGAGTTGCAGCTTATTTATTTAGCTGACCCTAATTACAGACCAATGCCTTAGGTCGCATCTTCCTTTGTTCTTTTTCCCTCGTTATAGGTTTCGTTTATCCTTTGCTGAAATGCATCAATAAACACAGTGATCTATACGATCACCCATACATACATACCACCATGATCTTCTCTATGAGATCGGGTTGCCTAACCCAAAGAGAGTCTTCACGTTTCTCTTGCAATAGGAAACGCACCCCTTAATCAAGAGAGCTTGCACCACTGGCCGAATTTCCCTTACTAGCGAATTCACATCCCTGAGTGGTATTTCATCCACTGACCGAGACGGTCGCATCGCCGCCCATCGTACCGTCCGTCGGTACGGTGCGTACACACAAAGTCGAGTGTGAGTCGAAAGTTTTTATTTCAGCTGTCCCTCTTAATTGACTTTTTCGCGAGTGCGTCGATTTGAGTGTTGTAATCGCCCGAAAGTGAAACCATTTAACAATCAAGACATAATGTTAACTAATAGTGTTTGACGTCGCGCTTAAATAATAAACCTTTTTTTACTTACACAATTATATAATGAGTGAATGTTTTTCACCTTTTAAAGTAACTATAAAAATAGAACATTATGGAAATAATAAAGTACAATTTATCAATAATACAGCATATAGTGTGTGTTACTTATCCTCCTGGTGAACAGTTCGTTGCGGAGTTTGGTTTTCTTTTGTTACTTATCGACGGAACTACTACTGACGATGGGGAAGGAAGTGAACCCGGCACAGTACGCCTGCGCACTATACGTCCACCCCATAAACTAAACAAAGATAGATTGACAATAGTATATAGGGCTCCTCGATAGTATAGTGGTTAGTATACCCGCCTGTCACCTGGGAGACCGGGGTTCGATTCCCCGTCGGGGAGCCCCTGGCGCAAGACTAATGACCTTGCCCAGAAAAAATAAATCATTATGGAAAATTTAACAAGCCTCAGGACTTGCTAAATAAGGCCAAGACCGGTTCCCGGTTGTAGTGCCGATGATGATGATGATGATGATAAGTGGTAGGACAGGGAAGGGCGAGGATGGGCCGAGGGCTAGGGTGTGAGTATGAGTGCGGGTTGTCAGAGAGCGGAGTGGGGGCAGGAGAGGTAAAAGAGGAGACGACGTTTGAGAGCGGGAGAGGTGAGATTAAAGCGAAAGACGGTGGGATAAGACTTTGCCGACGGCAGTATTCGCGAAATGGGTTCATTAGAGCCGTAAGAAGTGCGATGGGCGACCAAATAGAATATACAAGGGTTTCGCCCCACCCTGAAAGCCTACATTTCTAGTACCCCAGCCAATGTGAAGAGGCATTCAACACAGTTTTTTTATATTAAGTAAAAACATTAAACGTCTTCTATTTATCTCATATTTTATATCAAATTTGTCTCTGGCATATTTATTGCCAAATTTGAATGTGCTTGATTATACAAAAAATGTAAGCAACAAAACAGCAACAAATTTTCATTTGAAGAATTGGGGTGGGTGACGCACATTATAACCTAGCCTTCTTCAGTTAAGGAAAATGAATTATAATTTTGCTAACGAAAGAAACGAAAAGACCGGGGGTACTTGGCAAGTGTCTCGATGTGTATATTTTAATTGACTCTAAAACTTGTACAGAGAATCGGGTTCAAAAATCTTCTTCAAAAATTAACTGTTATTGTTATTGCAAAAATCAACTGTTACTGTTATTGCAAAGGCCAAGTGAGAAGGAGTTAAGGCACTATTTCGATGGCGTTATTAACCATATACAGGGGAATCGATAATTATTCTAATAAAGGATTTGTCGAAAATGACCTTAATATAAAAATAAAAAGGAAGAAGGGTCTTGCCATATAACTTTCTAATGTGTTACCACGTAGGGAATGTTATGTATAAAACCCACCAGGATTAATTAAAATCGCTTCAGCGGATCCGTAGATTAACAGTCCGCAGTTTGGAAAAATGTCTTTTCATATTAGAAGCTTTTATGCGTTTTATGTATTGAATCTCACTTCTCAGTGGAGACTAAAGAATACGTACGAATACTATAATAATTTTTTATGGAATTTCTCAGAAAGACAAAATGTAGGAGATGATTCGTCAAGGTACAAGGATTTAAAAAATATAAAAACAAATCCAGTTTTTTAAAGTTCTAATTTTTCGAGGTCGGGCCATACATTTTTACAAATGGCAACACTTGATGTCTTAAAAACCGTTAGTGGGTGGGGCGGCAAGTGGCGGGGAATTGTGTGTCGCTTCATGCAATTTTAGTCGCAATGGATCGCTTGGCGGGACAACAGCGTGCTTTTTGTGTAAAACAATTTTACAAAAACTGCGATTCCTACGTTACTGTACGACGCCTATTGAATTGAATTTATGGATTACGCCGTCAAGAAGTTCGAGCAAACGTAATCGACGACGAATATTAAACAAACAAGGCGGCCACGTTCAAGAAGAAGCGATGGGAACATTCGGGAGGCTGAAGTGCAGCATGTGTGTTTTCCAAAGTTTGAATAGTCGATTGCAGGAGTGCCAACGACGAGACGGAATAGTGAACCCTTTTCTGTTATTTTTTATATATTGCAGAATCGTTGGCTCTAAACGAATCTTACGTTTAGTTCAACAATATTTAATGATTCTAGGTCATTTAGAGTAGCACTGAAGTATTCGATACTTCGACTACAAACTTTTTAACGACCGTTTCTCACCGTCCACGCTAATCTTTGCAGTTGTTTTAGATAGAACATGGCTGTCGTTGACTGTATTGTTTTTTCAACTAATGGCTTCTGATAAGAATTTTCGACAAACTTGAGCACATACGTTTTAAAACTTAATATTTCGTATACAGTAAAAACTGAGATAAAAAAATTCTTTAAAAATAAAAATGTTGTTATATAATTATAATTAAAATAATAATAAAAAAACAATAATATTTGAACATGCTTAGCTCTGTTTTTTAAACCCTATCTCTCCCATCCTTCATTCTCCAGAGGCCACCAAACATGTCCAAAGAATCCTTCCGAGAAAATGAATAGAATAATCCCAATCGGCAGTCATAAACATTAATTATTGGTACTTGTTGGTTTCACAGTTCAGTGTAAGTTTGGCCATGCTTAAGTGTAACGCTGCTCTCTACGAGCACCGCTAAAACACTATCGAAATTCGAAATACACTCATGTGTCGTTATCGCCCTGTACTAGATAACTTCGTTGCATTTACACGTTGCGACCAACGCCCACAGTCACTTAAACTGTTAAGCCTTCTCGTAAACGAGATTGTTTTGTTTGAATGGGCAAAACAAATTTGATTGCAATCAATTGCAGCGGTTAGGTTTATGGGGCTTAATATTCATAATATCGCCCAAGTTGGAAGTCTGAATGGTTTCGGATCGTGGCCGAGGGGATGACCTGACGATTTACACAATTAATGGGTTTTAATTATTGATTTTGTTTGTTATATTAATTTCAGTGCGGTAGATCGAACGTTGGCTAAGTTTTCCTCTGGTTTCGTTTAGTCGGTTGTTTACTGTTCCCTGTTTTGTGGTTTACAGAAGAGATAAGTTCCCCAGAAACTAGGTTAATGGGAATGAATCGATTGCACGGAGTGTTTATTTGCATTTCGATTATCAGTGAGTTTTCATGGGAAGTTCAATATTCTCGTATGTGAGCCAGTAATGAAAACAGATGACAAATGGGGGGCACAAACATACTTAACAATAACAATAGCTCATCAGGAAGTTATTGAATTGAGAGAAATTGCTATCAGTGCGATGGTGTAGGTAGTAGAATGCCTTGAAGAAGGTGGGGGAGAGTATTATTGATCACTTTTTGGGGGAAATTGTACGGCATTAAGAAGAATATGTCACCAGGTAAATATGATTGTGCAGCTGACGCAATAAATTATACATTTCTACTGAATATGAAATTATGACTTGGACACAAAATGGAGAATATTGAAGAGTTAATATTACTTTACAAAAACCAGGAGATAGTTATTAGGGAAATGAGGTGTGTAGCACTATGATTTTGTTTTCATCACTGATTCCTGATACATTATTTAACAATTTTGTTCTTATATAAAGAAACACCTGAAAAAATGCAAGAACTTTGAAATATATTTAGACCTCGAAGATATTCCGAAGAAGTCAATGAATGTTTGCATCAGCCGGGGAATGTTTTAAAATAAATAATCTCTTTAGGTCAAAAAATTCTTACCCCTACTCCCAAAAGATTTCGACATAACTACTCGTATTAATTCGATGTACACTTGTAGTGTTTTACAAGTCTTCTGCCGGAAACTTTACAACTCTCCACGCATTCTTAATCACCAGACAGGGGCTTTCTACCTTTCATTTATAAAATTATTTATTATGATTTCCTATTATTGTCCAATAAGTGAACCAAACATTTTTTAATATTCCGCATCGGAACAATTATGTTATAACATGAAACTCGACCGACACTAGATATACAGCACCGCCTTCCATAAAATCCTAATTTAGGGGATTAAATACTCATGAAGAAGAAACGAAGCTATATACGCTATCAAGAAAACGCTGTCCGCGTATTTTCGAATTCACATTAACCATAATGTTGAAGGTTATTCGAAAACATATTCTTTGAAAACCCAACAACCGCAAGCAAAGTAGTAAAAAACAGTGTCTAGTATTAGCACCCACCAGACGCGAGTTTGTGGCGTTTCCATTGAACGCAACTACTTACCTTCCCATTACGATCAAGTAACTTACTCCTAGGGTTAAGGACAAGTATTATTGGCAAGTCCATTTGTAAAGCCAGTACTTACCTTACCATCATTTTCGCTAAGAAATCTTCTAAGCACCTAAATCACCTAAAATAATTGCCATTTGCTAACGCTATTGCATTAGCATCTACAAACTTTCACCCAGAGGCATGCTTGCATCCAACGCATCATGTTCCTGAAATCTAATTCCGTCACTTCATCATGTAACCGACATTAACCCCCGAACATGTCAAGATGCATAACTAAGAAGCATTTTCCCATACACCACTCTATGATACATTTTCAAGGGTTATTAAACATCACCACTCTATGATACATTTCATTCTAGTTTTCAAAGAAAAACGACCAGCAACGCAGTTTTCCTATACACAATTTCAATTCGACGCCTTTATTCGAAACGCACACGAACTCTTCGATAATGTCAAAGACGTGACAGTACTTCACATGTGTATCCGCCTGGCAACGAACTCGACTCCTTGAGATACATAATTTGACTCCGCCAGTGTCTGTTGCCGCCAACATCCACTAGCTGTGCTCGTGATGGATTTCCCGGTCTAAGGGTAGCCAATCCGATCTTCTGCTGGGTGATAGCCAATGGGCGATCTAATCGGGATTTAATGGGAGGATTTTCCGTATGACCGTACGGTCAAGTGTAATGCCCTTTCGCTCGAAATACCGACAACGAACGATCCTGCACTTATTCAAACAAGGAACAAGCATAAGGGCTGCAGGCATCGTTGTTGTAAATCATCGCAATGGTCGCCTGAGAAAGAAATAGGTTTCTGTGTAAACAGAAACGCTATTTCGAGGGTTGTACATTAGATGCACTTTGTTTGTGGTTTAGCCGTATTGTTCTGGTGAACAATGGAGGATAGATATTTTGTTGACATTAAGTCAACAGAAACCTCGCCGACGATGGCAAGGGACCAGGCTGGGCGCCTGAATGTTTAGTTTGGGCAAGCATCGTAGGGCATGGCCGTTACTATGATTGTTTAACTTAGTAAACAATACGTGAGACATGATCAGTGTATGATTGTTTAAATAAAAATCATGTTCATGTCTGGTTCTATGATCGGTTGGTGGTCGATAATGGGAAATTTATTGCAGCTATTGAAAACCTCAGGACATGGGGGTGTGGCGGTTCCGCCAAAACCCACAGTGCGCTTTCCTGAAAAGCCCCCATAACTTGCACCCAATCTCATAATTTCTCTAATGCAATCGCATTATCATCTTAAATGCTTCACGCATCAAATAGATCAAATTTATATAATCTAAAAGTACATGTAACAGAATTCTTACCTGCATTCATTTATTTGAATTCAAAATTCCTCCTAAGAATTCTGTTCCAACCAGCATATCCTTGGAAAAGAACCCTTATCGGTTCACATATCATCCATATGTAACCATCCCAGCCAGGGATAATTATCATTGCGTCGCCTATTGCCAGCCTCATCATGTGTATCATAAATTACTAGACAAACACATTGGCTGTCGACCTACACCCAAGGGACCAAAACAAATACACGCATCTCTTGGCACCAATTAAATCCTACAGCATAAGCAAATGCAAAAAGGAAATCAATACTTACCCTTACCAGTGCTGCCATAAACACCATTTCCTGGTAATCTAGCCAAAATCCATTAACACCATTTCTTCGATACGTTGCGTCTATTTATTTAGCTGCGACGCACATCGCAAACAAAGACCCAATCAGCATCCGACGAGTTTCGGTTTTGTTTGCTTTACCAGACTCGCATCCCATGAATGCACATTATCCCTTTCTTTGCTTAGAGTCTTTCCCATGGCTTTAATCCATAAAAGAACCAATGTACACACATACATGTGTACTTTACGTCTCTCTTGGAACAGGAAATACATCCTTAATTTAAGAGAGACAGTTTCACTGGCTGAATTTCTTTCGACAACGATTGAATAACGTTGAGTCCTTTTCCACCCGCCGACCGCCATGGTCGTTGCCGACTTCCGCTCTTCGGTGCGCACGAAGATGCGAAAATCGCCGAGTCGCGTGTGTGTAATAATGTTGAAACAAAAAAAAACAATAAAATAAGTAAAAATCATGTGCCTCATAGACATAACTCGCATTTCCCACGTACAGTGCAGTGTTTGCAACCGCCATGTCGAATATTATATTTGCTGCAGTCTTCGAAGATTGCGTTTTTATTGACTTCACACTGTAACTTTCACGCAGTGCTACCGTAAAATAAATAAAAATGAACAGAAGAAATCCTGTGTTTTATATTTTCACTTGGTGTGATGGGATGTTCTGTGACAATTGTTCGATGCTGGTGTTTCCTTTACTGTTGCAGTGAATCACCAAGAGTTTGGCGGAACCTTGTTGAACAGTGGAGTGAATGGTCGAGGAAGAAGGGAGCCAAGTGCCCATGTCTGGCACCATACTTCTTCCCCACAGGGGCAATATTTAATTACCAAATTGTGGGGAAACTATCGGCAGCAGCTTTGTAAACAAGTACGCTGGTCGGTGTGTCTTCGTGGACCAACGGATTGTTGTTTAAACGATCGACCGATGGTTCAGCAGATAAGGCGAACATGTTATGCACGTGTATGAGAAAATGCTTCTCAGCAATGCGCATTGACATGTTCGGGGATTAATGTCGGTTACATGAAGAGGTAACCGAATTAGATTTCGGGAACATTACGCTGCTCATTTGCAGGTAAGTAGAATGACTTGCCTGATAAGTGGAAGACAGGTTAATTTAAAGGGAATGGGTGGGTCCTTGGGAGTGTCTTAAAGAACCCCCACACATTTTGAACTGCTTCCAAGAAATCAAACAATCAATTCAGTTGTGTACAGTCAATAACTAGACAGATTAAATACAGTGATCAACGAAAAACAGTCAGAGTTGGTCCATCGAAAAAGTGTCATTTTTCACCAGGACAACGCTACGCCACATATATCTTTGGTCACTCGCCAAAAATTATTGGAGCTTGGTTGGGAATTAAGGTCACAACTTGTAATTATGATGACGCTGTGAAATCGCACTTGATTCAGCCGATAAAGATCAGACGTCCTACGAACGCGGAATTATGAAGTTGCCAGAAAGATGGCAAAAGGTCATCGAATAAAAGGAATATATATCATTGATTAAAGTTTATGCCTTGTATTTAAAAAAAAGTGTTTTATTTATCTGACAAAATCGCCAACTACTTAGCTACCAACATTATAGTATTAAACAGTATAAATGACGCTTCAACGTATTTCAAAATCCGTGTATCCCTTCGTGCAAAAATCGGCGACAGCTTTTTGCCTTGCACGGAATATGAGTAAAGAAATAAAAGAATTAAATGCACGGTGTAAGAAAGAATTCTACAAGTGTGTCAGAAACCGAAATGAAAAAAAAAAAACCATACGATAACTAAAGCGCGTTGATGCAACCCTATAGCAAAATAGATAAATACGAATGCAATTGAATGTTGGATGTTTCCCACAGGGATAAACGTCGTAACATTTTAACTTGTTCCTTAAGCTCTCGAATTGTAATAATAAGAGCTCTTGCGTCTTTCGTTGGCATGTGATGTCCTTGATTTTATTTCTATTTACCGATCCTTTTTCGATGACGATATGATGCAATTCGCTTCCCATTCATGCAAGGTCAACCCTTACTGTTGAGGTATAAATATAACTATGCCCAAACAACGCTAGTTTTCGTTAAATATCCCGGTACTTTTAGCCCATGTAGTATTAAATAGTATAAATAACGCTTCAACGTATTTCAAAATCGTTGAATCCCTTCGTGAAAAAATGGGAACAGCTTTTTACCTTGCACGGAGTATGAGTAAAGAAATAAAAGAATTAAATGCACAGTGTAAGAAAGAAATCTACAGGTGTGTCAGGAACCCAAATCTAAAAAAAAAAAAACACCATACGATAGTATGCAATTCGTTGCCCAGTCATTTAAGGTCAACCCTTACTGAGCCAATGTTTTACTAGATCAAGCAAATATTAGTTATTCTCCAGAGTTTACTTCGCCGATCACCTCGTTCTTTCAATTGCTATTCTGTAGTCTCTAAGTAAATCCTCTCGTATTAATGCAAAACAATAAAGAAGCTCGGCTTCAAATCGATGGCTGAAACCACAATCCACGGTAATATGTAAAACTCTTAGAATAAATTAAGATGAATGTTCCAAATAGCATTTATATAGTCAGCCTTCCCTGCTTGTTTGTGCAAATCCCTCCTTAATGCTAAATACACGGAAATAAGTACTTACACACCAACCGATGTATCCGTCGATTCGGTACAGGTCTTTCTGTGCCATTCTTGGTCATAACTCATCCAAAGAGGAAAAAGTATACAACACAGCATCCATATCCACTCCAAGGTCTATACACCGAACGTGCATCCGTCATGAAAGGTAGAGAAATAAAATTCGATGAAATACGATAAAAAATAAATACTGAATGAAAAGATATGAAGAGCGTACAAAATAAAGAAAGGAGAATTAAAGAAAAAATCGCGTGAGAAACACACCTGCCAGACCAAGCACAGCTCCGCCGCTGGACTGAATTAAACTGGGCCTCGGGCTGTAGAAACACACGACTGCAGCCATTATTATCTTTTAAATGCTCAAACAAAAGGAATGCACAAAGCCTGCAATTTCCACAAAAAATGTGACGATGTCGACAACCACGACTCTCGAGATACCCACAAATACCAGTCTTCCGAGTAGAAGGCACACAATGCCCACAAACAACACACACATACACCAAGTCGTAAGGAAAATGAGGATTAGGTAGGCCGATATTTGCTACGAAAAAAGGACCATGACTCAAGTACCTGTTCGCCGTATCTCCAGCCGCAGTCCTATCCACAAGCTCTGTCTTTCTATCTGCGCCGCAGTGCTTCACAAAATCGTGGACTTCATGTCCAATTTAAAGACGTTATTACCATTAGGGCAATGGTGCCCCGATGTGTGCCTCTGTATACAACTGCACCGTCGCCATGTCATACGCCGGCTGGTAGCGTCTTTTCGTGATCTGTTTGCCGTGTTGTATCTGTGATTCACTCTTGGAGTGCCACCCCATGCGACAAGTCCAACATCGCCGTCCGTTGCGGCAGCCACAACACCCGATGAATTACATTGATACGAGACATGACCTCAACATTCTAACTAAGAGTTGCGCATAATAATAACCGACTGGGCCACTCGTCCACCTGTACGCCGAGCGAACATGGTTCAGATACGAAGCTAAGTGCTCAGATTTGCTCCCCTTCTCAGAATGTTAAAGATGCATTTCACATCATCATCCTCGTCACCTCACCTGGAGTGGTTGTTAGCGAGACGACCACAAGTATTCCATGGAAGCCATTGAATGTCGGGAATAACAAATCCAATAAATGAGTGGATCGCTGTAGCGACTTCAAGCAAACATCACCTCTTCTGTTCGGATCTTTCTTCAGTGTCCTGCCGGTCATTCGTCTGTCTATTCCAGAGACTCGTCAACTTCAGAAATGATGACGGGACCAGTGATCAGAGCCATGTCCGTTGAAGTGTTGTACTGTGAGTTTTTGATTTTGAATTTGTGCTTAAAACACAAAAACCACTGAAGGAGATCTTCGGGCGGTTTCCCTTTAATTGAAGTTAAGTTTTTGTAAGTCATCTTCGCACTTACGTCATGAGGGAAGTGGTGAAGTATGCTGTTGAATGACAAACCGAAGGAAATATGAATTTATACGCTGTCCGTGAAGTTTGTTTGCATATGTCAATCAGGACACCCTATGCAGAACAAAAAGACCAATGGACAGCTGTAGTTAGTCAAACTTCAAGGCACGAAAGATGCTTTAAGCAGAGGTTGTACCTACTCTCAACATTATCAGCTACCGCAAGTACGATAACTGACTTTTTATATAGTAGTCTTGATTCGATAGTTTCTTTATGAGGAAGATAATACCGTTTTTTTTTTTCGAACTATATTAATATATATGGTTTTGTGAATCGTGTATGAATTAGGCATTCTAATTTATATCACCTAACTTAGTCCGTCGCTTTAATTTTTTTTTAATTTAAGTAATAACAACAAAAGCAGACGCCTTCAAAATTTCTAGATAGTTCTGTTGCTGTTTTTTTTATACTCTTTTGTTTACGCATGAGTGTTCGCAAAGTGTCGAGAGTGAACTCAAAAATTTTACACTGCTGTAAAATTGTTGTATAAAACTTTGACATTTAAAGAAGGGCCACCACAACGTTAGATAACAAGAGCGCATTCAATTCGACCATCATATTTAAGGGCGTTGGACTGTCTCCAAATCACTTGATATCTCTATCAGTTGGTATAATACCAATCTACCTGTCTGATAGGACACTGCTATATGACACCGTTAAAGGACCCTACAAATACGAGGGTTGTCTCTTATGTTTCGGGATTTGGCAACCCTAGTGTTGCAATCTGGTAATTGACAGCTCTGTCGTAAAGTTGGACATTTTTGAGGTTATACGCACTCAGAACGTTTTGACATACGAGCGCTATTTGTGTTGTTTACAGTAACTTAAAAGATTCATCTCGGCCCAAAAATGGAATTAAATCGTCAACATTTTCGTGCGATTATTTTTTACAACTTTCGGCGTGGATTAACTCAGCAACAGTGCATGGATGAACTTAATTCAATTTTTGGCGATGAAGCCCCATCAAGGACCAGTGTTTATCGATGGTATGGTGAATTCAATCGTGGTCGTAGTCCACTCCAAGATGAATTTCGTGAAGGTCGTCCAAAATCAGTTGTTTTTCCGAAAACCATTGATGCTGTGCGCGAACTGATATTGGAAGATCGTCATGTGACCTATCGTGAGATTGAGACAACCTTAGGCGTTAGTGGGACCAGCATACATTCAATATTGCATAAACATTTGACTGTCAAAAAATTTGTTCACGTTGGATCCCACACAATTTGTCAATCGCCCAAAAAAAGGCTCGTGTCAATTGGTCGAAAGAAATGCTCAAAAAATACGGTCGCGGTGCTTCGAAACACGTCTATGACATCGTGACAGGTGATGAATCGTGGATTTACGCGTATGAGCCCGAAAGTAAACAGCAGTCGACTGTCTGGGTGTTTCAAGATGAGCCAAATCCAACAAAAGTTGTTCGCGCACGAAGCACTTCCAAGCAAATGGTCGCCTGTTTTTTCGGAAAAACTGGACATGTCGCAACCGTACCACTAGAACAACGCAGAACAGTCAATTCTGAGTGGTACACAACCATTTGTTGGCCAGTTGTCTTCCAAGAAATCAGGAAAACCAACCGCCGAAGACGGATCACTCTTCACCACGACAATGCGAGTTCTCACACATCGGCTGCGACAACTGCATTTTTGAGCACCCAAAACATCGATTTGATGGGTCATCCGCCGTATAGTCCTGACTTGGCACCGAATGACTTCTTTTTATTCCCGTACATAAAAAACAAATTGAGAGGTCAACGTTTTTCGACACCTGAAGAAGCGGTTGCTGCATTCAGAATGCATGTGTTGGAGATACCTCAATCAGAGTGGCAAAAGTGCTTCGACAATTGGTTCAAACGCATGCAAAAGTGTATAGATCTTCATGGGGAATATTTTGAAAAACAATAAAGTGATTTTCGATGATCAATATTTGTTTTTGTTCTCTAATCCCGAAATATAAAAGGCAACCCTCGTATGACACAAAGGCTGACATGGGTCGGAGATCTGTGGCGGTTCCGCCAAACCCCACGGTTCGCTTTCCTGAAAAACCCCCATAACTTTCACCCAATCTCCTAATCTCACTAATGGAATCGCATTAGCATCTTAAATGCTCAAATCTGTGATCTAAAAAGCCCCTGGAAAAGAAAACTTACCTCTTCATGCATCTCTTCGCATACAATTCTCCGTGAGATTTCGTTCTTAACATTATCAGGTAGAACCCCCATTATTACAACCCAACTCCCATTGTGTACCGCCAATGCATTTGCATTGGCACCTGAAGACATTTCCTTTTACAAAGACATTTAATGCATACAACGCATTACCTAAAATTCCTAGAAATAATTCTTTAAAGTGCACATGGCATCATGAATCCCAAGCCAATCGGCACCCTTTATCTGTTTTAAATTGCTACATTGTTTTTAGTTTCCAGTTTCCCTAATGACATGCAGCCTATTTACACAGCTGCACGATGCCCTTTGTCCCATTTCCTTTTCCCGGTTTCGTTTACCCATGACCTCGCAGCATGGGTAAACAACGTAATCTCCGCGGGATGAACCGCACACTCGCCAGGACCTACTCAGAGAGATTATAGCGTTTGAAATAATAGTGAAGAAGATCGTGTGATTCGGACTGACGCTATGACAGCTTAATTTATTTACTGCCTCGCAAAATCGGCTTGTGGAAATTTCGTAGTGGAAAGTGAAAGAACAGTAACTAACAGTAGCTTGTAAAGGAAGCACGAAACGCAATCCGTGAACTAGAAGTGCAAGTTGAGTAGATCTCAGCTCCTAATGAACATAGACAGTAAAAGTGTGTATATTAAAGTATTTTGAATTTTACATCGGTGGAATATTAGTGAACACGTGGCCGTGCTGGCACAACTACTTGATATCACCCACAATATCAACAGTAACTTCGAGGGAGGTCGAATAGGAATTATTTACAAACAGCACACTTCTTTATGTTTTGTATTTTCAACTTATATTAATTCACCACTGTTTGCACAAACTATAATAATATTTTATATATATATATATATATATATATATATATATATATATATATATATATATATATATATATATAATAAGCACACACCGGAACGCACCTAAAGTTAGTCAATTACGAAGCAATCCTCTTAGTTAAGACACTCACAGATAACCACTCGAAATTTAATCCATATATTAAAATAACCGTACACGCGATTTTTCCAACCTCATCACCTTACTCGTTTCTTGCCAACCCTCAACACACCGTCCCGGTCGTAATTCCAAACACTCTCGAAAAAGTCTCCCGTCTCGGTCGAGATTCGTAAATCAACTCGTTTCACGGAGACCTTTTTTCGGTATTAAACACAAAGAAAAATCAATAGTGTGTTTATTGCGCCTGTTGTTATCTTTAACCGAATGGGCAAAGATTTTTTCCGTGGAAAACCGATTGAAAGAAAAGATCAATAGCGCCCAGGCGAATGTTCATTATGTGTTATTGCCTGTTGTTTGTTTCAACTTAGTTTTGTTAAAACGGAAACTGACGCTGGTTGTTTTAATGGTTTTAGATAACTATTTTTCTGAGGGCTCATAAAATTGCTGGCGCGCATTTTTTATGATACTCAGTGGTTTTGTTTGAAAGACGGCATCTGGCCTGCACATTTGGCTCTTTGGGGTTGTTGTGGTGAACCCTTGGTTCAATGATTATGTTTCCAAGTTTTTTATGTGAGCAAATTGAACGTTTAGTTCAATTTGCTTGGGGTTTAGTTGAATAGCGCAAATTGAACGTTTAGTTCGATTTGCTTGCTATTCATTTATGTGGGACCATTTGTTGTATGGGCTAATGTTTTTTATTTAGATAATGCCACATCCTTTAAGTGGATGTTTTTGGCGTGTATCGCCGTTAGTGGTGGAGGCTAGGTCCAAAAGGGTAATTTTTATGGGATGGGTGGTTGTCGCCGTAACACACACTAACTATACTATCAACATTTTTCAATATAGTCCCCTGTGTGATTTACACACTTTTTCAACCGATTTGGAAGCTAATGTCCCTTGTTCGTAGAAAGATTTCGCGTGAGTATTCTTTAGCCGGACCACACCAATGTGGAATGTTCTACCTGATCATGTGTTTCCTCGTCGTTCTGATGTCCAGACATTTAAGACCAATATACATCGACACCTCCTTTCCTTATCCACTTCCTCTCCATCCGCTCGCACTGTGCACTGACATTTAAGAGTACTTCAAATTTCCTGTTTGTGCGCACGTTAGTGTAAAAAAAAAATTGTGAACGTGCTCATCGACTTCTTCATTACTTTCGAATTTTTTTCCTCCAAGAGATTGCTTCAAGGGTTGCAACAAAAAATAGTCACAGGGAGACAAATCTAGGCTATAAGGAAGGTATTCGAGGGTTTCCCAGCCCATTTCTTCCAATGTATCCATTGTCAAGTACGCGTTGTAAGGGCTGGCGTTGTCATGAAGAAAGATGACATCTTGAATTGGCATACCTCATCAGTAATAATTGATTGAACACTTCCATGGCTGATACACACTTCTGATGAGATTTCTCCAACAGTTAAGTGGCGATCACTTTCAATAGGCTCTCGAACGACACGGATGTTGACATTTGTACGACTTGTCCTTGAGCATCGATCAAGACTTTCGTTTTCGATACATTGTCAGCCAGTTTTAAATTCTCTGGCCCACGTATACACACGATTCTGAGACAGTGTATCATCACCCAAAGTTTTAACGCCTTCATTTGTTAAAAATATTATAATAATCCGTTGCCCAACAGACGCATGTACCTCTTGCTCGGTCATGGCTGTACTGACTACATAGCCGAGTGCGACCGCTAGCCAAGACAGTTCCCCTACTCTTCATAAACCAAACAACACCCACGCACAAGATTATCTAGCTCGCAACTTGTTGCTAAGCAAAAAAGGAAAATTACCGTTTATATTAGATTCATCCTCGTATATACCTTAAAAATCTGAAGAATACTTGTGCCTAAACCGTGCACAGCATTAAACGCTAGCTAGATCTGGCTGGACTAAATTTAACTTGCCATAAGACAAAGGCAGTTTTAACACATAGTATATTAACAACAGGAAGAAAACAACAGTCCCTAACATAGAAATACAAGTAGAAGGCTATCAGAAATAGTCCCGCAATAGGAAATATTGGTGATACCCTTACAAAGGGGATAAATTAAATTTGTCTTATTCGTGGGGAGTGCACTTATCCAATTTATGTTCCTTTGAGGAAAGTAAGGATATCTTGGGTGCAAGTCCAGTGTGGCTAATGGTTTCATTGTCCTGTCGCCGTCCATTGCCGTTTTAAGTCCAATATTTCCTTTTCAATCAACGTTACTATGTGTGAGTGTCTAAATAAACTTGTTTAGATATTCGTTCACATCTTTTTATTTAACTTAAGCAGCAGTGGTTGCTATTGTAACGATTTTGACGTTGATAACCTTAATTCAAACTTTTCACCAGTTTGCACAAGGAAAAAATAATTGATTTATTAGTTTAGCCTCTTCGTAATTTACACAAAAACAAGGTTCAAAGTTATTGGAAACCTGTGCAATATTAGTCCTAAGATTCAAATAAAGGTTTTTTCTTGTAGTTTTCCCTTAATAATTTATTATTTATTATTCATTAAAATTGTGCTATTTTTCATTATATAAATTTAAGATTATAGATGTAAAGAAATTGCTGTCCTAAAACTCTTAAATACTAGTTGTAAAATAGAAATGTATTATCTACCTAATAAATATTTAATTGAATTGAATTGAAGGTTCAAAGTTACCAAATATCAGCACATATTTTATTGGCCATAGGTGTCAAGGGCTTCTTTCTTCGGGGGCGGCACTACTTTGTTCCGTGAAAGAAATTTTGTTTTAATGAAAATTGTGCAGCCGTTGACTTGTCCTTCTAAATATGTGTCGGGTCTTTATTGGTTTTCAAACAGTGCAGTCGTTTTTAAGAAATGTATATCAGAAACATACTCAAAGCATTCCCAGGGTGTCTTTATTTATCTTTTTCTTACACCAGACACGTTCACAAAAGCGATTATGAGGGTAAGTTCGATGTCAAGCTGCAGTGCTCTACAAAACCTGACCGTTTCCCTCCCCCATATATATTACCCTTGTGGGGGTTCTTTAAGGCGCCCGAAGAACCTCCCATCGACCTAACCCAACTTCCCTTTCCCCTACCCGCAAATCTCATTACCTACCATAAGCAGCTTACGGATGAGCAGTCAAGCTCCCTTGCAACAATACTTACCCGGAAGACATTTGCCGTGGCAAAATCACCTAGAACGATTACTGTTTGCTATTGTGTTATCGCATTAGCATCTATAGAAGTTCACCAGGGGCATGCTTGATTACAAACCATCATGTCCTAAAATCGAATTCGGTTTTCCCAACGTGTAACCAACATAAGCATCCGAACATGTCAATACGCATGCCTGAGGAGTATTTTCCCCATATTCGTCATGTCATGCTTGCCCTTGTCTTATCGGCCGACCCATCAATATACAGCATAACCATCGCTGGCTACCCACAAGCGATCGAGTGTTATTAAAAGTAAACACACACGTTACATTCCGAGTGGAATCAAAATGATGCTTCACACCATGGCAAAGGTGTAAACAAACACTGCCTCCATGCTCACCAGACACAGCTGCAGCCGATAGATTCCGTTCCATTCGGTATTGCACCCATATCCTGAGGTTTGCAACACTTGCGACCAATTCCCTTTCATCGACTATTAACCGATCATGGAATTTGGGCATGGATATGGTCGTTGTTTAGGCAATCTTACCTATACAATGCCCTATGATGACCCGCCAGCACATCAAAGCAAACACACAATACCTCACTGCGTTTGCTTTTACTAACCGCTGGTTCAAGGTTCCCCTGGGTGAGACGTTTGCTTGCACATCTGTAGGTCAAATCCCTCACCACCATGAATAATTTCCCGCCTTGTCCTACAGAACCATACGGCTAAAGCAAACACAGCCCAAATCTCCGGTTGAACTAGCATCTCCAGTACATCGCATCATTTGACCCATCAAATAGCGTTTTTGTTTACCTTGAAGCAAAAACCTGTTTCGTTCTCAGGCGTGGATCATCGACGATTTATGTTCTGTTATATTATGTTAATATGTTCGTACATTTGTTTGATCAGGTGTCGGCGATCGTTGTCTGTATTGCAGGCAAAAGGGACATTGTACGCGTCCCTATGCACCATTTAGGAAATCCTGCCGGACTAGCGAATACAATTCAGTGAGCACGTATGTTAAGTCGTAGTTAATGTCATATGTCTATACAACAAATCTAGACTAACAAATACAATTCAGTGTACGTGTCTGCCAAGTATATCAAATATTATGTAATAAAATTGTGAAACGAAGATTCGAGCATTTTCTTTATTTTTCCCTTCGCTTGGGGTTTGGTCCCGGTTGTGAACCATTTTCAGTGAACGTCAGTTGTGGAATTTTGGAAGTTTAGCGAACTCAGCGCCCATGCCGGCGCACTGACTAAACTTACCCACACCCTCCAAACAATTTCCCCCTACACATCCACCTTCTATATCATACATCAATATCTCCAAACTAACATTCAATCCAATGTTAGACAAATCAATCCAATGTTCAATTATCAAATCCTTTAAAATGAAAGCAACACAATGCATTTTTTCATATGCAAAGGAAAACGTGTTAAAAATGTTCGTTAGGTTCGCATACACACAATTCCTTTTCTTTCTATAAATAAATCGAAATTCCTACAAATCCTTATCTACATCTGCATTGTAGCCAGATGTGTATATTCTAAAAATAGATTTCCTATCCTTTTCCCCAGTTTCTCACATACAAATCTCAATGAAGATTTGTATAAAAGGGCGATGGAAATTAGACCCCCCCCCCCCCCCCCCCGTCACCCCCTATCCTCTTTATCATGGTTCCGTTCACACCGCTATCAAAATCTCCACCCTCGAACTGCTCTACTCACACAATCCTGTCCTGAACTTCTCCAAGACTAACTTGAAAAAGGTCAATAAAAAGGTCGCTGCCAGTTTTTCTAACTTGAAAATCTGCGTATCATTTAATCTAATGCCGGCTGATATCGAACGAGCAGCCCTAAAAATTAAACAGAACCTCAAGGATGCCCTCACCAGCAATACACCCACCACCATCCCTCATAATCATTTAGGAAAACCTTTGCCCAGCATCCTAACTAAATTGCTGCACCTCAAACAACAACTTCGCTAAAAACTTCATATAAGATTCTGCCCCTTTATTAAAAGTCAGATCCAACTCCTGACCACCCTAATAAATGAACATTTAAAAAAGTTCGCGGGTCAGACCTATACTTTTACATTTAATAATATCACACCTAACCGTGATGTCTTCAAAAATATCAACCGACTAACTCGTCGGAATTTAAACCCCGAATCGTTCACCTTATCAACCCACTCTGCAACAATCTTCTCCAATCCGACACGGTCATAGTCAATTGCCTCGCTGATCACTTCTTAAAGATCCATCAACAAAATGATTCCCTCTCAGCCCCTAATTTTCAAAACAAACGAATATATCTCACACATTTTGCACACATCTTCTACCCAGATTTCTAACCACAGATGAATTAATCAAGTTCATAAAATCACGAAACAACAGAAAATCGACCGGTCTAGATGGAATAACACACCTTCTACTTAACGAAAAACTTCGATCTCCAAATCTACTTCCCATTCTCGCCCTTCTTAACCATATTATAAATGCATCACATTTCACAGAGAACTGGAAAATTGCGGCAGTAATCCCTATTAAAAAGTCCGGCAGTTACAATAACACCTCCAACTATCGTCCGATATCTTTATTAAACACCCTAAGCAAAATATTAGAAGGTAAGATCTACCAAAACCGTCTCTCGTTTGCCAATGATAACGCCTTCATCCCTAATTATTAGTTTGGCTTTCGTGAGCGACACTCCATTTGCCATGCTCTACTAAAACTTACACACGATGTCACAACTGGTCTGGAAAACCAATGCCCTACCATATGCATATCTCTCGAAATTTCCAAAGCGTTTGATTGTGTCTGGATCTCGGGACGTCTTTTAAGCTGCACTGTGTATTTGATCTGAATTCCAACTTCACAAAGCTCCTAGCATCTTATCTTTCTGGGAAGAAATTCGTGGTCAGAATAATCTTCCCTCTCACAAAATCGCAACATAACCGCGGGAGTTCCCCAAGGATCCATTCTCGGACCACTTTTATATCTTCTATACACACCCGGTATTCGCCAACCTCCACCTAGTGTTGCAGATTTGTTAAAGCGGCAAAAAACCGCGTTAACAACTTCCTCCCGCACATCTCAGCATACTTTATCAAATGGAAAATTCGCCTCAACCCAACCAAAACCCAGCTAATAGTGTTTAAGTGCAAAAACATTCACTGCACAAACAACACTAAACGTTGCCCCAACAAAATTAAACTCAAGCTTAATAACACCCTCATAAAACCTTCCAAAACTCTAAAATATTTAGGAGTAACCCTTTCCAACGACTGGTCATTCTCAACCCACATCAAAAATTCCCTTCATAAAGCCTCTATACAACTTAACCTCTGCAGACGAATGTTGAGGAAACCTAGAGGCCTCTCTCTCAAGGTCAAACAGCTTATCTACAAACAGATAATCAGACCCACTCATATGCCTGCCCATTATGGTACCACATCTCACCGTCCCAAATGAAGAAGTTACGAGTTTTTGAAAGAAAATGTTTCCACTAGCTTACACCGTAAAACCAACTCAAATAGATACCATAGTAACAACAATTTCTACAATAGCGCAGGCAACGAACGACTGGATGGACGGATTCTAGAACTATCGACAAAATGTATAGAAACTCTCCCTAACAATGCCAACCCTCTAAAAGCAGACCCACCATCACCCTCCTCCAATACGGGAACTCACTACCGTAATTGACTCCAAATCAGAACCCTCTTCACCTCAGGTAGACGGGTTAACGATCTAAAGGTCGTGTACCATAACACCTTTTCTATCCTCAACTAAAACAAGAAACCATAATCACATTTTAAATATTATTTTTAAGTCATAATCAAATTGTCACTATTATTGCAATATTAAATATTGTAAATTATAAATAAAATTACATAAAGTTAGATTAAGTTATGTTAAGTAATTTTAAATAGGCTAAGTTAAAATAAATATACATACAAATTCCCTACAAGAATTCTTTCCATTATACAGGTGCATAAAACCAAAACCTATTTGGTACCTTCGGTTGCCAGGCAAATTCCAACCTTCCCACACCTGCACTGCAATCTCCCCGCAGCAAAAACACATTTTTTTTCTTCTAACTTTTTCAAGGAAAAATAAAATTACCAATATATCTAAACCCCATTAAATTCGCAACACATAAAAAAACTGTTTGAAAAATGTTAACAAATAACATGTAAACAATTATTAAATAACCAATCTATTATAAGTTAGCTGTATTACTTATTGTGGCTTTTAATTTTCGGTCAAATAAATGCAGTATATATAAAATAAAAAAAATTAAAAATGGATTCGAAGATCAGTCCCGATTGTCGTCCGCGGTATAGGGTCACCGATAAACTATAATATAATCAATAAATTTAATTGAAAAAAAGTATTTGTTATTGGCCCTGGCCGATTCCCAGGCACCCACTCAGCAGTAAGTAGGAAAATATTAGAGAGACATTCGCCAAGTTCAGTTAAGCAACGACCGTCATGATTAGGTTGCTCACGCACTTTATCTGATTTTAAAATACAGATGCTGATCTGCAATGATGATTCTTTTTTGCATGAAATTTCACCTGTGATTTATAATTCAATGTAAAAATTGTTCTCACACATTATCTGATTTTAAAATACAACGTTGATCAACAATGTGGGGGTACACCCGTTTGATTTCATTTCATTTTATATTTATTATTATTATTTATTATATATTGGCTTGTAGGAATCCGGAAGTTCATGATCTCACCGACTCGACTCCGCCATCGTTCCCTGTCCTGTGCACACTCCTTCCACGCTTGACCATCTGAACCGATCTCCTCAAGGCCAAACCTAACATTGCCCTCTCATCTCCGTCGTGGCCGTCCTAACGGTCTCTTTCTCGTCGGTCTACCGTCAAGAATTCTACGCACGGTCCTATCGTTGCCCATTCGCGCTACATGTCCGGCCCACCTTAATCTTCGTGACTTGATTACTCTCACTATTGTAGGTTTGCAGTATAGATTTTCCAATTCGTGGTTTCCTCCATTGTCCTGCCTCCTCGTCCATTTTCATTTTATACACATTTTTTATTTTGTCCTTTCTCTTATATTAAACTTACTTGCTGGACAAAAAAAAAAGCTTAAATTCGAGCTTATTTATGTTGTATCCTAACTTACTAGTCCCCTACGGACACGGTAAGCTGAATTTGAGGTGCCTACTATGTTTTACGAAGTGCTACTCATAAAACGCGACTAAGTGCCGGGTGGTAGGTGGAGTTCTAAAGCCCTGTCGTCCGGTGAAATCGTCAAGCTATAGGTACCCTAGAAAGGTCGGGAGAAATTCTTGGTCCTCTTTCGGAGCTTGGCTGTTGGACTGGTCCTTAAAAACCTGGCTTAGGTGGTAAAGTCGGACCTAAGGTGAGATACCCCCCCGCTCACACTATACATTACGCGACATTGTCGGCGGAAATTTTCGACTATGTTCTGATGGTCCAGACAGAAACTGGAATAAGTCATGATGGTACATTCTGGGATAAGAATAATGGAGCTAAACTAGTTCCCAAACGAATCTCCGGGGGTGGGGGGGGGGGGGGGGGGCTATGCCACTGAGAACATCATGCATTTGATAAATCATCATTATCATCATTATTCGGCACTACAACCGGGATCCGGTCTTGGCCTTTTTTAGCAAGTCCCGAGGCTTGTTAAATTTTCCATAATAATTTGTTTTTCCGGGCAAGGTTATTAGACTTGCGCCAAGAATAATGGAGCTAAACTAGTTCCCAAACGAATCTCCAGGGAGGGGGGGGGGGGGGGGGCTATGCCACTGAGAACATCATGCATTTGATACATAACCGAACCGTAAATAACTCGTTACCGCGCAATCTGTCCACCGAAACACTGTCAATTTTCAACTTGTAACGGCATTCTGTAACATCAAGGGCATCGGTTTCACCAACACGAATGTAAACGCTGTTTACCAACCTGAAACCTGATATCCTAGCCCTAACCGAAACCTAGGTTGATTCGTCAGTTGTCATGTTAGAATGTAATAACTTGAACATCGTTTAGATAAAAATAGTCCTGAAGAGTTCTGTAAAATTTCCTTATTTTCTCTACGGCACCCCGAATCACCATCGAACAGCGGCACTTTTCGACCATCTATCACGTACTGGATACAAATCAACTACCCGGCTTCTAAGATTTTCGTTCTTGGTGACCGAAAATATTGGGAGGCTGGCTGAGATGTTCGCTGTTACCCTCAACTCGAATGCCAGGCGACCGAGGTAATTTTGCGAATACCCTTGATATGTCTCTGACATTCGAGTCGCGCATTTATACCGTGGAAACGATTGCGTCATTGGGAAACTCAGATCACTGCTTGTTATCGGTTGTGCGATCACTTACATTTAAAAGGAATAACCAAACAAACGGGCTTGTCAAGTATGAAGTGTGGGGCTGGAAATTGGGACGATTTACGGGATTTCTTTGCATCGTTTCTGTGGTCAGAGGTCTGCTTTGGAGACATCGATGTTAGGGTTTCAGCGCTGTCGATCTCCGGAAATTATTCTTCTCGGTATGGAGCTTTGTGGGGGGTTCAAAGTAGGTTTGCCAGCACGGCACGGTGTCACTGTATCCCGCCGACGTCTTCACTGTCCACAACTCCGTATAACGCCACAAGCAGTTTGTATCGAAAAGGAAAATAAAACATCCAGGATACCGCAACAAAACGATCAACATTTATTGTTCAACACTAGACGATCGGCACCACAAGAAATGAAACACACTGTATGGCTATTGTAATAAATGTTCTTTTTATTGTTGGTCCTTGCTATTGTTTTACAATTTGGTTTTAACTGTTCATAATTCAGCGAGAGACGTAACACTTGTAATTAATAAAAAGTTAAAAACTTTACGAATTTATTTTAAAATAATGTTTTTTATATTTACGAAGTTGAATAGATCCCAATGATCTTTGCTAACATTTTATTGTAATATGTCAAGCCATTTTAAAGTGCAATTAAGTATTATCATATGTAGCTATCCAATGACGCCGAATGCACTTTTGTTGTTAATTATTGTTCACAATTCTAATTTTGACACTAGATTAGTAGATTTTATTAATATTTATCGGCTACACAAATTTGTTCTTAACGATACAAACGCGCTTTCTCGACTACAATCCGGGGTGGAAACTCACGACTCTGGGGTATGCGCACACCCGTGCGCACGCTAGGGGGGATGTAAGACGACGGGTTGAGGTACTCAGGGATTAACCTCGAGAGACTCTGGGGAGTCCTCTCTCAGCTAAGGGTGGGGTTTCTTTTCCTTGAGGGAAAAGTGAAGTTTCTCTCTGTGGTGGTCTAGTGGAGAGTTAGAGAGGATCTCTCCCGATCGATCTTAGCTAGTGTGCTAATGATCCATTGTTTACCCATGCAACGAGGTCATGGGAAACGAAACTGAAAAAGGAGGATAGAACAAAGGGCATCATAAATGGCATGGATGCAGCTGCATAAATAGTCTGCATTGCAATTAGGCAAATGGTGCTAAAAGGAATTTCGGTACACAATAGTGATTGTGCACCGTATCTTGCTGGCGGAAAGGTTCGAATTCTTGTGTGAATATTTACATTACTAGCGAATTCGGTTCTTGGTGGGTAGATGCTAAATGCGTGCATTATTTTTGTCGATTGGACAAAAGGCTGCAGAGGCCACGGATAAGCCAGGAAAATGTGTTGTGCACGTAGTGGCAGGGAACGCTGGCTAACAAGTGCGCTGATAAGGTTTTCGAATTTATGATGTATGTAAGTCGTAAAGAATTCTTTCAGAGAATTTCAAAGATGCATTGGATGCGTTAATGTTAATGAATTCTTTTCAGGAAATTTTAGGTAATGCATTAGGTGCATTAAATATCCTTGATGAAGGAAACGTTTGCAGGTTTGCAAAGGGAGTTGGGGTTGGAATTGTGGGTGGTTCTATGCGTATGTTAGAGAACCCCCACAGCTTCACTTCGCCCATTCCGCTCCCTTACTTTTGGACAGTGGAGCACTAGTCACGAATCCGAAATATGAAACCAATGTTTTCTCGAAGTTTTTTTTCGCGAATGCAACCCTCAATGAAAACTGCTGAATTCAAATTGTAATCAGCATTCTCACCAGCGAAAATAAATTGCAATCAGCAATTTCACCAATACAACCATATTACAGTTTCACTGGTAAAAACATATTTCAACAGCGGTCGTAAATTTAGGAAGTGAAAAAAGACGTTTATTCAGAAATTTAGAGAATATCATCCAGACCACCGGATTTGACTGATAGTAAACGCTTTAGTTATCCTTCCAATCCTACCCGTACTGTCAAAAAGTTGCTCCGCAAAGAAATTGCGCATTTTAAAGGCGCCAAGAAAAAAAAAAACAACAATGGTGATTGGCTATAACCAGTTGACTTTGGGTATTGCGAAAACAATACTGAAAATACGGAACACGTACTCATAGGGATATTTGAGACCGCACGAAGGACAGTGGAGTAGAAATGAGACCGATCTGGATTAGCAGAATAAATTTGAGTTTAGTTTATCACTGGCGGAATATCATTAAGGGAGCAATAATGATAATAAAGAAATATTGCGGATCCTTTTAAAACCATTTTCAACAAACAACGTTTCAGTTATAAAGTTCAAATCCTTGTTTCCATTTCCAAGGTAAATCAGATGAAGACGCAAATACAAGCTGTTTGTTGGAGACGGAGCAGCACATGACTGCCGACTAGCAAAAAAATATGGGGCGGCGAGAGGCCGACTTAAGGGAGACAAGGACAAATGTGTCCTTCATCTTGTCTCTGGCTTCTGGTCATCTTGCGATGATCAGAATCACCCACATGAGGATGTTGGGCTCGGTCTCAAGATATCTGAAAAGAAAGGGGAGGAGGTATCTTAGGATAGTGTGGACAGGGTTAGTTCAGGTGTTCTCTAACTACTTTGATGGAGGGATGATGGGAAAGAAATCATACAAGAGCGGTGGGTCTTGAGTGCGGTAGTAAGCGCAGATCACGTCTTTGGAGTCTGATAATCTGCGGTTTGGTCGGTGTGTATGTATGGACATGACTGCCGACTGGCGGATTGAGGAGCGGCTATTTATTGTTCTCTGTGTTCCTGTGACAAACATTCGAACGGAGGAACAGGGACACAAGAGAGAATGTAAGCGGCGGGAGTTAGAGAATTGACGATAGTACAACAAGCGTACCGGGCAAGACTTTGGCGAAAATTTGTTGTAGATTGACACTTTGGTGTGTTTTTATATTTGTCCTTAGGTCGGGTATTGATGACTGCGGTGTTCCGCCGAACAATGTCCGCAGTAAAAGGAATTAAAACAACCGGATCACGGAGACGATCACACAAATGAAACACTGCGAAATGTTTTGCTTTAATTTTGGTTTATTTAACTACTTATAAAGATTACGAATTTTAATATTCCGATTTGTAATGTTTTGTTCACACAACGACTCTCTTAATCGACACGACTATATTTCTGTTCTATTGCACACGAATCTCGCACAACTCACAACTCACGTTACTCGAATTTGTTCGTTTCTCGCATCGCCGATACCTCCTCGATGGGGTTCTCTAGCGTCTCGTCTCTGGACGGATGCTCTAAGTCGACTACTGAATTCGTATCCACCATCGTAAGGGAAATTTTCCCAACGTATCTGTGAAACAGAATTTCCTATCGTATCCCTGAAACGACATTTCCCATCGTATCTGTAAAGGGAGGTTTTTTATCGTAATCACCATTATCATTATCTTTTCCGACTTAGTTATCGGAATCTTGTTCATTTGTCTTATGATCGGTGGTGCCGCCACTTTTTCTCCGATCTTTTCTATGCATTGTTTGTTTTTCCCATCTGGCCTGAGAAACGAGTGTTCTCCTGCTATTCAGATGAATACAAAGGACTATGGGATCGGTAATGCTTTGTTTGCCTTTTCCATCATAAACATCTATCAGGGATAGTGTTATGAGTTTACGATTGTATGACCACGGGACGGCAACTAAACGATATGCCTTGTTTGCATAAGCGTGCCTTTGCATTAGGTCCTACAAGGGACTTAGGTGCTAATTGAATTTAGCTACCCGAGAATGTATCCCTTGTTCGTTTTGATTACCGACATGGTATTCCATGGAAACATCGTGCAGATATTCGAAATTGAAGATTGTGCATTTCTGGACTTTTCAATTGTTTTCTGAATATGATGGATGAAACGTTGAACTGGATATTGGAAGCTTTTGGAACGTTAAGTTTCTTGGTTTTTGATATCGGTTTCAACATTGTTGCAGCTTCCTATGACCTTTGTTACAGGTATGATTAAGAGATTTGGGACACGTGTCTGTGGACACGTGTAATGAATAAGGTACGTATGTTCCTTGGCGGAAAAGACATCTCGACCTATAGTTGGTTGTGCGGTTCGTAGAACCGCAACAAGACTACAACGCCCGTCATCCAGATCGGAGTCCGGTTCCGGAGGTGCGCTAATTAAGCAAAGAGATCTCAACAGATTGGAAGGGGCTTGCTCCATCAGTATTTATAGTCCGAATTTGTTCAACAATTGTACTTAAATTTTAATAAATAATCCAAACAAATAAACGGATTAACACTGTTTTTTTAGATTTTCGTATTGGATCATTTTCTCCCTACCAAAGATTGTTCCTCAGTTTGTTGGGTTATCAACATCTAAGTACAGCTTAATGTTGTGAAGGTTGAAGGCTTTATATTTTATTTACACACTCAATTCAAAATATTGAAACCAACTAAAAAATCCAAACTCTAAACTAATGAAACATAACAGGAAATATTTCAAATGCTTCAATTTTATGTTTAGAAAGCCAAATTTAAATTAAATTGCATGGAAAGATAGCAAATGAAAATCCTTCCAAAGAGGACTGAAGTGCACAACTACTCGCCGTGAACCATTTTAACATCCCTTTCGCTCCCACGGTCTTTCCTATGTAAATTAGGATCACATAAATCTGTGTGGCACTCACATATCACACCGAAATAGTTCCGTCAACAACATCACACTGCACTTTTGTTATGACACAATTGTAAAAACAAATTACGACCTCACACATATCCCTGTAATGAGGATTTCTCAACGCCATTGTAACATTTTCTTTTCTGGGTCATCGCCGGCGCAATATAAAAAGGAAGAACTCAACAATGATGGTTTCAACAGTCCTTAGGGGTACGACTCAAGTACAGGGCACACGTGGCTCTGCCAGCTAACCCTGAGCATTATCGTATCCTGGTACACTTCAAATTCTGCAACAGCCGTTATAGGACAGAACCTGCAAAAACGGAGAGATGCTATAAAAATATTTTTATACACCCACGCGCTGAGTAGTCCACTTGCCGGATTGGCAGACGATACGATGCGACAGGACTACCGTTTTATTTTCCTTCGTCCTTTTTTCGCTTTTCCTATTTGGTTTTACCTATTAAGGGCAGATATATGTGCCGACATGTGCAGATATATATTTCATCCAGTGAACGTAATAAATTGTTGGGTAAGTTTTTCAGTTGGTCGGTCGGGCGGGTGTTGCATATGATGCCGCGATGGAAAGTTTGTCTTTCCTGCAGCTTGGATGAGTTGTTAAAGATTTTGGCATTGTGAAAAATTTAGATTTACTTTTTGGTGTTTCCTCTTCCGGTTTTATATATTTTCTGCCCCTATCATCAGTGATGGAAATTCGTTGTCCATCCTGGCAGCAATGTCCACATATCTCCATTTTGTTTAAGTTTGAAGCAGTCCTTGCAGTCCTCATAGTTTTGGTTCTCTTACTACGTAGCATTAACGAAAAGTTTTTCACATCAACTCGAGGCATTCAGGTCAGGAATTCTTGGGCAGGGCAACGAGTCTCAGGTACAAGTTCGACCTATAAAACCGATGTGTCGTTATTTGTTGCAAAGTGGTAATAGCGGTGAACAGGTCCTATGGCGTTCTTGGGTTTCATGCAAATAGTAAACGACCCTGATTGTGGGAGCTTTGTCAGTTACCCCTTCGATTGTTCGTTCAGTAAATTTCCTTGTTAAGACATAAATACCTTTTGGCAAGCCGGTTAGGTTTTTTAGAAGAATTTACTTTGAATGTATTAGAGTGTTAGCGGCTGAACGATGGTGTTTCGAAACAACTGAAATGTTTGGGATAACAGGATGCCGGTAACTCAAGTTAAGGTGTGGTAAATAGCTTTTAAATTAAATTAAGGACGCACCATTTGCCGAAGTATCTTTTTTCGGAAGCCCAACATAGTCGAGTATAGACGTAAGTTATATTGGTACTTTGTTGTTTACGTGACTAAAAAGTCCGATGGAATATGGAATTTAAGCAAACTATTCATTGGAAAATGTTCACTTTGAAATTAAAACATGTCCGTAGTTGCCCACAAAAATTTTAATTGATCGTTAGATAGTAAATTAATTGGAAACTCTGACGAGTTTTGCCGAGGTTGGGATAGTTTGATTTTTTTAGGTTTAATTATAATTTATTTATTAACCTACCATGCAAATTCTTTAAAGTATGAAGACGAAGTCGATGAAAGTCACTACGTTTAGAAATAAAGCGGTGTGTGAGCAAAGCATATAACGTTGCGTATGTCAGAGTCATGCTATATAGTGTAAACATTGAGTTCCTCTACACTCAGGTTTATAGGTGGAAAACCACTAAATTTGAAAAGCACAATTTACGTGTTTTCTTTTTTTTTTTGAAATTCATATGAATAATATATAATAAGGGATAAATGGCGAAATTTTTTTTAGACATACGCATATCATGTCGCCAACCATCTTACCTATCCTTTCAAGTACAAGCATTACCTTATAGAGCGCTATATGACAATACTAATAGTCTTCAAGTATGTAAGCCAAGGGAGAATGTAGTAGCAATATATTCAAAATTAAGCCAACTTTCTGTAAGAGCTAAATACTGTATTCGTTAGATGTTTTAAGTGTTAGACATCAGAGAGTACTTTGTTATCTACAACAGAGTAGAAACGGATTCCAAGCAGTGGTGCTGTAGGGGTATGGGTGTTGATGAGTGTGATGTGCTTGTATGTCGGTGAGGTCATGAACTTTCGGGTTCCTACAGGCCAATAAATAGTAGTAGTAGATGTGCTTGTATGGTGCCGGCACGGGGACAGATTCTCAATCCACTCCCACGTGTATGTTTTGTTACGACATTGGTAGTTGATCATTCAGTTTCGCACAACGGAAGGAAAATCAAACTCAAGTCTTTGTTTTACAATTTTATTTGCATACAGGAATTTGTGTACAATCAATGTAACTAAACGTCGAATTCATTCTTGGCAAACTCGGTTAATTATTTAGCCTCGCCGTTGTTGGAGTCAACGGATAACAATGTGTTCAGTTTTGCGGATGTTAGTACGCTTGTTCCTCCTTTTCGAGTGATCGGTCGATTGGTGCATCTGCGACACACCAGCTGAGCTGTAGACAGATTGATTCTCTGAATCGGGATCTGGATAAAGTCCTGCAGTGGGGAAAGGCCAATCTTGTCGACTTCAATGCAACGAAGATCCAGTATACAACATTCACAAAGAAAACTGGATCATCGGTTCCACAGCTGATGATGAATGGCCGGGCCCAGTGGGGAAAGTTTGAAATTGCTCGGCGTTACGGTCTGTGGGAATGTATCATGGCATAAACACCTGTCGAACTTCGCCAGGTCAGCCTCGGGAAAACTGAGTTATCTTTTTAGAGCCAAGAAATATTTTACTCCGGCCCAACTTCTTCTCCTATATAAATCCCAAATTAGACCCGCGCTCGAATATTGCTCTCATGTTTGGAGCTCGGCTCCTAAACATACCCTCGACCTACTTGAGAGCATACGTAGACGAGCGATCCACCTGATCGGGGACTCGGCGCTGACGTCGGGACTACAGTCGCTATCACATCGAAGGTGCGTAGCCGACCTCTGTCTGTTTTACGGGTGCTGTTCTTCGGAGATTCGTGGTATTGTTCCGCGCAATTCGGCTTATATGCGCTCCACAAGACAATCCGACGGATCGCACCCGTTTGTGGTTCATCTCCCGACGGCGCGAACATCCCTACATCAGAAGTCGTTCCGCTACAGAGCGGGGAAGCTGTGGAACTCCCTTCCCACGCGGGTGTTCCCGGAACGTTACAACCTGCAACTGTTCAAAAAAAACTGCAACAGTTATTTGATGGCATCTCGGGGCGCCCACTCGGCGCTATAGGTTCGCCTCTCCCGAGAGAAGTCTAATAAAAAAAAATAAAATAAAAAAATAAAAAAAATATGAACATCAATATTTGGAGCAACTAAAGACGCGTGCACACTGAATTGAATTTGGTAGTCCAGGTTGATTATTTAGACTGTTCTGTGATAACTATTAACATAAAATATTTAATATAATTACATACGCGTGCACATGGAATTAAATTTGGTAGTCCGGGTTGATTCTTTAGACTTTTCTGTTACCACTATTAACATAAAATATTTAGTATAATTAAATACGCGTGCTTCAGTGTGCAGCATAAGCAAATTAATTACTCGACCCGATCCTGATGGCGTTTGAGTTCCGACTCGATGTGTGCACACTGGTGGTTGAAACGCGCCTCCTTGTAAATGACTCGTCCAGAGTCGATCATCTCCTAAGGGTTTTTTTTTTTTTCTGGTTTCGGTAGGAACTCCGCTCGTCATGTCGCAACTGCTGCATCATTTCACACAGAACCCTAAGGGTGGTTTTCATTCATTGAGAGAAACGTGCAGTTTCTCTTCGTGGTGATCAATCAGAGAGGATCTCTCTGTCGATCTTGGCGGGATTGTTTCACTGTTCTGCCGCCAGAACACGGGCAAACGAAAACGAGAAAAAGGGTATGAGCAAAAGGATATCGTTGGTGGCGCGAGTTAACACAATCCTAGCCCATGACGCATACAAAATACAAATCCCACAGATAACATATCAATGCAAGAAAATGTAGTTAACACAATCATAGCCCATGACTCATACAATCAATGTAAGAAAATGTAGATAACATAATCCCAGCCTATGACTCACATCTTACATATACAACTCACAAAGATAAGAATCATACATAAATAGGAAATTTAGATTAAGTCAAGCAGTCAGTCAGAGAGAGTGGCTGAAACGTGTACATGGTAGTTTTCTGGGGTACGAAGTAGAGTGTGCCGGTGTACGGCACAGGGTTCACTCCGGTGCCCATCTCTCTGCCACCGTGCCGTTCACAACGAAGAGAATAAACGGGGGGGGGGGGGGGGGGGCAAACATCCAAATAAAACACACTGTATAGTCATTCACAAATTGTTTGGCTTTATTGTCACTTTTGGATAAATAAGGATTTTTCGTAAGTTGTTTAGTTTCTATTCACGAACTGCGCCCGAATGTTTTCTCTTCTATTTTTGACGCTGTGCCCGCGGCAATTGAAAAGGGAACGCTCGAACGGACTTTATTTGGCACGCGAGAGCGTGCGTGCCCCCGTGTGGTCCCGGCGGTTGTCAGGGGACTCCCGATGTGCGCGTGGCGGTTGCTGAATGGCGACTGACTAATGAAATGGGAAAAATTTCATAGCAGACATAAACTTACTGTCACTTCCGAGGAATTTCGAGAAGAGCTGCTATGCTCGCATAAGAATTCAGTTCCAGCGAATCGTAGCCGTACAAACTGTGTTGGATTCGTTGGTTGCGTATACCGGGAAATTGAAATTGCTTGGGTGCAAGCAAGGAATATCGTTTAGATAGGATATTAACCGAAGTCATTTCGTATTGTTGGTGGCGATGGTTAATATTCCGTTGTGGATTTGAATATGCGTTTTGTTACGGCATATGCATTTCGGGGAAATTAAGATTGCTTGGTCGCAAAGAGGGAATATGAATTAGGTAGAGAATTGACCGAAGTGATTTTGGGAAAAATTATATGTGGGGAGATGGAAGAGATGATTTAGAATATATTCTATTGAATTGTATTCTGTTGGGAGTTTTGGGAAATGCCTTCATTGCAGATTGGGAGATGGATTCTTGCAAGTTCGGGGTGCGTACGCTTGCAGATTGGGATTTGTTTTTGCATGTTTTGAGATGGATTGCAGGTTAGGGTAGGGTGACGCGCTGTTAGTGGTCAAGATTGGTTGGAATTGTGGGTTGGTTCTCCACGTGGTATAGAGAACCCCCACAGTTTAAGTGAGGATTAAAAATAAAGGAACTAGAATCCCCAAAAAAGAAAAAATCTTTTTTTTTACAAAAGATCTAACAACAACATTAACTCGCGCATACTGTTGCATAAAACTGGCTGCTCGCCATTAGTGCCACCTGTGCTACAAGGAAATGAGATACTTGCACAACGATGGTTGTGCACGGCATCCATGACCGTGGAAAGGGTCGAATTCCCGGTGTGCATGTTTACATGCAGGAGAATGTTATTCTCGGCGGCTAGACGCGAGTTATGTTTCTTATTTCCACTTGGGTGAAAAGAAAAACACTTTTAAATATAATTTCTATTTTTATTTATTTAATTTCGGTGAGTATAGGAATCGTCTTGCTCTTCGGAGTGTCGTTTCTTAACTGAACTTATTCTAACATAAAATCTTATACCTAGGCTTATCTGTCTACGTTGCAATATAGTATCTTTCTCACGATCAGGTGGTCAAAAAGGTGGCGTGTTCTTTTATTAATTTAAAAACGAACATTGCTGGTCACTTTCGCTCGGTGCTGTCACTGATTGGTCAGAAGGTGTGTATTTCCACCTTAGGGGTCACCAATGTTGGGGGTTATAGTAGTGTGCCGGCGTACGAAACGGGTTCACCTACTCCCCAATACTTGTTGTTCGTTGTCGCTCGCAGATTGCTTCACCGCAGCCATCTGTTCACCAAAGAGAGAAAGAATAATACAACGCACTGTTGTGGTTTGTCATAAATTGTTATTTTTATTAAATCAATTCCACTCGACACTGTTTATTAGTTTATTGCTTGCTGCACTGCGAAGATGGTACGACAGTTGTTAGAGAAGGTGAAGCGGACACAGAATTACGGAAATAATATGCACAGAAATGAAACACACTGGATGGCAATTGTCACAAATGTTCTCTTTATTTTTGGTTCCTTGTGTTATTGTTTTACATTTGTTCTAATTGCTCTTTAATTCCGCGAGAGAAGTAACAAAACTTAAAAACTGTAAGAATTTATTTTGGTCTATTATTTTCACTTCGGATATGAAACTACTTCTACTAACGTGCGCACGTAGAAAATCGCGTGTGTAACGCGCCGTACCGTGTGCACGGTACGGCGGAGATGGAGACGACCCGACCGACCCCTGTGGTGGTTGTAATACAACTCAACTGAGGGTTGGGATGTGCCTCTTGATCCACCCCCAGTTCGGTTGTGAGTTTGCGGGGGAAAAGAGAAAATTTCTTTCTTTGCTGAGTAACCAGTAAGAGAATCTTTCTGGCTAAATTCCGGTGATATGTGTGTGTGTGATCGTTTAGATCATTGTTTGCTGATGCAACGAGGTCATGAAAAACGAATCCTGAAATATTGGAAGGCACAGGGCATCGTGTGTAATGAGGTTCAGCTGAATAAACAAGCTGTATCTCATTAGGTGCTAATGCATTTAGATGTTTATGGCATCTCTGACTGCAGTAGGAACAGGGTTCTTGTTTGCATTTGGAAATGCTGAAGAATTCGGTTTCGGTGATAATGCGCGAGATGCGGTAATTCTTTGTCGATTGAACAAACGAATCGCGGGTCGGTTTATTGCAGCTGAATAAACAAGCTGTCCGTCATTGCATTTTATCTGATGACGAAGCGCGCCGAATGGTTTTGGATTTATGATGCCCGTATGATATGAAGAAGATAGAAAGAATTCTTGTATGGAATATTATGTAATGCGTTGAATGCATTAGTTGTCCTTGAGAAAGGAAATGTTTACAGGTGCTAATGCAGTTGCATTAGCGAAACAATGGGGCTATGGAAGCTTCAGGGCTGGAAGCTTTTAGGTAATTTGGGAAAGTGAGTAGTGGCGTTTAGTGGAACCGCCACAGATGTACCATACAGTGACTACAGTTTGACCAGGACTAAGAATTATTTGTTGATCAGTAAAACATAGTCTATCGTTGAATATTGCTAGCGACAATCATTTTTTGACATTTTGTGTAGGCTGACGATTTATAAGAATCTGTGTCTGCATGAACGCTTCAAAACGGATGCTGGGTTTGTATAACATAAAAGTAAATACTAACTTTGTGTAGCACCATTGTTATATAATTAAAGTTCAATTAATTATCACTCCCCCTTTAAATAATTAACATCTCGTGTCTTCACATACATATCCTGGATATGTGTCGAAAGACACGAGATTTACCTTCTTGTAAATCTAGTAGCGAAAGCAGACGGTCGCGTGTGGACATTAATCTCGTTTTAGAATTATTGTAAATTTGTTAGTGTAGTATTAATATAAAAAATAAAAAGAAATAAAATAGTTAAAATTAGAATTTGTTCGAGTTTTCGTGTTGGTTAGCGGATAACGAATCGGTGGTGTTCTTTTACGAATATTAATAAATAGTATGTGGATAAAGACTTCCTTATCATTGAGTGAGTGCAAATTCGCCGTATGAATGCAACATCAAGCAGCAAGCAGATTTAGATCCAGCCATTGATGGAACAAGGGATATCCCCGCAATCAACCAACACTCAACACAGAACGGGATAAGTTTTGTGCTGCAAATTAATTATTTAATTGTTAAAGTAATCTTTAACACCATTTGCATACTGAATAAATATTTAGCATTAACAATTAATTTTTTTAATTTTCTTATTTCCTATTTACTTTTATACCTACATATAAAGTGGCCCACCACAGTGGCGAGTACATCGGACAATACTATAACTTTGTTAATTTTTGTCTAACCGCTGCCATAGGGCACGCGTTTTAAACTTCACGCTTAGTAGATTTCTGGTGTGGAGCAGTATATGTTCATCGAACGTACTGATATTGTGCAGTTGTACATTCCAAATAACTTAGCATGGAGGAAAAAAGTGAAAATTATGTCTTCAAAAAACGAAAAATTTTTTTAGTACTGATCCTAATCCTAGAAGTCCAAATAGACTTCGTTTGACCCTATCCGATACAAATATCGCAACCGTACAGGCCAATATTAAGATTGCTACAGTAACATCATCTCAGCTTCATTCTGGACAAAAAGACAGCAGACGAACCACTTAACAGTTCATAACTGGTGTTGTATTCCAGAATACTACCCTTATTCGCTTTAACACTAACTCATGTCCTTTCAAACACAACCCTTAAAACTACATCCTCACATATCCTACATTCTCAGTTAATACAATTCATAAATAAACAGATACAATATTCTATATCCAGTCACTTACAGCACATTTCATAAATATACCCCTTTTCATAATAAGCACATTTTTCATTTCAAAACATGGCCACTTTGATTTTCGTTCAAAGTTTATTCAAAATTCTAAGTCACAGAGACTTCTAGATTGTTTTGTTCAGTTTATACGCCACAGTCAGTTAGAACAAAATGTTCTATATAAACAAGTAAATTTGTATGAAAAAAGTAGAAAGAAGAGAGCTCAGCTTGAGACAGCTGAGTTCAATAAAAATAAATAAAACAAAAAAATTTAAATAAAAGATATCTTTTATTATTAATAACATATTAAATTAATAAATATAATAACCTCCACGCTCTTCCCTCGAAAGAGGAAGCACGGCGTTGGAGCCGTAACACTGGTATTGATTTGAAGACATCCCCCTCTACAAAATTCAATGAATAGCGCCTATCATTTTGCATTTGCGAATTTCGTCGACCAACTGGCAGAATTTGGGGAAAATTTTCTTCAAAAAATCGCGCATTTCACGTTAAAGCGTTAACAAAAAAAATTGTCGGTTCTAAATCACCAGATTAAAAATTATTAAGATGCTAGGTCTTCACCACCAAAATTGGTGTTGCTGATATCATTTTATATTGTGGTATTGTAATAGGGTAGTATAGTATGATTTCAAAATTGTGATTTCCGCATTCACCCTGTCTGATGCCACCAGGCTTCCTGCTGTCGGGTCACTTGGAGTTAAAAATTCACGGCTGTAACAATAAACCAAGCACCCCAGACGAATTTAAGACCAACATCCGTCAGGAAATAACCACCAAATCGGCCAAAACACTAACAAGTGTGATGGAAAATAGCGAAAATTGAACACATTGCGCCATTCGAGCTCAGGTCGACTAGCGCGGTATCGTACTCAAAAACACATTATACAAACCTTCTTTAACCGAAATCACAATACATGTGTTCTACTTGACTAGCAAAACAATTGAACATCTGTCACATTTTTGATTGGAGAAAAGAAAATCTGTTACCGTTCGCTATATGATTGTAGTTATACATCCTTGTAAAGTATTGATCAAACAAATTCAGACTTAAACTCTCCGGAAAAGTGAAAAAGATTCCTAGACAGCTTTTTTTGATTTCTCTATTCAATTGTCAATTATAAAATGTAAAATGTGGAAGTTAACAAGGATAAAATTCGGTACACGTTACAAGTTTGTTTCGACGAGAGCAAAACGCATGCCAGGTGACAGAAATTATGAGTGGTGTTTTTCGATACTCTCCCAGCCAAATTATACGCAAATTTAGTTTCGTCGGATCTGTTCCAAAATGTTCGATGTTAAAATGCAGCTCATACAGGTAGGTTTGTCATAAAAAAACTGCGATAAAATTATGAAAATGATCGAAGTAAGCCCACGTTTGAGCAGTCGTAACCTAGTTAAAGATAAACTATAAAATAATTTAAAATTATTTGCATAAAGCTGGATTCCAAACGTAACTCGATGTAGAATACGTAGAATAAAATCCCCCAAACTAATATTTATGTATGATATTTGGCGTCAGACCCTCATAAGTACAAAGCGCATTCGATCATTGCAACGGCCCTACTTTTTTTGAGCAGGTAAATATGAGCACACTACAACCAAATCAAATATGACCAAACAACCGAAATCACTTATGAGGTCACATGTCACCCCAATATTTATAGATGAATGACCTTTGGACTAGCTCCATTAACAAACTCAAAGTAGCTCAATCTGTCCAGTTTACATTTGGTAACGATTTGCACTCTTTCCAATTCCGTCTAGTTACCTCAAATATGAAGCAGTCCTATCTGTCTGGAAACCACCAAACCAGCACTACCTAGCTACCTTGTTAGGTGTTTTGCCATCGGAATTGCAAAACCTATATATATAAACAACACAACAACATTTGACCAGAGGAGGAAAACCGAAAAACGAAGTTGTACTTGACTGGTGGCTCTAAGTACCTGATTCAGCAACAACCTTCGGACACTATTCCTTTCAGTTGTACACCTAAAAACACTGTCTGTAATGGAACACGTGACATGATGTGTACATATCCACTTACCACTTCCCACTTACCACCTGTCAGCTTTCATGTTTAGTTTTGAATTTAAAATTAACTCTAGACCAAACTTGCAGTTGAAGTTATTTTATCTGGACCTCTGGTCATTGACCAACAAACCCACGGGTAAAATTTGTTCAGCTGCTTTTGGAGGGCACATCGAGTGGTTTTGGTGTGACGTTAACTCAATGATGTTTGATTGAGGCAAGCAAAACACTTTTTGTTATGGTTTTACAATAATATGATTAAAGTAATTTCGAAGTTCGAGTGTTTATTATTATTGCAACTTTACAATTAAATTAATTAAATAACTTAATTATTCGTGTTAATTAAGCCCCTGTGGGAAGTTTTAATTTGCATCATCAATATTGGGAGACCTTCTGAGTTAAGTTGAAAGGTCCGAATAACTACACCTAAAAGCAAGACCCTTCTACTTGTTTTATATTACGGTATTTAGATTGTTAGTTTCGGAAAGAGCTGTAGCCAAATTTACTGGGATTGTTTCAGGAAGAGTTTGGTTAAGTGTTCGATACAAATATACGGATCCATTACAGCGGGCTTCTTTTAGACTCAAATTATTATTATTTTTTTTTTTTTTGAAATTGCGCCCAATGCATAGGCGGCCACATATTTGTTTGCATTATTTGTATTGACATACATAAGGATGCCTTTATGCCTATCCTTCCCTAAAAAACTTGTCCTGGTAAAAACTAAGTTTTGGAATGCTTGGCGTCTTCTTCTGGACTTCCTGCTTTAATCACCTTGAGTCTCACATCGTCTCTTTTGGTCACGTTCCGATCACTTGGCGTCTTCTTCTGAACTTCCTGCTTCTCTCATTCTGGGCGTCACATCCTGTCTGTTTTTTGTTTGTTTTATATCCACATTTATTTAACAAATTAATTACATATTTTACTTAAGACTAAATGTTACCTTCTATTTTACAAATATCATTCTTACATTAACTTACTGGCTCTTCGCAAGCACTCTAAATTATACACAATTATTTTTCTTATGCCTTTCGGCGTACAATAACTATTTTTACAACATGTCACAATAATTTTCTTTTTAAAATGTATTTCTATTTTTTTCTACATCATGTATTATTTATAATTTTTTTTAATTACATATATAAGCGGTTGGTAAGCAAAAAAAAAAAAAAATGAAACAAAACTAAACAAGGAATACAAATAAAAATAAAAAAATTAAAAATTAAAATTAAATTAAAAACGAAAATAACAAACAATAAAAATAATTGGGAATTGGGATTTGTCATACAGGACTTTATTGGGATAGTATTTCTTATACTGCGACTCTGGGGTTCTATACATTCCGAGGCAGGAAATTATTTTCACCTTGGGGTCCAGCAAACTACTACGGAAGAGTATTCGTGTCATTGCATATGCGTTTTTAGCTGCTGTAAGAGCATCTGCTGTATGCTTATCAAAGTAAAGATACTGATCAAGCCATGGCCGTCTTTCAAGACCTGTACAAGGCAAATGAAGTAATTCACCGCAACCATGACTTGGAGGATAAAGTTCTAAGGAATTATCATCATCTTCGAAATGACATTTCATAGTGGCGATCAGAAAACCATGGTTTTATCGATTTCACTCTTTTGGTTGCGCCCGATCGCTTGGCGTCTTCTCCTGGACTTCCTGCTTACATCACCTTTGGCGTCATAACGTCTCTTTTGGTTACGCTCCGATTACTTGGTTTCTTCTTCCGAACTTCCTGCTTCCCTCGTCTTGGGCGTCACATCCTCTCTTTTTGGTTACGTCCCGATCGCTTAGCGTCGTCTTCTAGACCTCCTGCTTCCCTCATCTTGGAAGTCTCATAGTCTCTTTTGATTCCCTTCCGATCGCTTGGTGTCTTCTGCTGGACTTCCTGCTTACATCACCTTTGGCGTCATATCGTCTCTTTTGGTTACGCTCCGATTTTTTGGTTTCTTCTTCTGAACTTCCTGCTTCCATCACCTTTGGCGTCACATAGTCTCTTACGGTTACCCCCCGATCACTTGGCATCTTCTTCTGAACTTCCTGCTGCCCTCGTCTTGGGCATCACATCCTCTCTTTTTGGTTACGTCCCGATCGCTTAGCGTCGTCTTCTAGACTTCCTGCTTCCATCATTTTGGGCGTCACATAGTCTCTTTTGGTTACCTCCCGATCACTTGGCATCTTCTTCCGAACTTCCTGCTTCCCTCATCTTGGGCATCACATCTGTGGTGATTTATGTACCTGGGCGTCAGCACGGACACGAATTCTGTATAAACACCACGGATTGTTTTCTGTAGATTGCTCGGCCGAGCGCCGTTTTCCCGCACACAAAAGCTTGAAATAAAACGCACAGTCACCAGAAGGCAGTGAAATAAAACGTGGTGACGATGCCAATAATTACAGATGCGCACGGAAAATTCCAATGCACATCTGGTCGACTAGAAGTACGAGGTTGCGGCTGGCCGTAATGGCGGTCATAAATCATAGAAATAGTTTCCTATGATATTAAAAGACACTCAAGAGTACTCTATTGTGTGTGTATCTTTTCGGCCACATAATTTGTGTAGAAATTGCCGCCCGGACGAAAATCATATCTTCTGTCTACATTAACTAGACAGAAACGTTTTATGGGTGGTGTGTAAGGGATAATAAGGCGACGGTGTTAGGTTCTTCTGTGATGTTAAATTGGCAGAAAATCGCCCGCCATCGAGACTGATCTTTTATTATCCCACTCGTTATGTCCCATTACAGGCTATAAGACATCTGGTTTGCAGATGTGCAAGCCGGCCAATAGCCCAACCAGTGTTTTGGGAGATAATGGGCATTGAAACAGTGTCTGGGTACACATTGTTCCGATCATTAGAACATCCTATCGGTCGGTGTGGTGACATGCGTGTTGTTTCAAATAACACAAGGCCATTTGCAGGAAACCTACCATGGCTACGCTGCATTAGAAGATAGTAAGATCGGCCGATGGATCTATGGCCAAAAAGGTAAACACATCCTGTCGAATCTAGGGAAAAGCTCCTCAGCTATTACGGAATATTTATGTCAGTTGTCCTGGGGGACAACCGAATTGTTTTCAGGTTTTTAGGGTGGTGATGAATGCTGTGGCGAGGTTGTGTAATTTTGCCAAGGATTCGAATTAAGGGCAGCTAAGGAGTTTATAGGATTTTGAAAACCCCTACACATCCCCTCTTTTGGTTACGTCTCGATCGCTTGGCATCTTCTTCTGGACTTCCTGCTTCCCTCATCTTGGGCGTCACATCGCCTCTTTGGGTTACCTTCCGATCACTTGGCGTCTTCTTCGGAACATCCTGCTTCCCTCATCTTGGGAGTCACATAGTCTCTTTTAATTTCCGATCGTTTGGCGTGAATTAATTAATTAATTAATTAACTAATTAATGAAAGAATGAATGAATGAATGAATGAATGAATGAATGAATAACGGAATATTTGACCTGGTATCACGTTGGAAGAATGTCAGCCAAGGATCCTATTTTTATTGAATAAAAATTTGCGGAAAAATAATATTATCTTTTAAATTTTTACCTTAAAAGCGGACATTTCGTGTGGTAAAACCCAATACATTTGAGAGATTAGCTTCTCCCCACCCCCGTACGTCGTACGCCTGACTGAGTTCAATAAAATGGCTTGAACGAACTGATAAATTTTCTTCTATAGTATAAAACAATTTCTTTTACACTTTTGAGTACTTTGTCCATTAATTAAGCCATTAAACAATGTCGACAAGCTGGAGGTCATTTTCGGGGCCTATTATCCAAACACCTTGTACCATGAGAGTCTGCGTCGCAACGGCTTTGTTCCACCAGAGGCGTTCCTTGACTTGGATATGAAAGGGCTTATACAGGATAGATCCGGAATTCCGCTTATCTATCATGTAAGTAGATCATCTGTAGACGGGCGATTGTGCTACGACCGGGAAGTAACGCGCACCGAAGAAGAGCTCCTGCGCTTCAGTAGGGCTATCTCCCACAGAGACCGGGACGATAGTATTAGACAGCGTCAACAGTTCTGGTGGTTGAATGGCATATAAAGACCTGGATACCAAAGTCGGTATAGAATCATAGTATCATCAGCTAGCTTACATAGACTTAGCTTTTCTAGAATTAGGGTAGTATAAGATTTAAGTTAAGTTAGGTTAAGTGCTTTTACATAAAAAAAAAAAAAAAAAAAAAAGTAGGTAAGTTAAGTAAGTTAAATTTTAAGAAAAAAAAACAAAAAAAAATTGACAAAGTTTTTCAAATTTTTCTTTGTATTTCAACTAATTATCAGTACTGCTACAAAGTTCTGTCGCCGAAAGGCAAATTATACAAATGTTAAGTAATGTTTAGCTTAGAGCGTCTGCGAAGGACCAGTAAGTTATTATATAAGATAATTAAGCTAGAATTTAAGCATTTTTAGTCTAGCCTTTAATTTAGAAATTAAGAATATAAAAAGAAAAATAAAAAATGTTTTAAAAATGAAAATGAAATGAAGCTGGAGGTCATTTGGACAAGATAATTTTTAAAGATAGGATAGCATTAAAATTTCCTTCTTTTGTAATTTCTACAAACAAACTAAAATATTTTTAAGTTCTGTAATTCTTTTTTTATTGTATCTTGGAACTAGACAAAGAGTTAAGACCCATCCAGTAGCTGGTCTATTAACCTTATATCGGTAAACTTGGGTGTATTTACACCTCCGACGTTTTTAAATCTAAGAGCAATTTTTGCTTTTTTTACATTATTTATCCTTCTAACCAATTTCTAACAAACTTCTTTAAATTTATACAAAAAATTCTCTAATGTTAAAATATACCCGAGATGTGGAATTTACAAGATTGGGGTGTTTTAAATTAATAATCCCAGTTTACTGAATTAAGCTGACAAAAATATGTTTACCGGTTTAGGGCTAAGTTTAAGTGCCCACATCTTATTTTTATTTTTTTTAATTATATTTTTTTTGGATTACATATATACCTTACATCTTTTTTTTTTGAATTACTACATTAGTTTTAAGTTAGCTTATAAGAATTATATTTAGTGCGATTAGCTTGTATTAAGCGGAATAAATAAATAAATAAATAAATAAATAAACAACTGACTGTAATTTCTCATTCGGTAGAATAACCACTGAATTTTCTAAACACCCGGAAAACTGTGAAGAAATGTAGGCATCACGTTGGTCTACTAAATTCGCCGCAGAATGATTGACAGATATCAGCAAAATGAGTCAAACATACCATCATTCATTGATAGATTGATGTCATTCGTTTAGATGTATATGATTAGTCAGTTTAGTAAATAGGAAGCAGAATCATACATGAAATTCATATCGGGGGTTTAACGTCTACGCTAAACATTAAAAAAAGAATGCTGTTGAAAATATGCATCACAAGAAAGAAAGAAACTGTGACAGATTCACTTGATGATTATGTAGTTTTATGGCAATAAACTTAATATTTGTTCTTGTGCATTGTAACAAGTAAGGAAACCTGGACTTACGAGTTGTGTAAACCCTATATGACCTGTACCGAATGCGAATAGTCTTATTTTGAGAATATTCCTTCCTACAATAAAGTATACATTTTTAATTGCAAAACTTATGATCTAGCTTAAACAATTCAATTAGGTAAACATCTCTAGGGAGACAGATCAAAGTAGTTCACGTTTTTTTAACGGTTGCCAGACTAATTTACCACGAAGTGGTCTACAAACGATTCCACCGACAAGTGTCATTCAATTGTCACGGATTACTACAGATTTACACTACTCAACTGCCTGTCGTCGCCCAAATCAGATCGAATTTCATCCATGTGCATCGACAACAATCCATCTAACCTCGCGATGACACCAGCTTCTCAAATTCTAAACAGCCCTTAACACTGTTGCCTTGGCAACCTCAGCACCAGAAACCATTAAATGTATCTAATAAGACAACATTAGTGGATAAAGTATCCCGCATTTCGAGGGTCATGTAGCACAATGCACGAATCCAAAGCCACTTATGCAGCCAGATAAATCTCCGGTCGAACAGACTCTTCAACGAGTATCCATTTTCAAGTGCCTAAGCCACGGGTGAGAGGCACCATTCAAAGTACACACTTGATACCCGGCTCAACTGTTCCATTGAGGCGATGATTTCAGCCCTGCTTCGAAAGGGTGATTAATATCCCCTAATAGCGCGATGCGACGCTGCCTACTCTACTACGCAACACTAAGAGCCATTCTAACTATCTCAACTAGGGCACCAAAAAAAGTCGTGCTATTAATGTAGACGTCTTCTTATGGGACTTCCAAATCGACGACGGCAGGGAAAAATTAATTCTAACTCCACGCACCCGCATATGTTCACATTTCGTCGCAATCTCGCATTCCATATAAGGGAACCAGGGCACCCAAAGTATCTACGTATCTACTACCTACCCCCGTCGAGCCCTTGCAGACGAATGAACACTATTTCGTGTAGCGCTGAACTCCTAGAAATTGCATGCGCCCGTTCAAGGTAGCCTGCTGGGTAGATTCTTTGCCGACTGTTCATCATCGTGATTAGATTGTTCAGTCGAGTGGAACGAGAGTATCTGAACGTTTGAGTGAGAGAGCGACGTTTTCTTCCCAGTGACCAGTTCGCCCTCTTGCGGCAGGGCGATACTCACTCAGCCAACTCTTATACCGTATCTCTGCATTGGATCTGCGTTTCACAAGAGAACAGGGAGAATAGGTTGCAACGCCTCTCAGTGTATTTCGCAGCTGTCCGTGATTCTACTAGATGCATCCGGACGGTCCGGCCGACTCGCTCTCTCTCTTAGCAGCACGATACCTCGCTCCCTTTCGTTCGAACTGCACTACAGAGCGTGAGATTATTTACGGTCTTCGATTTTGAATCGAAACCGAGTTAAAGTACATTCGCCGTGGCCCGCAGTTGAGTCAGTTGAGTACGATACTCCAATAAGAACGGATGTGGGTTTCTTCGTTATCTGCGGGAACAATTGAGTGCGGACTTGCAAGTGGATTTTAAATTCTCTCTGTATCCACACGTGTTTTAAACCACCGTTCGACAAGCACCAGTTCAATGTCATTTTGCTACCGATGTACAATTCCGTGATTCTGTGTCTTTCTCGGTTTTTTAAAACACAAAGTGTCCGGCTAACGTTGACTACAGTGGCTGCAATTAATAATTGACGGTATCACACGAATGAGGTAAATAAATATTGCAGAAATAAAACGAACAATTCTTGTCGGGTAGTGTTCGCGCGGTCACAATGCTTTCGTGGCAGTTCAAGTGGTGTTGAGTGTGTAACGAAAAACACGTCCTTTTGCAATGAATCGGAAACGAATGCGTTTACAGTGTCCATTGGAAAATACGTCAAACCGCCCGTTTCGGGATCAATGAAATTCGAATGCCAAGAATAAAACAACCATATCAATTGCGTGACGCTAAAACACCGACTCCCACTCCTCGTGTGCTCCTGGATACACTTCACACTGTTTTGCGAACCGCCTAAGTGGAATTTGAAAGTCTCGTTTTCGGAAACGGTGAGTAACATTTTTTGAAATATGTGTTTTTGAATTAGTGCGGCAGGACTGTTGTTGCACAGTCGAGTTGAAAGGGGGAAGTGTTTTAAAAGACATTGGGAAGGTGCTAGTTGGGAGTGAAACGCGGGATGTATTTTGAAACAAGTCCAGTACACGAAAGTCAGCGAATTAATACCGAGTCTCTACTGACTGTGATTCTTAATGTTTAATGGGAATTTGAAAGAGGAAAGACATCGAGAGTTAACCAAGTACTTCGGATATATAGTAGTCCCTGGAACACCATTTTTTGATGAGAAGTATAGAAGTTGTCGAAGTTGTTATTTATTCAATAGCTCAGCTTTAAACATCTTAACAGCGGTTTCAATATCGTCATGGATATTTCTTGGTATTGTGTTTATTAATGCCGTGATGTGATGAAAATATTCAGCGCGACCAGAGTATAATGTCCTTAAAGAATATAGACTATGAAAGTTGTCGAATTGTTGCACGGTTTTGGGGAATTCTTGAATTACTCGTAGTCTTAAAGATGGGCAAGACGAATCAACGGCAATAGCAAGTCTAGGAGTCGGTTCGACTTATCAGACACCTTATGGGATCCAAAATGTGTAGGTGATCGAGGTGTAGTTCCTCGTCAACAGTAGATATTTGTATCTTTATTTGTTTCATTTACTTCAAGCATTTAATTCAAATATCGAACTTAATTGCAAGTTATAATTATATATTAATTATTGTTAAACCCAAATACAATTTATGTCCATATTAATCACATTCCAATAATGGCTGTTGACCAAGCAATTTCCTATTTATTCGTACAATTTTTAAGTAAGTTATCGTGAACATGATTTCAGGAAATTTTGTATAATTGTGGAGTTTGTCGATTTTAAATTTAACTTACGGTTTTAACTTAAAAAGTATTTGACAATAAAAGTGGCTGCAAACCAAATGCCTAGAGGAGGTAAACTGAAGCTGAAAGCTGTTTTTAGTAACTGTTTATATCATACTTCTTATTTATTCATATAAATTTGATTTTACGAATTTTGAACACAAATTTAAAAGATTTCGGATTCTCATGGACTTTTTCGGTTTTACATCCAACTTAGGGTCTTAACTTACAAAGTGTTTGACAGTAAAACTGTCTGGAAACCAAATTCCTAGAAGAAGTAAATTAGACTTGGCTTTAGTGACTTTATTTTTATAAATAAAATTGAGACGAAGATAAGGAGAAGAAGAACCGCTGATCCATTGATCGTAAATGCCTCTACAATCCGCAAACACATGATAAGGCGTGTGGTTCGGCTATAGAACAATTTTTTGTGCTTATTTGTATAGGGTTTTCCAATAGGGACTTGACAACTTTTTTTTTGGTAGTAAATTTTTACAATTTGTAGGGGCTTGGCAACTTTCTTTCGGTAGTAAATTTTTATAATTTGCAGACGTTGTTCGTTCGTGTACTTAACCAAGGTGAAAATGTTGCGCATACTGAATAAATTGACAGTGACAGTTCGATGATTAGTGAAAGGGTGCGTTCACAAATTAAATTCAAAGTTGTCAAGTCCCTATTGTATAACCATATACTTTGGAGCTTAACACTAAACCTACCGACGTATTATATATACTTATTTCTACCGATGGCGGTCAAATGACCGCTTTTGAAATAAACATTATAGTCTTTTCCAGTTGATTGTAATTAATACAGAATTTAGTATAAACAATAAACACAACATAATTATCATATAATAATTATAAAACATTTATTTTTCGGGCTCTCAAAAGTGGTCATTTGACCGCTCTGGTAGGTTTAGTGTTAATTTGCAACGAGAACTGGTGCGCACTTTCTGAGTGATGGGTATCGCGGTAGAATGTTTGGACAGTTTAAATCGCGAAATTCTATTAGATTATATATTGGATTATAATTGAAATACAAATTAAGTTGGTAATACCTGCAGTTGTATTCACGAAAACGTGAACTGATACGCACTTTCTGATGGGTATCTTTGGATAATGTTTGGACAGTTTAAATTGGGAAATACTATTGGATTATAATTGAAATACAGATTCAGTTGGTAATATTTACAGTTGTGTTCGCGAAAATATCAGTGCTCAACCGTTCCTCAGAAAACGCAAAATATTGGTCTGATACGAGGGTGAATCAAATATAAGGGATAATTTCTTCTTATACATTTATTGAATAATGTTACATACTAACTACACTATCAACATTTTTCAATATAGTCTCCTTTTGTCACCGATTTGGAAGCTTAAATACCTCTTGTTCGTAGCAAGATTTAGGGCGAGTTGTTAACCACTTGCGCACGTGCTTTGCTTTCGAATCCCCCCCAATAGTCCTGACATGCTACTTTTTCTTGACCGGGTCTATTAGCCAAGCTTCGAAAAATGCTCAAGGATTTCTCCTAACCATTTCACGAAGCCTATAGTTTAATGGGGTGGTATTTCACCGGGCGGCTGGGCTTTGGGACCCTACTTACCACTCAGTAATTGTGCCAAACTGCACAATAGCAAGTGTCGTCAGTTGAACCTACGTTTGCACAATCAGACACAACCTCTTTACCAACCCAGTCATTGAGGCAACGATTTAATTTTTGGTGTTTGTAGAAGTTCTTGTGCCCTTTGCCTAGTATTAAGACCATGATCAATTGATTGCTTGAAGCGTTGATCGAAATACACTTCATTAATCATGTTAAAGATAAAGGGTTATTTAACGGTTAGAAGACCCAGATTTACATTGCAATCCAAAAAGTTATCTACCTACCGTGCACCACATATCGCTCTCAGCAGAATTTTGAAGACACGATTTTGACTCCTTTGAAGATCAGCTATCGTGTACTTTGGCGTATTGCCCCATGCGATTATTCCATATTGCAAAACTGACTCAACTAATGAGAACTATACTTGTTTTAGGACTGATAATGAAGTGTAGTTGCGCAGGTGGGATAGAGCATAAGTAGATTGCCGCAACCTTTTGCTAACGAATTTTATGTGTGAGTTCCACATGAAGTTGCAGTCCACTTCTACACCAAAGTATCTATACACAATCTCAATCAAATCCCTCCAATTATCCGGTATATTCAGACCTTGTTGATTCTTATTTTTGTGTAAGCATTCAAAGCTATATAATTGTACATTTATTTGTGTTCTTCATATATGCGGAGGGTGGATATGCATCAGCTTTGTCTCTTTAGAGTTCATTATAAGTCAGTTTTTATTACACCACCGAACCATATCATTGAGCTCTGCTTGTATTATTTGGGTTGCACAATTTATATCATTATCACTCACAACAATTACAGTGTCGTCAGCATGTTGAAACCCGATACTATTAATACTGATAGCATATCGTATACATAAATAATAAATACTAAGGGCCCTAGAATGGAACCTTGAGGTACTCCGAACAGGACCAGTTGCAGTTGGCTTAATTCATTTACAATTTTTACCCTAAAACCTCTGTCACAGAGATGACTGCGGAACCATTCCAAGGCTTTACCTCGGATTCTGATTTCTTCCAACATTTCGATTACGTTTTCATGACTCAGCGTGTCAACTGCCTTCTTAAAATCGATGAAAATTACTAGTAAGTGTCGATTTTTATTTAAGTTAGTGTTAGTATTTGAAAATTCTAGCAAAAGTTAATTGACATTTCTATTTTTCATAGATCCATACTGATTTTTATTTATTCCTTTATATTTCTCTAGATAATCTTATAGTCGTTTACCCATTAGTTCTACAATTATTTTATCTATAACAAGTAGAATTGACATCGGTCAGTAGTTCAGACCATCGGTTTTCTCTTCTGACTTATAAATAGGGCGTACCGTGGCTATCTTTAAATCGCTTGGGAAACAGCTTTGTCCAAAAGACATGTTAATAAATTGAGTTAGAATGGGGGCTAGTAACCTGGAATTATGCTTTAAATTGTTGGCCCTTATTTTATCTCAACAAGATATCATCATCATCATCGGCACTACAACCGGGAACCGGTCTTGGCCTTATTTAACAAATCTTGTGGACGTCGTCGTGTATCCGGTCCATAACCGAGGCTTGTTAAATTTTCCATAATATTTTGTTTTTCCGGGCAAGGTTATTAGCCTTGCGCCAATAATACATAACAACAAGATATAACCATGGGGATTATCTACCGAGTAGAATTCAATGCCTTAAAAACTCAGTGCAGCCTCTTGTCGTCAAAGGCGAGCCCCAAAGTAAATATGCTGTCTATGAACGGCACTTGCATCGACGAAGCCAAGATACTATCAATCCTCGGCACTCGAATTAATTCGACTCTTAACTGGAGTGACCACATATTTGAAGCTGCGAAAAGTGCAGCCAAATGTATGGGGTTCCTTAAGAGAATCAAAAGATACTTCACTCCATCTAACCCGACCACTATTTACAAGGGGTATATTCGTCCAAAAATGGAATTCAACTCCCATATTTGGTCAGTCGCTTCCAAAACGGCACTACACTCGACAGGATGCAAAAGCGAGCAGTGAAGCTTATTGGGGACTCAGCCGTAAGTCGATCAATTTCGTCGTTAGAGCACAGGCGCAACGTATGATGTCTATCTCTTTTCTATAGGTATTACCACGGTCGTTGCTCAACTGAAATTGCTGAATGTATTCCGCTTCTTCAGACATTTTTCCGCGATACCCGTCAATCTGAGAATACGCATCAGTTCACTTTGAAAGTCAACTTCAGACGCACAAACAAACATATAGAGTCATTCTTTAGTCGAACCACACGAATGTGGAATACTCTACCTAATCATGTGATTCCTCGTCGTTGTGATGTCCAGACATTCAAGACCAATATACATAGACACCTCCTTTCCTTATCCACTTCCTCTCCATCCGCTCACACTGTGTTGCGACATTTAAGGGTTCAAAATCCCCTTTTGTGTGCACCTTAGTGTAAAAAAAAAGTTATCCCAGCTGATTTATTTATATTAAGACCGTTGCGTATTTTTAGATAAATTTCCTAGAAACATTGATTGCTCTGAGCTTACTTCTGCACCTTGATATGTTTTGAGATTGCATTTGTGAATAATGATTTGTATCTCCTATGTAAACTGAATGGCAAATCTATCAGTAATTTTTTGTGTATCTGATACCGATTCCGCATAATTATTTCACCTATGTTATTGGTTGTTTTACCAATAATGTTATTTATTAATCTCCAAGTATTTTTGGGGTTATTTCTGTATTCCGCAATTTATTCTTATGTGATATAGATGTCTTGAGGGTTTGGTTCAAGCTTTTGTTGTAATTCTAGCCGTCGTAGCATTGGTTCGAAACGCATTCTGTTCACTATCGTCGCAAAATGCTATAAACCTAAGGAATATCTTGATAAAATTTGGTTTAGATTTGATAACGTTATTGGTTTATCCCCCCAGAACCTACATCCCTGATTTCAAGAAATGGCTGGGCTACAAGTCGTTTTTATTCCTATAAAATCAAGACATTAATTTACACGTGGTTCACAGACCTGTTTTACATTCTATAGAATTTTCTGACCCAAGCGGCCTGACAATAGAAGCGCTTGTAGATTAAATGTCATTGGCATATCTTTCAAGAGGAAGATTGGCCTTGGAGTATTGATTTTAATGAATTTTTAGAATGTACTTCCTCAACCCTGAAACCCCACGGGTATGTTTATATTTCATTTAACTTATGACTGCTGCATACTACAGATGTAATCAAATTCTTTACGATACATACATTGCAGTGTGTTCTTTGTTTACCAAATTCATGGGAATATTAACATTGCGAACCGTAAACCATTTATGTTTGCTCAAGTACCCATTCGCGCTCAACGATACCAAAGATATTCTTGTATATCTCATTCGCATTGTCTCTTCGTAACATATTTGGATATTTTTTGGGTGACATCATAGAGGTATTTCTAGGTGTAGATATCCGCACTCTATAATTTCATTGCCTGCTTATACATTTCAGGTTTTATACATTTTTACAAGTTTACTCACAAATAATTTGTTGTGTGGATTAAGCAAAAATTAACTAAGACGAGGAAATTCACGTTTAGTGAAACGGATTGCTTTGGGCACAGGACCTCTGTGGGTAAGTATTTGGAGGTAGCAGTTTTTGTATTTAACAGCGTTATACCAAGGTGACCGTTCAGATTTATTGTGAGCTTAGCGCTTATGGCGTGACGTGAACATAAGAACATTGCAGTATATCTGTTTTACTCTCTTACCCAAAGGCTAGAAGGGTGTGCGTATCGAACAAAATAATACCTATATTAGAGCCGTCATACACCTGTGGAGGCGTAAAGGATTCAGAACAACTGTGTCTCGAAGGTGCTATGTATCAGACATCCAAATTCCCCGACGTACAAATATATAAAATTCCCTTCACTAATAATCATATTTATCAGTGTAGACATCACATTTGCAGGCACTTAAAAGCTTCTAAAATTTGAATCTTAGCGACCTCCTTCACATATTTTAAAAATCTCTTGTAAAGCTGTGACAGACCAAGATGTCTGCAATTAATTTAAGAAACTTTTGATAGTAACATTAACTTGATAGATTCAAGTATTGTGTAGCTTCCAATGGCTTTACTGGTATGTGGTAGAATTACAGATAATAGATTGAATTATGTTCTAGCCTTAGCCAGGTTTTCTTATCATCTAAATAATACTATCCGCTTGTTGCAAGCTTCAGCTAGGTACTCGATAAGTTATGTACTAGCTTATCTAATTTGGTAGCTTCAGCTTTATTTTCATTTAGATAAGTTTTTCAAATAGTCTGACACATGGAGATATATTACATTTTTCTTATCTAAAACTTTTGTTCGTTTATCTTTGCAATCTGAAACAAAAAATGTTTTGTTTACAGAATTTTGAACACTCTTTCTTGTTGTTCATTCGATAAAATTAAAAGAGCCCAGTAACTTGGACTATTATGACTCTCACTAGTGACCTTTTATTTTGGAACAATTCATAAATATCCTCCAGTAAGATAAATTAAAAATGCTTAACCTTAATGTTTCCTGTTCATTGTATTTACTCTGTTCGATTTATTTTAATTGTTCTCCAACTTGTCTCCCTACAAACAATTTCATCCAACACAACTGACCTAACAGGTATTACCACATTCCTCTCGGCTCGATTCCATTGTCGTAACTTTTCGAATAATGATACACATTTCTTTTTAAAAAAATGTTATTCGCCTTGAGTTATAAGATTTTAATCGCATCAACGTCACACCGTAAATATCACCGAGATCCAAAACGACTTCAAGTGACACAATATAATCCAGAAATTGTAATGGAAGATAAAAGTATTTTATTGGACACTCAAATATTAAGGACTCGCGTTACAAAAACTAGATGGGGCTGCAGAAGATTTCGAAGAATGAAATAAAATTCTTATTTTATTATGAATAACTTTCTTATTCGGTTATAAAAAAATTCGGCAAATAATTTTAACAGCTGTTGTTTGCAGGACGTAAATCTTTGCTATTGTTGCAATATTTGCAGCTTTTTTGTAATTGGATCGTTCTCGATTCCATTCATTCTGTCAATCAATTATTTGGGTATATTCAATAGGTTAGTTTAATTTAGTGAGGAGTTCGTCCTATATATTAGCTTATAAAAACATTCCTACAATGTAATTTACGAATTGGCTTAACCAAACTTAGAGTAGAATGTTAGCAATTACCTACCGAAACTCAATTTATAAAATATCTATGTGGTAGCAATTTAGTGGATAAATATCAAGTTAAAAATACATAAAAATGAAGGCATCTTTAAGGGTCTGTTATGAACGATAGAATATACTGCATGCATATAGACAAACGTTGAGACTTATAGCGATGACATCAGTTATTTCAAAATTTAATTAGCAGTAGTCATCGGAACACCTCTCACGTCACAGTTCCCATTTTGATTAATATGCTGCTTTCTCTGCCACATTCGGTACGCCTGACTGCTGTCAAATCTGCCTCCCATAAAATCAATGCTTGTGTTCCTCAAGGTTTCGCAGTCTTACACACTCTATTCTGTATCTTATAAACGATATCTTGTTAATTGCTCACAACAGAATTCACTCGTTTGCTAGCACTTTAAGTTTCTCGTACTGATTCGACCAAGCTCCATCAACCTCTTTGGAGATTATTATCTAACAACAGAGTATTGTCAACTCATTGAAGTCCGCCCTTCACTATATATATATTATATAACCGAGTAAAGTCAATGATTTCGAAAGAAAGACGAAAGCCGATCTAGACTCCGTTCTGCTAAACGCCACTTGGATTTTCGAAAATAGGGATCTACTAGTTTGGAATCCGAGTTAATTCGTTTCTTAATTAGGATGACTACATGAAAAAGATATCCTGAATGTGGATTCAATTTAAATGTATGGTCGGCTGCATTTAATGATGCGGTGCACGTTCTGAAAAGCCAGCGGTTAAAACCCTTGGTAATCCCACGCTAGTCCTTCGTTAACATTGGTACAATATGTATGCACAATGTGGGGAGTACTACGGTTATTCTTGAGCTGAACTTGTAAACATGACTGTTTCCCATAAGACATTTTTTCCTTATTTTATATTTCTCAGAGAAAGCAAGACGCCTCTGCAATCGGCACCCTGGGTGCTATTTTGCTCGACCGGCTCCTTTCTCAGCCATGTTCCCAGAGGTGGTCAAGGATGTCGCGCATCCAATTCACAGAGTCTATAGCCTAATCGTGATGTATTCAACCAGGCGGCTGAGCACTAGGCCTGTGGGGGTTCTTTAAAACTACGAGAAGAACTACCCGCAATTCCAACCCCAACTCCCTTCACCAACTCGTATTCACCTACAAACATTTCCTCCCCAAAGCCATTGTTTCATGCATTAATGCATCACCACAATTTTCCTGAAAATAATTCGGTTAGCATACAAAGTAACCGCCATAAATCGGGGAACCTTATCGGCGCCCCCGTTAGCCAGCGTATCCTGCCACACACGTGCGCAGCAGATTTCCCCGGCTTAGCCACATTCAAGGCAGCCTTTTGTCCAACCGACAAAAGCATCGTTCGCATCTCGCGTCTAGCCGCCAAAAACCGAATTCACCAGCATGTAAATATACACACAAAAGAATTCGATCCTTTCCGCCGGCTTAGATACCGTGCACAATCACCATTGTGCAAGTATCTAAATTGCTTTTAGCACCAGTTTCCCTAGTGGCATGCAGCCTATTTACACAGCTGCATGCACATCTCCCACGATTCCCTTTGCCCCATTTCCTTTTCTCGGTTTCGTTTACCCATGACCTCGCAGCATGGGTAAACAATGTAATCTCCGCGGAAACAACCGCACACTCGCCAGGATCTACTCAGAGAGATCGTCTCCCCTTGGTCACCAAAGAGAAAATTCACTTTCCCTTAACAACCAGACTCACCCCCAGCCGAGGGTCGACTCTGCACGAGTCAAAGGCAGTGGAGTAATAGCCGTGAGAAGGTAGAGTCGTATTTGGTTGTTCGTCCCGTGTGTGTCGGATGAGAAATAAACAGTGATCTCTAATTAAAATTAGTCGAGTTTTTACCCTACGAGGAGTGCGCACTAGGGAGTCAAATGTCATTTGTGAAAGCGCATATATCGTGAATTACAATGTTCGATAGTTTTTATGTAAAATGTTGATACTCTAACCGAAAATATATATGATTGATCTCGTTGAATACATAATCCGAAAGTAGAATAGTTAAGAAAATCATATTCATGTGTAACTACTGCATTTCATATTAACATTTGGTAAAATCTTATTTTGGGCTCCTCGATAGTATAGTGGTTAGTATACCCGCCTGTCACCTGGGAGACCGGGGTTCGATTCCCCGTCGGGAAGCCTCTGGCGCAAGACTAATGACCTTGCCAAAGAAAAAATAAATCATTATGGAAAATTTAACAAGCCTCAGGACTTGCTAAATAAGGCCAAGACCGGTTCCCGGTTGTAGTGCCGATGATGATGATGATGATGAAAATCTTATTTTAACTAATTTGCAATATTTACCTGTATCTGTTTAATGATTTTATTCCTCACGATCGCGTTACTAATATATACGCGGAATAATACAAAACCATCTATTAATCTTATTTAAGAAGAAAAAAAAACGATAAAAATCAATTTCAAAACAATATCTCAGTGTTTCATTTTGTGAACAGTTTTCGGCGGAACACGGTGGAATATTAGTGAACACGTGCCCGTGCTGGCACAATTACTCTATATTACCCACAGGCCCCACTCTAGTTGTGCTAAAGTATCACAGCCGGAAGAGTTCCTACTTCAATCTACTTGCAATCAAATACATGATACGACTACTTTACCAATGAAACCATTGACTGCGCAACAGTTCACGTTAAAAATTAACTTTAGACAATGAATCATTCTTTAGTCGAGCCGCACAAATGTGAAGTATTTCCTCTCCAATCATCAATATACCGTATTGTAGCGAGCTTAGGGTTCGCTGGATTAATTATTTAAAATAAATAAGAGTCGTTAAACCGATTTTGAATTAATATAACACTTTATTAGTCCGTTAATCACAACCGTTACTTTTACCATACACAACGATTTCTTGACTTATCGCGTCTTTTACTTCACTTTCTTACTTATTACTTTCTACTTATCGCTTGCTTCACTTTCCACTTCTTACTCGTCTCCGTGATCTGTGTGCGACGTATTTATACCGTTCCCTCATTCTGATTCGGCGTTTCGTTTCCGTCCGTTCCATAGCCTTGAATGTTCTACTGTTCCTAGTCTCCAGTTTTCCAGTACTTTATAGAATATTCTAGTACTCTGTTTCGGACTTTCTCGAATATTCTAGTACAGATTGTCATATGCGTCACAGTATTATAGCGTTTGAAATAATAGTGAAGAAGAACGTGTGATTCGAACTGACGCTATGACAGTTTAAATCACCCAAAAAATTGAACCTAAGCGTTACCGATCAGGCTACTGGCCGATTTTAGAATTCGATTTCAAAACTCGACTATACTCCACTGATGTGAATTGTTATGTTATCGCTTGGCATACTCTGATGTATATTCTTATTCGATTTTTCGTTCGGTGCTCTTCACTATTTTGCTTGGGAATTGTGTGTGTATCTGTTAGAGTCGCCACAGTATCCTCTTCATCTTTCACCCGCACCAGGCATTGGAATTTAAGAGTGTAATATAATTCCTTTTATGCGTACGTATTATATTAAAAAAGTGTTAGTTCTCGTAGATCCCGTCGTCCTATCTCATATATGGGGTTAAAAGTTCTCTTTAGGACCTTCATTTCAAACTCGACTAATTTGTCTCATAATCATAAATGTGTACTGCTGCCTAACAAAGTCTTCAGTCATGTTAGAATCTTCATTCGACTAAAAGTTTTATAATCATATCTGTAGCAACTTCACATAATCGTTAGTCATGTTAGCACTCGGATAACTTAAAGTTTATTATAACTATTATCTATTAACTTGAAGAAATAAAACTAAAACATTAGTGTCGCTTGTACATCCTATCGGTGTAGCAAGTCTGGAACTATATCGTTTTTGCAACGAAAAGAAGAACTTTAACCCTAAAAGGTTACAACTAAAGCACAGGTACTTCAGACCACGGCCGCGTTTACACAAGGATGTTTCAATTCGCTGTGGATTAATATGTTTAATGCTCTGGTATACTGCTCTGATGATTCCTTTTTTGATTCATCTTTGTGCTTTGTTCGTCACTACGCTCCTCTGTGTCCCGACATTTCACTTTCAGAGTAATTGTCTGTCTAGTAGTTGATTGACATAATATGAACCCACATTGCCTACTATGACCGCAGTCATTATCATTCGAAAGGACAATAAACACAATTTTCAATTATAGATACAAATAATTTTGTTTTGACGACAATAACTGTCTCATTCACATCTATCTCAATCTCAATGGTACCAATATAACAAACTCAACAGATTATTCTCTCATATAAAGAACAATTGTTAAAAAGTTAATATTATGAAGCGAGTACATTTCTCGTCGTTGCCACAACCTTTCGTACGACTATCTTTCTCCCCTTAGCAATTACATACAATAGGATGTCTAATAAACTCCACAAAATACATCCTGTGGTCGTATTTGTCAATGCACAAAGGTTCCATTCTACAATTCGCTTTTGTGTAGGGTTTTTTAAAAGCACGCTTCCTTCCTTTCACCTTTTCAAAATTTCGAAATTCTCAAGAAATGATTTCACTCGTTCGCAAACAGCACAAAGTAGCTTCTTTCTTATTATTCACGATATCTTATCTGGTTTCCTTTCCCCATCAAAGGTGCCCTATTTGTCATCCACATTCACACGCACACAACACACCTTCCTAATAACAGTATCTTGTATTGTAATCTTATCTAAGACGAAGTCGTTAAGCCCCCAGGCTGGTAACTTTTAACAGAGGCAATAATCGAATGATGATTGTAAAATAAATTGAATATAGAGCATTGAGCAAAGTTGGCGTTTGGACGAACGGATGTATCGGATGTGTGCAGTTAAAGACCATTTAACCCAAAAACCATTCCAAGTGTAACTAAATAAATTAGAAGCCTCTTCCCTAGAAGGTGACATACAATTTGAATGCGACAAGACAAACAACTTTCCATCGCTAATCAAATTATTTTCTAATACATCTCATTAAAAGAAGCTTGCCTTCGTTGTGTCGTCGTTTTCTTTTGCTTCTCACCTCCAATCAGCGAAGGTAGCTTTTATGTCTGCGAAATGCTGAGCCAGTTTAGAAATTAGTTGACCTAAGAAGGTAAGTCTACCAAATAGGTACAAATAGATCGTTGACGCGGCTCTTTGTCGACGACTTATAGTTTCGCTTTACCCACTAGCGAAAGAATCTTATCTTTTACATCAAGCAACCCTAGACCGAAATTGTAATGGCTAATGTAGAAGTTATTTTAATATTGGCGTGATTATTTCCGCCGAGTGGAATGCAAGGTAAAGAATGTAAGGTGAGTTGTAAAACACGAAGCCATAATCATAGAACTATTGGCCTTTGGGTGGGCTGTTTGCAGCTCAGCGGCCTTTTACAGATACATTTTCCTGTTTTATGGTGATTACACTGCAAGAGATCTAAAAGCTTGGGAAATTTAGTACACCGATTAATGGATATTTAGTATCCCAATCACAGTGGAAATATACAAGATCGCATAAATTAATGAAATATTGTTTCCGTTTTGGGCCGAAATTAGTTGGTGTGTTGCCTTCTGTATTATTTTTTGTGTTTCTTTCGACGTTTTGTTTTTTTATTGCTTTTCTCAGCTCCGTTGCCAGCACGCTCTGCTAGCGATGTTTATCACTGACGACACACACACACAATAGAGGAGCCCATTTCGGACTTAATTAGAAAAGAGGGACAAAATTTATGATCCACTCGTTACCTTTCTGTTTGTTTCCAAAAGCTGCGGATACATTTTATGACTTGTGTTTTTATTTTCATATTTGGTCGGTTAGAAAATCATATTTTGTTTTCCAAAATATGCAAAAGAACTTTAGGGAAGACAGATATAAATTGCCTGGAAATGATGGCTTCCATCGTCATAGCTTCAATTATTTATAAAACAAAACAACTAATGGCATTTTTAAATGTTATTATAAGTCATCTGGAGAATCTACATCGTCACTTCGGTCTTTTTCCCCTATTTACAATTTACCTCCTACGGCTGTTGAAGGGCACTTAAGCCCGAACACTGCGAACAAATGACCAAACAAAAATACGAATATCCCATTAGGCTTGAATGTGAACACACGCTTGTAGGTGTTGACAAATATTTGTTAAATTCCCAGGTTTTTTAAATTGAAATGCTTGTTTGAGGTAGCTCTGCTGTAGATGCTTACTAAGTACATTCGATGTGTCACTTGTGGGGATTTTACTTATGGGACGTGTAAAAGAAAATGTTGGATAAGATGACGCACTCGACCTACTACTGCGATTGAAAGAGTTGCGTAACGCCATTAAATGACGAATAAAACAAATGGAAATTGTTTGTTGGAGAGAGATTGAATTACTGAGCTAAACTGTTTTTATTCGTCAATGTTATGTATATAACAAGGCGCTGTAAAAGAAAGGTGTATTAATAATGGCCGTATTCCCTATAGAGAATTTGAACTCTTTTTTTTCCACTATGGGGCTTCACCCCAAGTCTTCCTACACTCCACAACCCTTAAGCTATCGTCTCTTAAAAAATGTTATTCGTATTTCATTTTTAACAATCAGACAATAAGATTTCTAAACTAAACCTCCGATTTCAGTTAATTAATAAAAGTCGCAACTTAGCTAGGTTCACTCCTTTATTTTGCTCCTACCTACTGCAACACTTTTCGATTGATTCGATAGTAATTTAAAATTTTCTCTAAATTCTAACCTAACCGGAGACATATGTACAAAAATGTATGAGTCCTAACCACGTCCCATATGCAGTTACTTACTCCACTTCCCTCAGGAATGTGTCACCCATAAATCAAACTGTACACTTATTATAATCAATTTTAAATGACGTAAAAGAGAAGTGACCTTTTCCAAGATAAACACCAGACCGAAGGTGTTATTTGACAAGTAATGGTATCCAAGACAAACATCACTTTTTTAGTCGTTTACAAATCACAAGTTACTTGTTATATACTGATGAGAATTCTTTATCATGTTCACATTCGTGTGATCTCATGGTAAGATCTAACAAATGATACAAAGATCGCGCCGAGTGCAAACATTATTTTGTCGCCCGGAAAAATGTCTTGAGTTTTGCGATTGAAGGCAAAATTATTTTGTTACTCGAAAGAGTTTCTTTGATCTCTGGGTTGAATGCAAACATATATTGTTGCCGGGGTGAATATTTTTGATCTCTGAGGATAGTGCAAAATTATTTTATTGATTGGACGAGCCCAAAAATAATGTTTTGTCGAGAAAAATTTTTTGTTCTCCGGGTGGAGCAAGCAGCTTTTTATTGCCCGCAAAAATATATATTTTTAGTGACAACAATAAAAACGTTTTTTTTGATACTAACTCCTTATCCGTGTTTGGGGAAGATGGTGACCGGATTATATTAATACACATATATCAGGAACTCTCTCACGATTGTAATGAGTTTAATAGGGAAATAGACTCACTCCTGGAACATTTGCCGTCTAGAGAAATATTGTTTTCAATCTGCGCACTAAAACGTTGTACTGTCCCTATCATTTGCATATATACCAAACTTTTAGATACCTACCAAAGGAAACACTTTCGACCCTGATGACGGTACGAACGTACCGAGGTGCCCACGTCGACTCGGATCACTATCTTGTTAGTATAGTTTTCCGAGCGCGGATTGCCTTACGGAGACGTATTGCATCCGCGGATCAGGTTCGAATCAACACGGCTGCCTTACGCAATGAGAATACCAGTAACACTTTTGGTCATACGTTAAGACTCGCCCTCGAAGAGCTCGACGGAGGGAGAGTAAGTCCTGGGGCCAGAATGCCGGTCGTAGAAGAGAAATGGACACGCCTTAAGAATACTGTCATTAGTACTGCCAACTCAATCTTAGGCAGTAGTCGTAAAGATCGGAACGACTAGTTTGATGATGACTGCAAACTAGCGACTGAACGTAAGAATGCTGCATACCGGGCAATGCAGCAGTCTCATAGGACGCTGGTGGGCGAGGAGAAATACAAAGAGCTCAGAAGATCTGAAAAAATACTTCACAGACAAAAGAAAAGTGCCTGGGAAAAAAACCCTCTCTGTGAAATAGAGAAAAGTAGAGAGCGAGGTCCGCACCAAGTGCGGAAGTTCTACCACACAATCCGCAGTATGACGCGGTACACACCACGCCGCACTTACTGCAAGGATAAAGGGTAATCTGATCACTGATCCTCAAAGCATTCTGGAGCGCTAGGAAGTGCACTTCAATGAACTGCTAAATGGTCAGCTCACAGAATAATTGGAGGCTCCACCAATGCAAGATCAAGACCAAATGCTGCCGCCACCAGGCATTGAGGAAACATTAAATGCCATTAGACAGCTCAAATCAAATAAAGCCCCCGGAACTGATGGCATACCAGCTGAATTGACCAAACAAGGGGGGACAGAGTTACATCACGCAATTCATGAGATCGTGGTGCACATATGGGAGCAAGAGGAGATGTCGGAAGATTGACGTCGCGGTATAATTTGCCTCATACATAAGAAAGGAGATATCACACTGTGCAGCAACTATAGGGGTATAACATTGCTGAGTACCGCCTATAAAAGACTCTCCACTATCCTACAAGATCGGATAGCCCCATACGCTAAAGCCATCATTGGTCAATATCAATATCATCCCAGGCAAATCAGCAATTGATCAGATATTCACCCTTAGGCAGGCGATGAAAAAATGTCAGGAATTTAAGATTCCATTTTATCATCTATTTATAGACTTTAAGGCAGCCTACGACAGCATAGCCAGGGTAGAACTATATAATGCCATGAGAGAGTTCGACATTCCAAACAAATTGAGACGACTTTGTAGGTTGACCATGACCAACGTAACTAGTCAAGTAAAAATAGCGGGATTGCTATCCAAACCAATAAACATCTTTAGTGGACTCCGACAAGCGGATGATCTGGGCTGCCTCCTCTTCAACCTGGCGTTGGAGAAAGCAATCCGTGACTTTGGCGTTACAACTAGAGGGACTATTATGACCAAGTCCAGCCAGATACTTGCCTACCCAGTTGACATCGACAACATCGATAGATCCGATTCGGCTATACAGGACTCCTTCACCCAGATCGAGCAGGCGGCACAAAAACTGGGACTGCACATTAATGAGGGAAAAACTAAGTACATGATGGCAACTTCTGCGAAGAGAAGACCTAACGTTGGTCAAACTATCAGGGTAGTGGAGCACGAATTTGAAGTAATGCAATCCTTTAACTACCTTGGGTCAATAGTATCAGCCGATAACAATATGGAAGAAGAAATACGCGAACGGCTGATTAAATCCAACAAAGCCTACTATGGTCTATCAAGGCTCTTTAAATCCCGAAATTTATCCAGAACATCCAAGCTACTACTGTACAAGACAATGGTCTTCCCAGTACTCATGTATGGATCCGAGACCTGGGTGTTCAATAAAAGGCACTCTGAACTCCTAGCCGCGTTCAAGAGGAAGGTCTTAAGGAGAATTGTTGGCCCCGTATGTGAAGGTGGACGATTCCGGAGACGCTACAACTATGAGTTGTATGCGATCTACATGGAAGCTTGAGTTATAAGAAAAATCAAGCTCGGTAGACTCCGGTGGGCGGGACACCTAGCTCGAGTGAGCGAACAGGAGCCTGCCCGGAAAATCCTTTGTGGCATGATGTGTGGAAGGAGACAGCGCGGCAGACCTTGTCTGCGATGAAGGAATGGTGTAGACCAGGACGCCCAGAACCAGGGAGTGCCAAACTGGATGACATCGGCTCGAAATCGGGACCGGTGGAGAGACTTGCTAAATAAGGCCAAGAACGAATTCCGGTTGTAGTGCCGATGATGATAATGATGTCGGTTCCGAAAATCTTCGATGCAGAGATTTCTCGTAGCAGAGGCTTAGTTGAAAATCCTCGATATAGAAATTTCCTATTGTAGAGACTCTGTTCTGTTTATATTTTTGAAAAATGTTGGTGTCGAAAGTCTTCCATGTAGAGATTTGTCGATGCGACTAGTTCTTGATGTAGCAGCTCGATCGAACATCTTCAATATAAGGAATCCTAAACGCAGAAGCTGAACCAAAAATCTTCAGTGTAGAGTTCTTGATGCAGAAAATTCTTCATGTAGAGGATATCTGTGTTTTGATTTTTTACGGCTTATTTCATATAAATAAATTACTTTTAATGATAAGTATTCCGTTATGTCGACTTCATACCGGCAGAGCTTATAAAGCATGGAGGAGAGGCCACCAACAATTTTTTTTTTTTATTAGACTTCTCTCACGGGAGAGGCGGACCTATAGCGCCGAGTGGACGCCCCGAAATGCCATCAAATAACTGTTGCAGTTGTTTTTGAACAGTTGCAGGTTGTAACGCTCCGGGAACACTCGCGTGGGAAGGTAGTTCCACAGCTTCCCCGCTCTGTAACGGAACGAGTTCTGATGCAGGGATGTTCGCGCGGGAGATGAACCACAAACGGATGCGATCCATCGGATTGTCTTGTGGAGTGCATATAAGCCGAATACGTGGAACAATACCACGAATCTCCGAAGAACAGTACCCATATCACACGATGTGGGATAAGGTAGTCACTCCGGAAGAATGGAAAACCTCAATAGTCGTCCCCGTCTTCAAAAAAGGCGACAGATCTGACCGCGAAAACTACAGAGGAATATCATTGCTCCCAACTAGATACAAAATACTAACAAATGTCATACTGGCGAGAATCACACCGTAATACTGGAAGACTACCAGTGCGGATTCCGTGGGAACAGACTAAAGCAGGGGGTTGGCCTCTCACCATGTCTTTTTAACCTTGTGCTCGAGTTTGTCATCAGAAAGGTGCAAGACGACAACATGGCCGGATCATCTCTGAATGGGTTCACACAAGTGCTCGCATATGCGAATGACATCGCCATTTTGGGCGATAATCTAGAAACTCTAAATAAAAATAGTGAAATCAATATGCAGCGGCAGAATAGGTGGGCGTAGAAATTAATGAAGATAAAACAAAATATATGAATATGGTGCGAGCAGGTGGACCTCAGGGGACACACCTAAATGTCAAGTGCAAGATATTTGAAAAAGTTAAAGAGTTTAAATATCTGGGAACAATACTGACGGCCAGTAACGAAATGTCGAGGAAATTAACAAAAGACTGCATTCCGGCAACGCTAGTTGGCACGCAGTCAGTAAACTGCTGAAATCCAAACTGCTAACACGTAATATAAAGTTCCTTATTTATGGAACCATAATCCTGCCGATTGTTCTATACGGGTGCGAAACATGAGCTCTCACAAAACAGGAAGTAAACAAATTCCGCGTATTTGAAAATAAAGTTTTATGGAGTATCTTTGACGATAAATACGATGAAGAGGCAGGGCAATGGAGGAAATTCAACCACGAATTGGAAGAGCTTCACCGCAAACCTACAATATGAGAGCAATAAGGTCGCGAAAAATAAAATGGGCGGGACATGTGACGAGAATGGGCAACGACCGTGCACAGAATTCTTGACGGAAAACCAACGAGAAATAGACTCGAAGGACGGTCGCAACGGAGATGGGAGGACGATGTAAGGTTTGATCTTGAACAGATCGGATCAGAGAGTCAAGCGTGGAAGGAGAGTGCACAGGGCAGGGAGTAATGGCGCAGCCGAGTCAGTGAGGTCATGAACTTCCGAGTTCCTATATTTCCTATAGACCAATAAATAGTAGTAATAAGTATTCCGTTATAGAATGGCGGTTTTAAAGAATAGTATATTTAGATTTGAATTATAAGTCAGGTGACAACTAATGAGGCAGTTTTGAAAAATCGATTTCTTCAGTACTCTATACCTTCAAGAACATATAACATTAAAATTTCAAGGGTGGAATCTAGTTTTTAGGCGTAACCTTATAGGAAACAAAGGTAGGTAGCAGGTTGAGGAAAAATGGCTTATAAGTCACTTAAAATTATTCATCATCATCATCGGCACTACAACCGGGAGCCGGTCTTGGCCTTATTGGGCAAGCCCAGAGGCTTGTTAAATTTTCCATGATAATTTGTTTTTCCGGGCAAGGTCATTAGTCTTGCGCCAGGGGGAGCCGGTCTTGGCCTTATTGAGCAAGCCCAGAGGCTTGTTAAATTTTCCATGATAATTTGTTTTTCCGGGCAAGGTCATTAGTCTTGCGCCAGAGGCTGCCCGACGGGGAATCGAACCCCGGTCTCCCGCGTGTCAGGCGGGGATACTAACCACTATACTATCGAGGAGCCCTTAAAATTATTATCTTCAAATAAATTAGTGCCATAGATTCATACACAAAAATATTCTTTAAATTTCAAATCATCCCATGCAATACTTTTCTTTTTAATAAGCTTCCGAAAATCACCTTTTTTGGATAGTCACGCTAGTTGTATGCCCATTCGGTGTCAATCACGAGATCTCTCGTAGTAAGCATGTAGCGATTCTAACAGATACACACAATTCACGAGCAAAATAGTGAAGAACACCGAACGAAAAAAATCTAATAAGAAAAATACATCAGAACCGTATACCAAGCGATAAATAAAGATAATTCACACCAGTGGAATATACTCGAGTTTGGAAATCAAATTCTAAACACGGTCAGTAGCCTGGTGTGTAACGCTTAAGTAAAATTTTTTTCGTGATTCGAGCTGTCATAGCGTCAGTTCGAATCACACGATCTTCTTCACTATTATTTCAAACGCTATAAGCATATGTACCAGAATTGCTAGCTATGAGATATTCCGTAGTTAGCGTTACGAGCTTAGATTGATTGCAATTGGGCAGGGAATAAATTCATAGATGTTTGACTTATGAATGATTAGAAAGGATGAATGATAATTTTATATAATAATTTTTTTAATAACACATCCAAAATCAAATTATTTTAACAAAATAATAATTCAATTATATATTTCGTGAAAGTCTATGTTTTCTTCGACATACCATTTTGGCGCATAGGCAGGACACAGTAAATTTGCCTTATAATGAATGAGTTCCACTGTTCTGTTGAGTAGTGTATATTGGACCAAACAAAACACTGTGTTTGGAATATCTCGACTGAAAAAAAATACAAGAGCTTTTGTTTTTAGACAAGAGTCTAGCACAATCTGGCTTATAAATATGCACGGTTGTTTCTTAGGCAACTTATAGGACCAACCCGCCTAGATGATGCAGTCAGTCAAAAGCTTCCAACTTAAATGCTGCTTGTTTGAACGCAAGTTCAGCTAACGACTGACTTCACAATTTATTCCTGCAAAACTGTGACAAAATCGAAACCTCTTTTCATCTATGCAGATACATACAAGAGGGTTAAAGTTCTTATATTGTTAAGTCAAATAGTACAAATTTTAGGTGGTAACCACCCAAAAACCCATCATGAAAATTAGTACCACCGATCATGATTGAAAACACTCACGTTTGGACATATCCTTTAACATAGTAGATAGCACTTCACCTTTTACAAAAACATCCTTGAAATCCTTCGTTTCACAAACTAAATTTCTCAAAGATACATTAATTATAAAAATTGAACCATATTAAAAACCACTAATTAAAACCAAATAAACGGTTGGTTGTTTGATTTGACAACATTCGTTTTCGGTGGCAGCGTAAGACTTATTATCTAATCACCTAAGTGCTAAGCCACATAACGAGTCACATTCCAAAAAAGGTCAATTACTACGAGATAACCTAGTTCTGCGTCTTCCCTTAGGTATATGTACGTCGCGGTAGCACGTAATTGTATGTGAGCGAATGAACGAGTGTCTTACTTCCCTCTTTCAAGGCAAGTTATTTGTTTGTTGTTTGCCTTTCGCTTTTTGGTAACTACGTACAATTATCTCATTACGTGCATTTGCATTACCTGGTGGTAAATATAATAATAAAAAATACATCAGGGTAACATTGTCACAAAGGCACCACATATATAGTACGCAACGAACATGACACACGGGAGTTCAGTAAAATATCCGAAATCCAAACGTTGAATTTAAATATTTATGTATAACGTCCTAGTTGTGTTTTCACACAAATTTAATGAAGAGAAATGTTTTATATAAGACCCGAAGGGAAGGCCGCAGTAGCCCATAGCACAGAAATTGACAATTCACATTGTGAGGGCCGTATTAATGTTGAACGTACCGGTTGAAGAAACGAAATAGTGTCGTTGATGTTTGGATACCCGAAAACAGTATTACCTGTAAGTCTCAAAGGGGAACTCCGGCAATGTACGTACACACCTCTGTTCACATATTGCGTTCGGAACTTTAACAATTTTCTGTGATGTTTGGAAACGTCAGGTTGTTATTGAATTCAGTGAACAATGGATTTGTTTTTTTCTTAATTTTGGGTGAATACAGACCAGTAAATAAACATACTTGGATCGTTGAGAATAGAACTTACTTTGAATGGAACTGATGCAGGTGGTGTTCTAGTTGACCTGTTAACCGAAGGTGTCATTTTGAAGAATACGAGAATTACAAACAAAATACTGCTGAAACCGGACGTAACGACGGTTCGGCAGCATTGACTAGTTGGGTAAATAAATAATTAATTTGGTAAAGAAAATTAACAATTCTCTAGAATAGGTGATGAACATGTTTGTGTTGGGTTGAAAAGTTTTGTTTGTTTGTTTGTAGAAGCCAAAGGATATCTATTATGAATTGTCATATTTCGCGCACTCAAAATCTGTGTTCTTTTCTTTTTATAATAATAGATGGTTTGAGAATATGTTTCGTCAGTACTCAGATTTGATCATAGCTTACAGTATCTTGATTTGTCTGAAGTTCAAATTCAATTTGTCTCCTAATTATTTTAATGTATTTTGCAATTGAAAAATAATAATACTATCAGTCCCCATATGCCCCACGCCATCTCCAATCCAACTTTACAGACTAATGTATATTATAGCTAATTCAATGTAATGAATTAACAATTTCCAACAAAAAATATTCTGGTTTAGCTTAGCGGAACAAATCATAAATTTATTTTCCAATCGTCGTAAAACAGGCGGAATCGCCAGTTGAACCTATGCATCGGGTTTTCCAATAGGGACTTGACAACTTTTTTTTTTAAAATATAACGCAAACCATTTGAGATATTTCAAAAACTTTATTATCGGCTTGAATTACAATCAAAACATTTATGAATGGAACTCGTTTTCGTTCATATGGCCACCGCAAAAGGGTGCGTTCACAAATTAAATTCAAAGTTGTCAAGTCCATATTGGAAAACCCGATATATTATATTACTATAGTTGATCCCAAGACACAATCTCTTAGCCTATATGGCTAAAGTTTTTCAATGAATTTCCAATTGAAATAAGCAACAAGATTTTTGAATCACAACTGTACAACAAATAGGACTTTTGAATTGACGATTTTGTATTCTAGAAACTAAATACCGCCACAGCTCGCGGACATTAATTATCATGTTGTCATATCTATTTTGCATTCTACGAACAACCCGAATTTTCAAGTTCTAACGAGTAGTGCTGATTATAATAACATCCTGTTAATTTATTATCTGTTAATATACCTGGGGGCTTACGTAGCGCTAATTCTATGACATTATAATAAATTTTTAATTCTGATAATTTATGGCGTTTAAATAAGAATGATCAAGTGGGAAATAATCTTCTCCTGATATTTCAAATTCATAAATATTGTAATTCATAATTCAAGACAGATGAAACAGTACTCAGAAGTTCCATCAAAAAGGTTGTTCAGTTTTTGAAGCTCTCGTGCCTCTTCGCAGATTTATCAATAGAACAAACGTTTCTGTTCCTACCATTTGGCATTCTTTCCTAAATAAGGCCAAGACCGGTACCCGCTTGTAGTGCCGATGATGATGATGATGATTTAAGTAAACAATTTGATTTCACTTTTCTTTTGGTCTTTGTTTAAATTACCACGCAAGGCAAGACGTCGCCCCACGATCGCTTTTAATTTCATCATCATCATCGGGACTACAACCAGAAACCGGTCTTGGCCTTATTTAGCAAGTCCTGGGGCTTGTTAAATTTTCCATAATGATTTGTTTTTTTTTTTCCGGACAAGGTCATTAGTCTTGCGCCAGAGGCACCCCGACGCGGAATCGAACCCCGGTCTCCCGGGTGACAGGCGGGTATACTAACCACTATACTATCGAGGAGCCATTTCATACCACCCCATTATCTGCCCATTCGCCACCCAACCTCATTTTCCCATTTCCTCGCCTATTAAATGCGAATACACTCTCGCGAATTTACTCAGCAGTCAATGAACCAAAAGAGAATGGAAAAACTGCAAATGAGAGCAGCTTGGGTTAGGGGTTAATTTGGTTTCGCTTGCTACGGAATGCAAAACCAAGGGTAGACGGCGCATCCTCGTTTAGACCCTTGGGTAGTTCTTGGAATGCAGAATTATTATGTGCATTGCGAGAAGGGGTATTAGAGAGGGTTGAAAAGTAAACTCACGCACACTTTTCACCAGATGTTAAAACTATTTCCAAGTGAAAAGCCTGTACTTTTTGTATCTGAAAAGGGAAATATTGGCTTGGGTAGACTTTTACCTCGGAATGTGCAAAGGAATTTGGGGATGGGAAAAACCGTTTCGCTATCAAGAAACAGCGTCACCTGCAAATATTTTGCTGTTAAACAGCATGATGGATGATGGTGGATAACTGTAGGGCACAGATATGTGGGATTCAAGGACATGAATCAGGTCAATAATTCTGGGTGGCTTTAATTATGTAACACGCCGGGAGATTGTTTCCGCAATGAGCGAAGCGGTTATATACAAAGATAGCATGTTCAGCATCCTCTTCTTGTTCTTCGTATTGTGAACAGAGAAATGTCGTGTCCAAAACGGTTGGGGTAATTTCGATATTCACGGTGTCCTAACAAGAACTGCATAAAGTGGAGTTTCCGCGTGAACGCTTTATCCTTACTTCTATGGGTGAGATGAAACCGAAAAGCTGTCGAGGTCTATTTGCAGAGAAAAAGAATGAAAGGAAGAGCTAATGGTTTTGAAATATTTAGCACGAAGAGAGATAGAAGATAATCATATCACGGTGCTATACAGTCAGTCGAAGAAGGAGAGGAGCTGTCCTGTAAGACAACCAAGGTGACGAGAAAAGGATTTGATATAACGAATCTGTAATGTACTCTCTAGAACCGATTACTCAGTACAGAAGTAGTCCTGTGGGGATGAGAAGTAGGTTGCACCGGCGTACGGCGCTGATTCACTTCTTCCCCATCAAGTACTGATCGTTCCAAAAATGTTCCGCGAAACACTGAAAGAAAACTGTTCATCAAACGCGGAAGGATGAACGATAACATCCAGGAAACTGCAGCACGGGGAGAAAAACACAAATGATTGATTGTAAGGAAAGGGGTCTTTTATTCGCTCTTTGTGATTTTTAAAAGGGGTTTACACAGGAAAAAAACTTTAATTCAGTGCTCTTTATTTGTTCTTACATATTGTTGTTTAACACTTTGAGGTTACATTGGTAATTGTCCACGATCGGGTTTCTTTAAATGACATTATATATAGGTCTAAATGATCACTCTGCTCGTTAACTTCCGATGATAATGCGAGTGATTGTATTTTTAAAACGCGAAACAATAAAATGACCAAACGCTCGGACACTCGCGACTTCGAATTAAACGCATCTCTGCAGCGCTAAGGAAAGCAGGAGCGGCACGACCGTGATGGTCGGCGGATGTAGTTGGACTCAGCGATAAACGGCTCGTGCAGAGCCGACTCGCTAATGGGGTGAAATTGTGGTGTGGTGGTAGATATCATCTCCACTAAGGATATGTTTTTACTTACAACTTAATGGATGATGACTAAAATTTACTACGCCAACGACTCCGTATATTATCGCGTCCCCGTGCACATCGGGGTAGCGAGAGCGGCACGACCAGCACGGTCGGCGGATGTAATAGGACTCCATGATTCAACCCTCGTTTGGGGTGAGTTTGTGGTGTGGTGATAGATATCCTCTTCACTAAGGATATGTTTTTACTTACCACCAGAGAAACGCAGTCTCTCTTGGTGTAATAGAAAACCAAATCTCGTAATGAAGATCATGATGGTATGTGTGTGATCGTTTAGATCTGTGTTGTTTACTCATGCGCGAAGGCAATGGCAAAACAAAGCAAGCAGCCGGCAAGGACAAAGGGATCGAGAAGATCGTTGTCTATGAAGTGCATCGCGGCTAAATAAATAGACGACGATGCGTCGAAGAAATGTGGTAAAAGAAAAGATGAGACGAAGGCATCATAAAAGTCTTAGATGAGTGATGCCCTTGTGTAAATATACGAATAGACATTGGGAAATGTGCTAATGATTGCGATACTTTATACAGTGAAAATTGTATGTCGTAACTTGGGTCGGTGGCCAAAACGAATTTGCTTGCATTTGTATATGCTGGATAATTCGTTTGGTGGCTAAGCACAAAGTTGTGATTGTTTGTTCGTTGGAAAACAAATCATTGGTGAATCTATTGAGCTGGGTAAAAAGCCGTGTTGCTATTATGCTGGTGATGCTAAAGCAATTTAGGTATACGATGGGTGGTCGTGTACCGTATGTTGCTGAACGAAAAGGTATCGAATTTGTATGCATGTTTACATGCGAAGGAATTCGGTTTATGACACTAGACGCTAGTGTTTGCTTTTGTCCCTTGGACAAAAGGCTGTCGAGGCCGTGGAATTGCCAGGGACATGCGGTGTGCACGTGGCATACCAGAGTGGCGAATGGTTTAGGCATTCATGATTAGTTAGGAAAGAATTCTTACAGGGAATTTGTATGCGAAGAGATGTATGAAAGGTAAGGATTCTTTAACAGGGACTTTAAAATTATAAATTTGATCTAGATGCGTAAAGCATTTAAAGTGCTAATACGATTGCATTAGCGAAAACTTATGCAGATTGGGAACGAAGTTATGGGGGTTTTTCAGGTAGGTGGGCCGTGGGGTTTGGCGGAACCGCCACAGTCCACATTGTCAATACAAGTTTGGAGCCAAGGAAGAATTACATGCTGTCAAAAAAATACCGGGAATTAGCTTTGACGTGTTTTTTTTCGGAAGGTGCCATCCCGAACCTTGCTGATTGGTTTACATGTCTAACTTTAAAACCCACGTCTCATCACTAGTTATAGAGCGGTTTGTTAATGAAACACTGGAGATAAACTGGCAAAATGGAGCACTGTAAACAAACTAAATCACAGATCGCGTTCAAACTTCACGTTAGAATAGAGGACAATTGTGCCAACTTAGCGACAAAAAGAATTTTCACAATCCCTTTAAGTGGACTTTTTAAATGATCAACTCCTGGTACTTTTCTGATAGGATGTATGTTAAAAGAAAGATAGTCTAAGTTAATTTACCTTCATTCTTAAGTTAGTGGTGTTATCAATAATACCCATTTGTTAACTATTACTGTTTTTCTCTGTTATATACAATAGTTACGTAACAATTCGGTAATGTTTCAGTACTATTTAACACCCTCAGCGACCCAGATGAGAAATAGATTGCAACTGGGGTGGATACGTTAATTCAGCTACGTTTTTGTGGCGGTCGAACAATAAAATTGCTACACAATTCTATGCTGCTGAATGAATTTCAGATAACATGTAGCGAATCCCACAAACACGCTGTGAAGATCACAATACAAAAGGGAATCGAATAAGAAATCATCACAACCGTATCTCAGAACATTTACGTAGCAATCTAAATCTTAAGTAGCAAGCGGGCCGTGGTCCGCGGTCCGACGTGTTATTGCTTTGGTTCGAACCTTTTCACTACTTCGTCGCAAAACGCGGTGGCCATTCATGTGTTCTAATCCTTTTGGTTGGTTTTACTTTAGCGACTTAGTAGAACTTTATTGGATTGTAAGCAGTACAAATGATCATCATCACCATCGGCACTACAACCGGGATCCGGTCTTGGCCTTATTTAGCAAGTCCCGAGACCTGTTAAATTTTCCATAATAATTTATTTTTATGGGCAAAGTAATTCAAACGATCTTAATAAATACAATTTCCGTAATTGCGAAAAAGTAAATAACAGCAAAACTAAAACAAAAAGGCAGTTGTGTCAACAAAAAAAAAAAAAAAATATATATATATATTACGGCAGCTAATTTTGGAGAACTTGACCGTAAACGCTTAGTTAGGTTAATGTCGACTATTACATTATACATATAAAAGCAAAAAGAATAACAGTGGACAATGATGCTATATATCTTCCCTCTATTCCTTACGCCGGCTTGTTTTACATTATACAAAATATAGTAGAAGAAGGGGATTCTTAAATGTTTGATTTTACAATATATAAACATTTGGCGCAACTACTGAAGTGCTCAATAAAGTATGAACTACGATGAACTGAAACAAATAGTAACACCCATATGTGATTTAAACCTTCACCTGCAACAAGTACTATGCAAAAGGGTGACATATATAACAATGTAGTCATTTATATTTTCGATAATACAATCAAGACCATTGCGTGCTGAAGAAATTACTGTTTTCACTTTAGTATTTTCAACTTCACGACATCAACGATTACGAGGCACCCCGTAAAGTGTCTATGCTTCCACAGCTCATGACACTAACACTCAACTTATCCGTTATCCTTTAAGGATATTACATCACCTTGTACGTATGATGTCAGCAGTAAAGTCAACGACAATCTTTGCAGTTTTTATAGTCGCACCAAGAACCAGTAAAACTAGTTTGAATGAAAACCAATTAACGATCTGTTGTTAACGTCGGAAACAAAGGTTCTAAATAAAGGCGGTTGCGCTTAATATGGAAAATTTTACGATTCTCTCAGGGACTGTAATCTACATAGATGATAGGGTTTTTTTTTAATTTGTTTATTTTTTGTTATTCAGGTTTTAGGTTTTACTTCTATCCTTCTATCTAATCAGGTGTATCAAGCGCATATGTTGCGTTGTTCCACTTACTTTGCTACAACCAAACTGCCAACAATTTAGTGCAACAAAAGGCAATTGAATCGCAATTCAAATGAACCCCACGTCAGTAACGTATGTAGATATTTTATTTTCAGTCAGGCAATTAGAATATACACACGTAAGACAGATACATGAAATTAATCGCAGATACTTTACACTTTCGTAACTTGAATTTTTTTTTTCTTTAAATACTTTTTTTTTTTTGGTTTATTTACTGCAGGTGGTTTGCCAACCCCGTTGTTATGTGTACTTTTCATTGAGTTTTACGAGTTCTGAGGTACTCAAGTTTGGCGTATTGAATTAAAATACGCACTGAGAGAATGCGGCGTTCGCAATTTATGGTGAGGTATATGTTTATCTCAGCAGGTTGCCATCGAGTTATGTTTTTGATTCGTAATGTCTAAGTACCTTGGTTGTGTATTTTTGCTCGCCTTCCTTTGATATATTTCATAAACTAGTTTCCGTGCCGGGAAATTAATTCATTATAGAGGTGCCGATGTTTTCAAATGTGTAATAAAATGTATCTCTGATGGTTTTAAGGCTCCGTGAGTGTCAAAAAATATATTGTAGTTCGCATAAAATAGTGAGTCAATGCTTTCTTTGCGAGGAAGTATTCATAAACATACGCAAAACGAGAAACTGGGTAGGTTTATAAATGTAGGACACAAGCAACACTTATGGTTGGTTTAGAAGAACAGTTTTTTTTTAATGAAATTGTTTCAAGCGATGTAGGCTGTTATCATCATTATCGGCACTACAACCGGGATCCGGTCTTGGCCTTATTTAGCAAGTTTCGAGGCTTGTTAGATTTTCCATAATAATTTATTTTTACGGGCAAGGTGATATGTGATTAAATACGTGCATCATAGTTTACCATTAACTTTCTGAATTTTTGGAGTAAATGGTCGGAATCTGTTTTGTTTAACGCAATTTGTAAACATCACATGAAGATCACTTAGCCTTATGTGTGAACAGGACCATACACCAAAAACTTGACCTTGTAACGCGTATCGTCTTCATGAATACCTAAATCCTAAATATATGTTATTAGTCATACAATTATTCAACAATCAGGGGCCGTAATACCTTTTGTCTGGCCTTTTTGTTTTACTAAAACAACAAGGGAATGCCTTGATTCAAACTTTTCTACCAAACACTCCGCAGTTCTTCTTGTGGGACGATTATACTGATCGACCGAAAATTGGACATTACGTTGACAAACGAACACACATTTTGATAAAAAAAAAGAATAATTTATGAGCGTTGTTGAAAACTATACTATTCCGTGATTAAATGGTATAATAAGAGAATTCAAACTCTCATATGAAAACACGCAGCTATGAGGTGTCCCAGAAAAATCCCGATTGTAAAATTCATCGTGCCGATTGAAAGTCGGTATATATTCGACGAACCGCACCAATTTGCAATTCATCTCCCGACGACGCGACCCTGCATCAGAACCCGTTCCGTTACAGAACGGGAAAGCTGTGGAATTCCCTCCCCAAGTCGATGTTCCCGCAGTGTTACAACCTGCAACTGGTGCAAAAAAACTGCAATAGTTACTAGATTGCACCAAATGCAATGTCCCATTTTATAGTAAACATTTAAAAGCCGTACATTTTTATTCAATCAAAATAGCATCCGGCTAGAGGTTCGCCTCTCTTGAGAGCATTATATATCTATAAAACAAAAAAACAGTATGCAAGTACAAATTCGGGTTTTTTGTCAAATTCAACTTTATTGGAAAAGATACTTATATAAAGATTGATTGATATTGCTTGGTGAGAAAGTCTTGACTGTTCTGCAAGCTCTTATTGTGTTTGGCATGAACTTTCATCCAGTCAAACTTGAAGATTTTCGTCGTCAGTTTTTTTTCCTACACATGGACGTGGAGCGTCCTCAAGACCAAAATTTCCATCACTAAATCTTGAAGTTGAATTGATCAATTCCATAGCTTGAACAGCATTTTGTTTTATTTGAAAACAGAATAGAATCAATGGCGTAAATGTTGCTTATCGACATCCATTTCTTATACAACTGCTGCATGCACACGGAATGACAGCTTGTAAATGAGTAAAACTTAATCATAAAAACAACAGTGAGTAAGCTACATATATCCAAAAAGGCGAGCGAATTGGATGCGTTCAAGTATGTTTTAATGCAACCAACTTCAAAGCCGAGTTTCTACTTGCGCACCTATTATGTTCAAAAAGCATCTTTTTTTTCTTCACATGTTCATGCTGTATATTGGCATTCACAGCTATGTGAAATGTTTAGCTTATTTTTGGCACCCGAAACATTGTTCGAGTTTTTATTTTCAAGCCAATTTTTGACTCTGCCTGAAACTTTAAACCTTGGTCGCGATTTTTTGGGAAAACAACAACGCCTTGTAATATTCTTGAGGCTGATTTTTTATTCATAAATACAATACAGTAGTTATACCAGGTGTATGCATACGTTTTTTCCGGTTTCTTTGGTAAAAAAAATACGTAATTTTCTAAGGATTTAATTTTTATTCAAAATATTGGCCATCGGCTTCTACATATTTCGCCCATCTTTCAGGTAATGCCAGAAAACTGCTTGTCTATCGCGGCAAACCCTTCTTCGAGCCATTTTCCATTCTCCTCGAAATCGCTGAAGTGCTGCTCTACGAGCGCGTGCCACATTGCGATGCGAAGAAGTGATAGTCAGATGGCGCTAAGTCTGGGGAGTACGGCGGGTGCAGAAGGATGTCCCACCCAAGCGATTTCAACCTGTCTTTCACTAGTTTTTTGTGTGCTGCGTACTTTTCGCTGGCGCCATCTCTTAGTTAAAGCGAAAAAAAACGTATGCATACACCTGGTATTTGTCTTTCACTAGTTTTGCTGTGTGAGACGCCGCGCTGTCGTGTAACAAAAGGACTTTGCCATGTCTTCTGGCCCATTCCGGTCGTCTTTCGATTAGTGCGTGGTTCAAATTAAGCAATTGTTGACGATAGCGTTGTGTATTAACGGTTTCACTGGGCTTCAAGAGCTCATAATACACAATATCGCTCTAGTCCCACCAGACACAGAGCATGGTCTTCTTGCCGAAGCGATTTGGCCTTGCCGTTGAAGGACCGGCTTCGCCAGGTGAAAGTCACGATTTTTTCCATTTCGGGTTTTCAAAATAAATCCATTTTTCCTCACCCGTCACAATTCGATGCAAAAATAATTTCCCTTCGTGGCGTTGAAGCACCATTTCACAAGTGACCTGGCGATGTTCCCTTCAAATCGTGTGGGACTCATTAACCGAGTTTATTGATCTTCCCCATTGCTCGTAAACGTCTGCTCATTATTGCTGGTGACACATGTAATGCTTCTGCTAATTGCCGTTGAGTTTGATTTGGGTCATCGTCCAATTACTCTTGCAATTGCTCATCTTCACATTTTTGTGGTCTACCAGTACGTCACTGTCTTTCACATTGAAATCACCACTTTTAAATTGTTGAAACCACTTTTCACATGTTCTAATTAATGGAGCGTGTTCACGATATGTTTTTACCAGCAAACGACCTTCCAAGCCTTTTTTTTTTTTTTTGATTAAATAAGAAAAGCAATGTGTGCCGCAAATTTTCTTTTTCAGGCATAAAACTCGACATGATCACTGAACGATAAAACAAAGACGTTGGTTTTTGGCGGACTCAACTTGTGTGTGTTTGTAGTTAAATCTCAGGCGAACAAAATAACGTAGGTGTCAAATTAATGCGCTGCGTACTTTTCGCTGGCGCCATCTCTTTGTTAAACCGGAAAAAACGTATCCATACAACTGGTAAATAAGCAGCATTTCCATTAGGAAGCCTTCATAGCTTTGTGGACTAATGTGCACTCTTTTATCGAGATTTATGACTATTTTCCACAAATGTAATTTTATAAATTCAGCGGGCAATATGTTGCCTCAAAGCCTGGAAGCATGTCCATTTGTTACCAGAAGATGTGGACTTCAATAACCCAAAAAGAAAAAAACTCCAATGGCGTTAAATCGTTTGACCTTGATGGCCAATTCTGGTAACAAAAATAAGAAAATAAACCGAAATCAGTAATGCATTAGTTAAGTTATTTCTTTGGCGTTATGGGATGTTGCGCTGTCATGTAGGAAACACATATCGTTCACAGCTGTGTCCTACAATTTAGGCCCAAAAAACTCTATTTTTCGGTAACAAAGGTCACAAATTGTTATCGCTTGATCAGCCATTTTCAAGAAATTATAGTCGGATGATATTTTCAAGTGGGATGACATCGGCTCAAAATCGGGACCGGTGGAGAGATTTGTTAAATAAGGCTAAGACCGGGTCCCGGTTGTAGTGCCGATGATGATGATGATATTTGCAAGCCAGAAACTGCATGAAGCAGTTACACATTGTGGATTTTTTCTAAATAATCACATAGATTTTCCGAACGTGACAATATTGACGATTCACAAAGCCATCAAGATGAAGATGTATAGTGCTCTGAAAAGCCCTAGCATCTCCTTCCCCAACACATACATCCAAATCCCTACACCTAAACTTAAATTCATACAAAACAATCATCTAAATTTAAAATTCGCGATAAACGAATCAAACGTTCGTTCATCGGCCTTGCACCCAACTCCCCATAATCATCCATACATTCAATTTCCTATGCCCCTCAAAGAAAAGCAAACATATGGTAAGTTGAACCAGATGTTCAATTTCCATATTCACGCTCATGTTTCCGAGAATTTGCCTAACCGAATTCTTATCTCAAAATACAAATATTTGACTCCAGCCAATATCTTTTTCGAGATTCTGCTCGCATTTTGATGCACTCGAGATACAAAATCCCGATACGATTTTAAATAAAAGGGTGATTAATGTCAGATTCGGGGATCAGGGCGCCTCGGTCGGTCTAGCAACTGCACAACATCTTGAAGTGGAGCAACAAAGGTGACACCAAAGTGAAGTTTCTCTGCTATAAGCAGCTAATCCGATCTGGAATATCATACGCCTTTCCCATATGGTCCTGCATATCTTCGGCCCAAATGGAGAGACTTCGAGTTTTCGAAAGAAAACTCAGAAGATGCATCAACCACTTTAGAAGGCCTGACGATCGCCATTACCCAAACTCTCACCTATACGTACGTGCCTCGATTATCCCTATCGACGAGTACTTGCTACAATTAGCATATAAGTACCTCGAAATCATTCAGAACAGCGAGAACCCACTTGTACGGGAGTCTTGCGTTCTTGACCCTTCTCTCTTTCGATCTCTTCGGATCAGACCACCACAATTTCTTCTTCAGTACAAAACTGAGGAAAGCACCCTTCCCAACAATATTCTCCTTTATAATAGAGGATTCCTGGACCCATCCCATAGGGTCTACTGCTGACACACTACAAACACGCACGCACAGTACAAGACAGCACAAACACACACACATACACACCGACCAAAGCGCAGATTATCTGACGCCAAAGACGTGATCTGCGTTTACTACCGCACTCAAGACCTACCGGTCTTGTACGATTTCTTTCCCACCATCCCCCCATCCAAGTAGTTAGAGAACAATTGAACTAACCGTGTGCACACCATCCTTAGATACGTCCTTCCCCCTTCTTTTCAGATATCTTGAGACCGAGCCCAACATCTTTGTCCTTGTCTCCCTAAAGTCGGCCTCTCGCCACTCTTTTTTTTTTTTTTTTTTTTTTTTTTTTGATTCGGGGATCAGTCTTAATTGGCCTCCGAGGTATAAAGCCGCCAATAAACTAAACTAAATTTAATTTAAAATTAATAAATAAATTTAAATTTAAATTCTGTCATATATTGGTACTGTTTTTTTATTGGAATATTTAGCGACAATCGGTCGTCGCTCTTCCCTCAGGTCTGAGAAAGCATGGTGGCGACCGCAACGAGCCTTCTCTGGAACGGTCTTGAGAGATCTCTCGTCCTTTTAAGGACAAGGAGATACGCTCCCTGAGTGAAAGGTTACAACAGATGTGCCACATACCAAAAGATGATTTTATTTAAAAAACCAACATCCACATGGGACGTAACATATTCAAGGAAATCTCTTCTCTGTGTCTCGTCAGTGGGTTTCAATTGTTAAGTTAGTTGTACTTTGTATGCATGAGAAGCAAAACTTTCATCTGAATACACTGTAGAGTGCTTCTTAAAATGTCCAATTAACGAGTTAACAACACTCGACCAATATATTTAAGATGTTTCCAATCTTAATGAATTGTTGAAATAGTATCTTCGCAGTAAAGAGCCTTAATTACGAATCATTATTGTGATCAAATATTGAGTAAATTTGGTAACTGTAGCTGATAAATTTTCAATAACTTCAAAATGAATGCCTAACTTGCATAATTGATTAATTCCATAAAACAGAAACTTTAGAAAATGAGAAAATATTAATACATTGTTTTGTAAAAGTCCTATTAAATTATAAAATTAAATGTATCTTGTGAACATACGCAGTCGGCAGTCAATCAAGTGTTTTGACTTAAAATATTTTAAAATTCAGTGGAGTGAATTTGGCAAGTGAAGCATTCAAATATTGCTCAACAGTGTAAACGTACTTTCATTGCTTTGAATTTGTCACTGTCGTGCTCTTTTTTTCATTTTTTCTCTAGCGATACAATATCGCACAAATGGTGCTTAATTAAAAGCTTGTGCGAATTGTTGAGCACTCTATCAAATTAGTAAATTAAAATGACCAATTGCGAACGAAATTGTCTTTCATGTAGCACTTGTATTATCTCTGGTTACGCTATCTTTTCGTTGACAGCGCTTTACCACAAAATTCAAATCTTATTTGAATTTTGGGACAATATGAATATTTATATTATATATTGTTATCATTTTTCCCTTTTTTTGTATTTATTCTCACTTCAGCAAAACTAATTTAATCTTCGAATGATGAAATTTGTATCTTTAACGCGCAATGGTATATGGTACATTCAAATTACCAGCGTGGGCAACCAATGCGCCACACCACAGGTAAACAAAACCGCTCACATGTGGAATTAAACAAAAATCCAACCACAGAAAACAGTCGACATCGTAAACATCCAAAACGTTCACCATAAAAGGAAATAATAATAAACAACTGCAAGAGTTGTAAGTAATTACTTGTATAGTTTCGTTGTTTTTAACTCCCCCAACAATGTGATGTGGCGGGATAGATATATATATCGGTGGGAAAGGGCAAAAAGAAAAAAAAAAAACGAAAGAAAAACACAACAGCAGCAAACATTGGAAAAAGAAATTTATTTGAAAAATGAATTCGTTTCCATTTTCAAATGAGAAATCATCTGTCTGCTGCAGACTATCGTACATGAGAGTACTACTCACCTCCTTCTCGGTTTTTATTTTAGTACAACTTTTATGTAAAACAGCATTTTCTGGTTAGACCACTCGCTAAATACGAGCGCAAAGATATCGTATGTGCTTGGCACATGATCTATGTGCTTAGGTATGCAAACCAAAGCCCAACTATCAATCGAAACCGCTTGACATTCAAGTTTGCTTTGCTGTTTCAAGTGCGTCAGAAACAGACACAGATACATCTTGGGTGTCAGAGATACATAGATTCCTATTTTCAGTATAAAACAAAAATATTTTTCCTATCCGCTGAGTTTTTCTCGGTTGGGAGAATGATTTGGGGATATCCAATGGGGAGTAGCAGTAAGTATAGAGTTTTGTCTCTGTTTGAATTGCGTGTATGGAAGTAGTTGCCATATATTCAAATTCATATTTAACAAATACGAGTAATGGCGACGCTGTGACTATGTTCGATAATTAACACATGATTCTTGATAGAAATCTTGTACAAACTGTTAGCAAAAGCTGATGCTCATTAGTAGGTTTGTATTAACATGGAAAACTGACACTTGGCAGAATTTCATTTTATTTTATTTTGAAATATTTTTTGTGTGACTAACGTGTAGAAGCGGATGTTCGCTAAGTTCAATATTAACCTAAACAATAACGAAATGAAATTGTAAATAAACCGAATAATATTTATTGTAAACAAAAAGTGTATTATATCTGGTGGCTGGCATCTCACACTTTCAAGCTTGCAACCAGGGAATACGTTAGAAATTTGCCGACAAAATATTAAGTAAAAAGAGTAGTCGCTCTATATATCATTTCCATCTTTCATTTATAAAAAAATGAAATTTTACTTAAAAGATCTGTTAAAGACATTTTTTTTTTTTTTTTTTTTAAGTTTAAAACACGATTTTTCAAATGCAGAATATTAGAAAAAAATGTGTTCACATTTTTTTTATTTTTTTATTAAATTCAAAAATGTAAAAAATAGTTTTACTTCATATACTGACTATCCTACTCTTTTCGACTCTTTTCTGCCATTTAACGGTTCCCATCTTTATAGTTATATTATATTAGGCGCCCAACCAAGTTCCTGCTGTTTGTCAATAGATGCCTCCAGCAATAAGTGTTGGTCGATTTCGACATATCTAAAACGTCATGCACCAAGCTTAAACATATGGTAAACAAACCGCTTTGACACAGTAGTGATTTTGTTTTGCCGTCATATACTTTTGGTTGTGTGAAAATGTCTGATTTTGTGCTAAATAATGGTCATTTGCGGGAACTGTTCATTTTCTTCTTTCATTCGAAGAAAACGTCCGTTGAAGCGCGTCGAGAGCTCCACAAAGTTTACGGAGATGCTGCTCTAAGTGAAACAACGTCCCATAATTGGTTCCGTCACTTCAAAGACGGTGATTCCGATGTTAACGGCCGTCCACGAGAAAGAAGGCCAAAAACCTTCGAAGACGCTGAATTGGGGGCATTGCTCGATGAGGATCCAAACTCAACAAGAGCTTTCATCACATATTAGGAGTTACCAGCCAAGCCATTTCCAAGCGATAGCATGCGTTGTTGGGAATGATTCAGAGCTAGGAAATTGGATTCCTTATAATTTGAAGCCAAGGAACATTGAGCATGGTTTTTTCGCCTGTGAACAACTGCTTCAGCAGCAAAAAAGGAGGGGTTTTTCATCGTATCGTGACGAGTGATGAAAAATGGATTTGTGGCGGTTCCGCCAAACCCCACTGTCTACTTACCCGAAGAACCCACAATAACTACAACCCAGCGTTCATAAGTTTCTGCTAATACAATCGCATTAGCACATGTAAATGCTTCAAGCAAAAAATTTAACAAATGTATTTCAGCTAAAAGCTGCTTGAAGAGAATTCTTACCTCCATTCATTTATTCGAATTCAAAATTCCCTATAAGGATTCTGTTCCAAACTTCATAAATCCCAAGCCCAATTCGGCACCTTAGGTTGCCAGGCAAATCTCAATCTTACACACGCATTTTCCCTAGTCGAATTCCTGAAAACGAAACAATTTGGTTTACATTTAATGTAACCATTATAACAGAGGTCATAAACATTGCGTCTTACGGCATAAATTAAATCCTACAGCATAGGCAAATGCAAATAGGAATGGTATACTTACTTTTGGCAGTGATGCCATAAACACCAATTCCATGTAAATAAGCTAAAACCATGGTGCTACCATGTGCATGGCGCATTGCGGCTATCATTACATTGCAGCTGCACATTGCTCATCTTAGACAACGATCTGTACGGTCTATTTGTCCTACATTCTTCTGGGTCTGCTTCTCATGATCTAGCAGCATGAACAAACAGAAACCTAATTAGCCAATGAGTTTCGGCTTGTTTACTTAGCCGAACTCACATCTCACTGATGCGCCTTATTCCCTTTCTTTGTTTTCAGATTCGTGGTCATGGCTTTGTCCCATGAAAGAACCAATGTTCACACATACATGTGTACCACTTCAATCTTCTCTATAAGATCTGGTTACCTACCCCCAAAGAGAGACTTTACGTTTTTTAGCTCCTCAATAGTATACTGGTTAGTATACCCGCCTGTCACGCGGGAGACAGGGGTTCGATTCCTCGTCGGGGAGCCTCTGGCGCAAGACTAATGACCTTGCCCGGAAAAAAACAAATCATTATGGAAAATTTAACAAGCCTCAGGACTCGCTAAATAAGGCCAAGACCGGTTCTAGGTTGTAGCGCCGATGATGATGATGATGGGGTGGAAAATGCATCCTTAAATTAAGAGAGCCAGTAGCACTGGCCGAATTTCCTTGATCAGCGAATTAATATCGCTGAGTCTTAAGCCAACCTCCGCTCGAGTCGGTCCCGTCCACTCCCGCCCCCGCCCCCGGGTGCGCACAGGTATGCGTATATTCAAAAGTCGTATTACAACCTCTAAAGAAGTCGGTCGAGTTTATTTATTATTTTAAACACCCACTGCAGCGTGTGACGGCATACCTAATTTCAAAGTAAACATTAATTTCGTCAACATGAAATAGAACAATAAACATTAATTACATTTAAGTACCCTATTGAACGTGTCTCAAATAGAACTAGTGATAAGGCAGCAAACAATATCGTAAATCATCATCATCATCGGCACTACAACCGGGAACCGGCCTTGACCTTATTTAGCAAGTCCTGAGACTTGTTAAATTTTCCATAATGATTTATTTTTTCTGGGCAAGGTCATTGGTCTTGCGCCAGGGGCTCCCCGACGGGGAATCGAACCCCGGTCTCCCGGGTGACAGGCGGGTATACTAACCACTATACTATCGAGGAGCCCTATCGTAAATACACAAATGTAACAAATAACGTACCCTAAATACAAGGTATCAATTAAAACCATAACTCTGATAAATAATGTTTCATTTTTCTTTGGGTGAAGATCGGGTTTGGGGCTGTGTTGTGGTTTTTCACCTGCATCCAAACACTGTCTAGGTCTTTTACGGTTTTCATACAGAATCCACTTTTCATCACAGGTGACTATCCGGTGCAAAAACGGTTCAGTTTGGTTTCTTAATCTAAGGGATGCGCAGATTTCCAGGCGCCGTCGTTTTTGGGACTCGTTCAGTTCATGGGGTACCCACTTATCGAGTTTCTTTACCTTTCCTATGAGAGAAAGGTGTCGACTTATTGTCATTGGGGATACTCCCATGCTTTGTGCAATCCCCGGCACCGATTTCGTTGGCTCCGCATCCACCACTGCTCCTAAAACAACGTCGTCATCTAACGTTTCCGGCTTCCCGTGTGATTCATTTTCGAGGCTGGAATCTCCCGAACGAAACTTCCAAAACCAACGTCGTATAGCGCGTTCGTTTACCGTTACATCCTCAAATGCGTCATTAATGCTTTTCATTGCCAATGACGCATTATATGCCATATTAAGTCCATAAAGGAAGAAGGTTCGAATTTGAACTGCCGACGGCGTGGTAAACAAATTCCTAGAAAAAAAAGAGACTGTACTTGTAACGAACCCTAATTTTCTCACACGTCAAGCACACGTACCATTTTAATCATCATCATCATTGGCACTACAGCCGCGATCCGGTCATGACCGTATTTAACATAGCAAGTCGCTCCACCGGTATCCGATTCTTTTACGAGATTTGTTAAATCGTCCATAATAATTTTGTTTCTCTGGGCAAGGTTATTAGCCTTGCGCCATCCTTTCTCAGGATCTCACTGCATGCATTTGTTCACTACTTGGCGGTTTGCATGTAGCTATCCAGGGGTGTCACGTGGAGACTGCTTGTCACCTTGAATTGAACAGGGACAAGGATCGTCCTGGCATTCGTCGATGCCTCGAAACCATTTTTTCCATGATAGTGTTTTTGTTACATTGTGAGCAAATGTGCCGTCCTCTTCCGCACAGCTTTCTCATGTCCAAATTTCTAATCAATAAGCAGTCTGCACCACTTTTTGAAATCTCTACTATACCTGGTAACTCTTGTAATTCAGGTGGTTGTCCAATATAATTTAGTGGACTTGTGGCGTTTTTAACAGATACACACACAATACACAAGCAAATAGTAAAGAACACCGAACGAAAATCGAATAAGAAAATGCATCAGAGCCGTACACTATAGCGATAACATAACAATTCCACATCAGTTGAGTGTACTTGAGCTTAGAAATCGAATTCGTACACGCGGCAGTGGCCTGGTGTGTTGAGCATTGGTTCAATTTTTAGTGATTCTAACTCTCAGCATCAGTTCGAATCACACGTTCTTCACTATCGTCGCAAACGCTATAGACTTACCATTTCCGGTGTGATGATCTCATTTCGTTGACCACTGCGATGTTCATCTTGGCAGCCGTGACTGCCTCATTGAAACTCAGCCATTAAATCTTTGATGGTTATAAACAAGGGAACACTCTTCCCAAGAGTAGAGTTTAATTCCGTTGGTATTGGTCGAATTCTAGCTTTCAAATGGAGGTTTTGTGTTGCAACGATGACGATTACTAATTCACACAATTTCGATGCTTCCGGTCGTAGTAATTTTTTTTAAATAAGGAGGCGCATATATATTTTAGATCATTTTTTTTTCCACTAACGCGCGCACAAAAGGGGATTTTGGAGTACCCTGATGCTCTCGGACGACATTCGTTCGGAATTTCCTTGATATTCTTTTAATATGTGACAACATACCAGACTTTTTTATATTGTGGGTTTTAAAACTGTCGCAGTTAATTTTTTTTTCATTTTATTTGTTTAACTGACATTATTGACAAAGTTAAATTGTTGGGGGGTTCAGAACTTTTGTGTAACCTATAAGGTCATAAGGTAATTTCATCTGTTAACAGAAATAAAAAAAAAGCAAATTAAATCCCAGAAAGCAGCTGTTCAAGAAAATGAGCACCACTATATAAATGAAGAATATCCTTTAGTTTTAAGACGGCATATGTGAGTTTTTTATAAGACGATTACGTAGTTGCATAAGAATACCGTCAATATAAAATAAGTTTCTGCTTCACATTAAAGATCGTCAGAGTAATAAATACAATATAAGTGATTGCATTAATTTTAATATTACAATGCATTCCCGCCGCTGGTCAGACCGAGCAATTTATAAACATTCCCAAAATCAAAAACACATTTATTGACGGAAAGCATTCATCAGATTTTCGTGTGCCTACAGTTCATTAGTTAAAATTGAACTCGCAAATCCGCCATCCATTAAGACCAACCAAAAATAGTAATTAGACGTTTGGCCTTCCCCCAAACACCAGACTGTAGAAAGCATGTGCCTTCGATCATTTCCAAAAAAAAAACGATACAAAAAATTACAGTCATTAATGAGGAAAGAAAATATTGATCGTCCCATTCAAATCTGACGGAATGGTGTCGCTGCCAACGGCCCCGGTCCATTGGCGAACCTTCTGAGACTAATACCTCTCGGGGATTGAAACGACTTTTCGTGAAAATAATTAGAATTTTCTTGACTTTCTAAAATGTCGACATTTTGACCGTCGATGGTTTTGTACTGATTGGTCGTCAGTGGTGTGCACGCATCTCTCCAAAGGTGAGAAATATATCTACCTAGCAATATTTGATTCAATACAACAAAAAAAGATAATGAAAAAATAATAGTTCGTGATGAATGCCATAGATGGTGCTTCATTTCCGTGATGTACAATTTGTGCCGCATATATTTCGTCTGGCTTTGTTTTTAAAATCAATTAAGGTGATGCCACAGAGGAAAGAGGTGTATAGATAAATTAATAGAAAATGATTCTAACCGTTTTTTGTTTTTTTCGATGCTCACAAATATTTTCTTTGTTGCCTTGTTTCCCAGAGGGCAAACAAGATGTGTCACTTGGACAACACAAAATTATAATCAATTTTCGACGTCTGAACAAATATTTCTCAGTTCTCTCGTCCGTAGTTAGCATACTTTTGTCCATCAGGACTGATGGAGAAAGTTTCCACGACGATTTGAATCATGCAATCAAATAGTTTTTTATTTTTTGTATCTTAAGAAGTTTGCTCTGCTTTGAATTTAGAAAATGTTACTATTGTTTGTGATATAAATTGAAACAAGTTACCGTAAACGACGTCGCGTCTTTTGAAAGAATAATTTTGCCGACGAAGCTGTGGAAGAAAATAAATCTATTTAGTATGCAGAAATTGGCTTTGATTTAATTAAGGCTCTTTGGGGGGCCCTGTGACATTTGTATCGGATGTGTACACAGTGTCCAGTGAGCTTGGGTCAATTTATTATCGATTTCAAAAGACCTTGGTGTTGGAAATTTGGGATAATTCCGTTATTAACATTTCGATGAGATGAAATTAGATTTGTTACGGATATCCCTTGCTATGTAACATTCAACGTAATTAGATCCAGAATATCTATGGTTTGCATGAATAAACGGCGTCTGTCTCTTGTGGGATATTAAAGTTAAACAGTGGTAGTAGCAGTACTATGTTTATTTCATTGATATAGCCTCGGTAAATGTAAAAGCCTTAATACAAAAATGTCGTAGAAGATCGTAAATTACCTGGAAACAAAGAACTTTCTATTTCTATCCCAATTATATGAGCACACTTCCGACTTTTTTTTATGTTCTGGTTGTGATAGAGGGTTTTCATAGCCTACTCATATTGGATCGTGAACGTGGCACTAACAACGAAGTTTGAGAAAAGTAGAACAGTGGATCTTATCAATTCGAGTACTCCAAAAATGTATTTCGAAAAACGTAATCAACCTTTATAAAATTAGCTGGAAATTGAATTAGATAGGTTTTACGAAAAGTTTACAAAATGGAGAGTTGGGAAAGCTACAAACATGTAATGCATTGCACTGATCGCCTGGCACCTATTGGGTAGCCCATCAGCTTGGGTCTAATATTTGAAGTACCCCTTACGTGTATATACTGTATTTTTTCATATAGGAGCTACAAATATGCGACTTTATGGTAAAGGGAAAAGAAGGTTGCGGAGACAGAGGACAAAGACAAAAACCAACCGAAGCAGTAATGTATCATTGACGTCCAAATGGAAAACATCGACCATTGAAAGTTCACCTAGAGAAATATAAAACGTCGCTTCACAATGACAACGCGATATATGGATCCGTACGTGCCAGTTCAACGGTTTGTGGTATTGTGGCAAGAGAATTGAGAAACGGTTACAATTTGCTTAACCTATTTTTAAATTAAAATAAGGAGGTTTTGATCATAGCGTTTGCGACGATAGTGAAGAACGTGTGATTCGAACCGACGCTATGACGGTCAGAAACACTAAAAGATTGATCCAATGCTCAACACATCAGGCCACTGACGCGTGTAATAATTCGATTTATAAACTCAAGTCCACTCAACTGCTGTGGAATTGCTGTTAATGGTTGGTATAAGGCTGATGCTTTTGCTTATTCAATATTCTTCCTGTATTGTTATTCACTATTTGCTTGTGTACTGTGTATGTATGTGTACATGTGTACACCACATGACCATACAACTCGTCACGATTGCAAGGAGGATATAACTATACCTACATAAGTTCAACTGACGAGTATGTGCTCTTGTGTCTATTGTTAATTGTGACAGTGACATTTTTGCAAACTATGAGACTCGAAATTCATTCCAGCCCTACTCCTTCGTTGGTCATGACTAACAAGCATTGTGCCATTCTTCCGTTAGTTCAACTGACGGAATTTTTTTTTTGCACCCCCACGGTGGTTGTTTTCAAAAGATATATGTAATACAAATACCCGATACATCTCCGGTGGTGCCTACGGACTAAATACACAATGTTCACTGCACTCCTGTTAGTCTTTCGACATTCATCCGGGGGCCCAGACGACATATTTTGCCTCAAGTACGGTTGTTATTTCTAAAGCTCCTACATGACGTTGTCGAACCATGTATTTCTATCTGTTACTGGAGAGCAACATTATAAAACTAACTAAACCAGATATTTCTTCTTGCAATCCATCATTATGTTTGGTACAGATTGTATGTTCCTAACACAACCAATAGTGAGGAGCAACATCACAAATCAAACATTGAAAGCATTAGAACCCTTAATCGAATGAGCACTCCTACCTCCTAAAAATCGTCTTCAATTCACCAACAGAATGCTGATGTACCATACGGATATAGGTAGGGAATTCTATGATGTCACGGCAGGAGTTCCCCAAGGGTCGGTACTTGGTCCACTCCTGTAGAATATAAACAACAGAATTGTACAAACAAAGGTACCACAAGGAGTGAAAGTTGTTGGATTCGCAGACAACATCATAGTTGTATATGCTGAGCATATTAACAAGGTGGACGCGCCCACTGATGAAGCAATTCGTCTGACTGAAGACTGGTTAAAATCAGTCGGACTAGAATAAGCTGACCACAAAACGGAGGCAGCCCCAACACCCAATTGAAAACCTGTGGGAAGTGCTAACTTCCAAATCGGAAATCAGAACATTCGATCAGAGGAACCTGTTAATTACTTGGGACTCATGCTCGAAAATAGACTAAGCTTTATGTATTACATAGAGTATTATTATTACTACTTATTGGCCTATGGGAACCTGAGGGTTCCCGGTCTCACTGACTCGTCTACGTAGTTGCGAATCGATTTTTTTTAAATGAATTCTAGTGTCATGAATGAATGCTAGTGTCATCACCCCTACGCCTACCGGGTTATTTGTATGTTTGTTGTGTTTATATTTTTCATTTATTTTTCTCGTGGGAACATTCTTGGGGTTTCAAATAGTCCGCCATATCAGAGCCCCGTTTTGATATAGTAAGGTCTACTTACTGCAATGATTCGACCCACTATCAGAGAGGCGTCGTAATAATATATATATAATAGCCCCTGCACAACGTCTGGGTTTCTACCACGCGGAGGAATAATATCTACACCCACCATAAAAGTGATTCCGACAGGAATATGTATTTAACAACGAGTTTTGGGCTTTAAACTAAATTTGGAAAATCTTCCTCATAAGAGTATTCATTTGTAAGAGGATTTTTTAACACTCCGCCCGGATATCATTATGACATTTATTAGATCCTATAAATGTAAATGTAATAAAGAATTTTTACCAATTACTGTGACTTCGAGCTTCTCACAGCTGACTATGGAGCACACAATTTTTTTTTAAACAAACACGCGCACAAAAGGGAATTTTGAACTACCCTTAAATGTCAGAGCACAGTGCGAGCGAGGAGAGACAGTGGATATGGAAAGTTCTTAAATGCCTGGGCATTACAATGACGTGGAAACACATAAACAGGTAGAGCATTCCACATTTGTGTGGTTCGACTAAAGAACGACTCTCTATTACAAAAGTATGCGTGTAAAAAAAAAAACGCAAGCGCACCAGTAGACGTATTCGGTATGTTGCCAAACATCGGCCTTTGCTTATTGGGGGTTTGCTAGATCAGTGCTGTGATTCGTTACTGTGCTTTTCTGATGAAATGCCAGCAACTGCATATAGGGCTATACAGGTTCAATCCATTGTAGCACTCACTACTTCCTTCCGTTTCTCTTTTTTTTAACACTCCCGCTGCACAAAAAGGGATTTTGAAGTACCCTTAAATATCAGAACACAGCGCGAGTGGACGGAGAGGAAGTGGACACGGCAAGGAGGTATCGATGTACGAGGGTGAATCAAATATAAAGAGTACTTCTGGTTTTTTGCTTAGCAACAAGTTGCGAACTAAATAATATTGTGTGTGGCTGTTGTTTGGTTTATGTAGAGTAGGATCTTGGCTAGCGGTCCCGCTCGGCTTTGTTGTCAGTACAGCCATGAGCGAGCAAGGGGTAAATATGTCTGCTGCGGATTAACGGATTATTATACAATTTTTACGAAATGAAGGCGTTAAAACCTTGGAAATGTTTTCTCTATTGAAGGCACAATTTGATGATGATAAACTATCTCCGAATCGTATGTATACGTGGGCCAGAGATTTTAAAAGTGGTCGAGAACGTTTCGAAAACGAAATTCATGATCGACGCCCAAGGACAAGTCGTACAGATGACAGCATCCGTGCCGTTCGAGAGCTTTTTAAAAGTGATCGCCGCTTAACTGTTGGATATCGTCTCATCAGAAGTGGATATCGGCTATGGAAGTGTTCAATCCATTATAACTGATGCCCATTCGAGATGTCATCCTTCTTCATGACAACGCCAGGTCTCACACCGCATCCTTGACAAGAGATACATTGGAAGACATGGGCTGGGAAACCCTCGAACACCCTCCTTACAGCCCATACTTGTCTCCGTGTGGCTATTTTTTGTTGAAGGAATCCCTTGGGGGAAAAAAATTCGAAAGTAATGAAGAAGTCGAGGAGCACGTGCGCAATTAGCTAATAACTCGTCATAAATCTTTCTATGAGCAAAGGATATTAAAGCTTCCAAATCGGTGCCAAAAATGTGTAAATTACGCAGGAGACTATATTAAAAAATGTTGAGAGTATAGTTAATATGTAACATTATTCAATAAATGTATAAAAAGAAATTACCGTTTATACCTAATTCACCCTCGTATAATGGTCTTAAATGCCAGAACATCCCAAACGATGAGGAAACACATGATCGGGTAGAGCATCCCACATTCGTGTGGTTCGACTAAAGAATGACTATGTTAATTTGTGTGCCTGAATTTGAATTTCAACGTGACCTGATGCGCAAACACAGATTGCCGGATATCTCGGGTATATGTCTGGAGGGGCGGAACACCGGCACTAAGTTCTTTCTAACAATGACCGTGGTTATACCTATAGAAAAGAGACAGGCATGCTACGTTGCGCCTATGTTCTAACGACGGAATTAATCGACTTACGGCTGGGTCCCCAATAAACCATGATAATATCTACAGAAAAAAGATAGGCATGATACGTTGCGCCTATGTTCTAATGACGGAATTAATCGACTTACGGCTGGTTCTCCAATAAACCGTGATAATATCTACAGAAAAGAGATAGGCATGATACGTTGCAGCTGTGTTTTAACGACGGAATTGTTCGACTTAGATCTGGGTTCCCAATAAGTTTCACTGCTCGTTTTTGCATCCTATCGAGTATGTGTAGCGCAGTTGTGGCTGCGTCTGACCAAATATGGGACTTGACGTCCATTTTGGGACTAATGGTAAGCCTTGTAAATAGTGACCAGGTAGGATGGAGTTATATATCTCTTGTAACCAGTAAGGAACCTCCTTATCTTCACTATCCGTTTCCGACTTTCACGTCCACTCTGTATTTTTTGATACTAGAAGATTGTATTACAGTGTTTTGCCAAACGGTGAAGAAAGTCATTCGAACTCACGAACATTAGCACCAACGCATAATATCACGACAACGTGGGTGAACAATCACATTGAGGTCACCAATTTTAGCATTTACCGAAGCGGCGACAAACGTGATCCAAACCGTCTCAAAGAGGTTTAAAACAAAGTGCCGATGCGACCACGGCCGCGCGAGTGTGACAATGTCTTAACTAACTATATCGTCTGTGTGATTGCGAAATTAAATGCTCTGGTGTATGACGTGAATGATTATTGATTATCTTTTTGGTGTCGTATTTTTCATTTGGGTTGCGAGTGCATAATCTTTTGGAATCGCCACAGTATTAATAGCCTCTTTAGGGTGTAGCCTGCACTTGCGAACCATAATGCATGTCTTGAAACTATTGCTAGATACCAATCTATACTAATTCGGATTTGTTGTATTCGATGATAGATTAAAAGAAACAAGTGATCTTACGCCTTAAAAATGAATACCCCTAGTGGAATAGACTTCCATGAACCAATGTCCTGCGGTGTAGTACAAGATAAGACGGTGAATGCCGAACATAAATCATATTTACCAATCTGAGTGATGAATCGATTTAAATACTAGTCGTATCACTACTAAAATAACCCATTAAGCTTAGAAGAATGTGGCAAATTGATTTACCCGGAGGTAAATTGAGGAAGTCGTGTTCGCAAGTATACTGTGATGTTTCATTAATTATAATTTTTCTTACGTAACTGCTTATAAAAACTACATCTACGTTCCACATTAATGGGTGACCTTTGAAAAATAATACACTATCCAATTGCATATACAAAATTTCAATGCCATCAATATTTGCAGCGCTTCAAAGAAGAGCACACCTATGGTTTTCCTTTTTCGAATGTCACTTCGTTTCACTTCTAAGGTGTAACGGTTCCAAAGGGATTTAACTCCTACAATATGTCTTATTTTCAGTCACATGTTCACCCCTGTTCGCACTGATAAATGGCCGTAAGTTCTTCCAGTTTTTCTTTGTCAAGAAAGTTGAAAACATATTAAAGAATAATTAATGACAAAACCCCCTGGGGAAGGCAACTGGGGGCAAAGTTGTACCTGCAAATCTGGCAAGAAGATTACAACCTTAGGGTATAGGTAATGACTTGAGCCTACCGATGTTAGCGAAAATAATCGGAAATTGCTTAATATGAAATTAGTTATGAAAGGATTAATACAAAGCATTCATATTTAGCGAGGAACTCTTCTTCTCAGCCCAACGAACATCTTGTCTTCAATGTTGGATGACTTTTTGTATAATAGCCCTACACAAAACTAAATGTTTCGAATTGACAAGGAGAGTAGTACGATAGTAATGCCTTCCTCTCTTAATAACAGTAAGCAATCTAGTATCTAACACGCTAACAAAAGGCAATGGGTCAACAAAGAACAACTATAAACGAAATTAAAAAGCTAATAGTCACTCACAAATGTCAAATACTATTGGCCAGGGTTAAGGCTGATGTCTTTTTGTCCTTTCAAAAACACTCTTTCGGATCTTAAAATGTTACCTTACTGTACATTTCAAATAGGACCCTTCCTCTCTTGAAATTGCTCCTTCAACAAATGTATTCCTTCTTAAAATTGTTAATCTCACCTTTTTATGGCAAAAAGGAAACGAAAGAGAAAATATCAAATTGAGGTTACGCTTTTTTCCTTCATTTCCGGCCGCGCCGAGTGGAGTCATTTCAAGTGAATTGAAATTTAATTTGAAGGTGTGAAGAGGCCGACAAAAAACGAACTCGAAACCGAATTAAATTCCCATCAAATGGAACGAATGTTGACGGAATAAAATAAAAAAATAAAATTTGGAAGGCATTGACGACGATAAGCAAAAACGAAGTAACGATCATTTTTCAATTACCATACACAAGAAATCTTTCTACTTTTCTCAGTTTTTTGTTGTTACGAATTTGATTGGATCACACAACTCAATACCTCGCAAATAGGGCACGAAATTAACAAGAAATTCAAAGGTGCTGGTGCTATGCTATAATTCACATTCTTTTGAGAAATATTTTACAATATCGGTATCAATAGCTAAGACTAGTTTCGGATGTGGAAATCCGATGAAAAGGCACACAATCGCCTTCAATTTATGTTGTCCATGTGATATGGCTTTGAAACTGCCTTCGACAAATTGACAAGACACCCGAACCCTCTGAAATATCTGCTAATTGTTAAGAAACGTTCGGGGAATATTACAAAAGCTCATGCCGCAGAAGCTGTCACGTAAATGTGAATCGGAGTGAATGAGCTCCGAGCAGAAAACCTCTCAACTATGGGAACTCTATCCCATGTGATGACGGGATTTCTTAGAATTACACGACTTTGATTAGAGACCACAGTATAAGCCGGGAGACGCCTCAATTTAATTTTCCCATTTACAATGAATTGTGCAAAAGTAACATGAACTTATTCAATGGAAGTTTATAGATAAAGTATACATTTAGAAGGTTACTTGATCCACTACAAGTTACGACAAAATGTATTTCAACAGGCAATCGGTGAGAATTGATCAACCAGGTAAGGAGTGGAAATGTGAATGCTGAGAAAGGGCGTCTACTTAAAGTTACCAATAAATTATCGTGAACATGATTGTGGTTTATTCGCTGCCTTGAATATTTGTTGTGGTACACTGACCTCAGTCCTAGGAGTTCAAACCAATTGTTGCAAGTGCGAAGACATTGAATTTGTAAGACTGCATGAAAAAAATATATCAGATGTACACCCAGATGTAGCAAGTAAACCAAACAGTCGAGCGAGGGTTAAGACGGCAAATAAGATGCTTAGATAACTTGTACTTTTTGATGGATATTATTTGAAAGTTTATTTCGAACTAAGGTGCTGCTACTGGAAAACGCCAGTCGCCAATCGAACAAAGGAAACCTGTATAGGGTGTCCCAAGACTTAAGCAAGCAATAATATTGACAAAGAACACTGATTTTTAATTATCAAGTAGGAACTTTTGATTAATAAAGTGTATGGTCAATCTTTTTGGTAGCAAGGGTCCAATTAGAAATTTTCTTGAAGGTTATGGCGATCAGTAGTCATAAAAAAAACTGAGCGCTAAAATTCTATAGAATTCGATGAAATAATAAGTTTTTGTAGTGGAACTAAGTACTTATACTTTTTTATATATGAAGTCATATAATCTCAATAAATAATTATTTGACGATTTCAATTAATAAATAAGTAATTTCAAGACAATTCTGCTTAAAAGCTAGAACATAAATTTGATTAGAAAAGAAGAATTAAAAAATTATTTTAATTTATCGGGAATCGTGGCATAATTAGTCGCTTACGTAGGACGTAGGGTTGGCCATCCCTAGTGTACAGTATTAGGTTAGCTATGAAATAGGACATCGATTAAATGGGCTCACCGGTTTTGATGAGCCATTGCCGAAATTGTATACGACCGTTGTGTATAAACTCTCTAAATAGAAATCACAAATCAGGACAGCCAAATTAATTAATTGCGGCTAACGTAGAAATACTCCATAAAAACCGCCTACTTACTTTAACGTGATTCGGTCTAGTGCTGATATTAGTGAATAAAAATTAATATTTAACAGAAGAATTTGTCAAACTGGATGACTTTCACTAAAGATAGGAGTCGTTGATGCGAGGTGATTACTATATAGTTTGTGAAAGATGCGGACCTTGATCATTTAGATAGCCTGCTTAAAGGGATTGGCAAAATTCTTTTTGTCGCTAAGTTGGCACAACTGTCCTCTATCCTGAAATGAGATTTGAGCGTGATATATCATTTAGTTTGCTTATACCAGGCGTACCGGTGTGAAGTGAGCGTCAAGATACAAATGTATCGATATAGAACGTTTGTTGTGAACGAGCCCATATATTTTTTTTATTTGGTTGCTATGACATCTGTCAAACATATTTAGTATGCATCAAGTCATTGTACAAACAACATCTTTTTTTTTAATGCTGTTAAAAATGTCGAATTTTGTACCAGAAAATTATGATTTGCGGAAAGCATTAATTTTTTGTTTTCATTTGAAGAAAAGTGCTGCAGGGCCGCATCGAATGCTTGTCGAGGCTTATGGTGATCATGCTCTATCGGAAGCAACATGCAAAAGATGGTTTAAGCGGTTCAAAGTTAACGATTTTGAGGTGCGAGATGAAGAACGTGGTAGACCACCAAAAAAGTTTAAAGACTCGGAATTGCAAGCAATAATGGATCAAGATGACACTTTAAGTCAAAAACAAATGGCACAAATGTTAAATGTTGCACAACAAACAATTTCTGACCGTTTAAAAGCTATGGGAAACATCCAAGAGTGTGGAAACTGGGCGCCACATGAATTGAATGACAGGCAGATAGAAAAGCGAAACACCACATGTGAAACGTTGCTTCTACGACACGAAAGGAAGTCAGTTTTGCATCGAATTGTGACTGGTGATGAAAAATGGATTTATTTTAAAAATCCTAAACGCAAAAAATCATGGGTACATCCAGGAGAAGCGTCAACATCGACTGCAAAGCCCGATCGGTTTGGAAAAAAGACAATGCTCTGTGTTTGATGAGATCAGAAGGGGGTGATGTATTATGAACTTCTAAAACCTGGCGAAACTGTTGACGCGCAACGCTACCGACAACAAATGATCAATTTGAACCATGTATTGGTCAAAAAACGACCAGAATGGGCCACAAGACACGGAAAGGTAATTTTGTTGCATGATAATGATCTGAGTCATACAGCAAAACTCGTCAAAGAACCAATAAAAGCTCTCGGCTGGGAAGTGTTACCCCACCCACCGTATTCACCAGACTTGGCTCCTTCCGACTACCATTTGTTTTCATCGATGGGACATGCATTGGCTGACCAGCATTTCAATTCCTACGAAGAAGTCGAAAATTGGGTCTCCGAATGGTTTGCCTCAAAACACGACCGGTTTTATTGGCGTGGTATCCACAAATTGCCAGAAAGGTGGTCGAAATGTGTAGAAATCAATGGCCAATACTTTGAATAAAATGTTTTTTACTTTCCCAAAAAAAAACTTTTTTTACTTAAAAAAAAACGCTCATTTCATACCGGTACACCTGGTATTTACCCCAATCGACTTCAATTCTCGAAGTGAATTCTCTTTCAAATCTTCTATAGTTCGAGAAAAGCTTGGTTTAGGTGGTAGTCGGTCCCAAGGTGAGATAACACCCCGTTGCGTTCTACACTCCGCGATATTGTCGGAAGAAATCTTGAACTATGTTTCGGATGTATGGCTGATGGCCCGGACTGAGATAAGTCATGATGGTGTGGCCTTTCTAGCAGATACACACACAATATGCAAGCAAATAAAATAACACCGAAAGGAAATCCGAATAGGCAAAAGCATCGGAGCCGTATATCATGGCGATAACATAAGAATTTCCCATTAGTTGAGTGTACTTGAGTTTAGAAATCGAATTCGTACACGCGGCAGTGCCCCAAGGTGTTGAGCATTAGTTACATTTTTAGTGATTCTAACCGCCACAGCGTCAGTTCGAATCATGCGTTCTTCACTTTCGTCGCAAACACTATAAGGGCGCATTCTGGGATAAAGAATTCCGGCGGTAAACTAGTTTTCCATTCGGGTCTCCGGGGGGACTATGTCAGTGGGAACATCATGCGGATATTATGATAAATAACCAAACTTTAAGAAATTCATCATCGCGTAATCGCACTCGTTCCCGAGGCTCTGTCGAGATTCGACTGATAGCGGCATTTTGTAACATCGGGGGCATCGGTTTCACCAATACGAATGTAAACGCAGTCAACCAATGTTTGCAAACAGTGAAACCTGATATGTTTGCCCCAACTGCGACTCAGGTCGATTCGTCAATTGATTCGAAATATCTTCGGTGCTCAGGATACGGCTTACATTCGAGATTCCGCGCTAGGGGGAAGTCTGCGTCTTCGCGCGGTCTGATCTGGCTTGCCAAAGGATGGAGGCGATGGAGCCCAATAACATGGACGTCTTGTGGTTAAGGGTCGTGCAGAGGAATTTTGTTAAATATCTTTGCTCTCTTTACCGCTCCCCGAATGACAATCGACCAGCGACATTTTTCGAACATCTTTCACGTACCATCGACTGGATACAGATCAACCACCAGGCTTCTGAAATTGTCGTCCTTGACGATTTTAATGTACACAATTCCGGGTGGTTGGTGCATTTTAACAGAACCGATGAGGCTGGGAGGCTGGCGGATATGTTCGCTGTTAGCCGCAATTTGAATCAACTCGTGGAGGAACCTACCCACGTGGCGGATGCCCGAGGTAATTATGCGAACACATTGAATCTGATCTTGATTTCCGAGTCCAGCATTTATACGGTGGAGATTGCTGCGCCAGTTGGAAACTCAGATCCTTCCTTGGAGCAGTCGCGTAACCACTTGCATTTCATACGAATAACCGATCTAAGAAGCTTCACCATGTATGGAGGTATGGGGCTATAGCGTTTGGAATGATAGTGACGCTATGACAGTTAGAATCACCAAAAATTGAACCTACGCGTAACACATCCAGCTACTGGCCGTGTTTTGAATCCAATTTTTAAACTCAAGTATATTCCACTGATGTGAATTGTTATATTATCACTATGGTATACGGCTCTGATGTATTTTCTTATTCGTTTTTCATTCGGTGTTCTTCACTATTTGCTTGTGTAGCGTATGTGTATCTGTTAGAGACGGTACAGTACTCCCTTCTCAGTAACTTCGTTACGATCAGCTTCGGTGCGAACGAGAAAGCGAACGAGAGAACGTCGGAGCAGGCGAGTGTGCCTGTTGCTCTATGCGGAAGTCATGATCGTGTGTGAAGTTCTGTTTACTACGGGAAAATGTGTGCTGTGTGTACAGATCACGTCGGGGTCACCAATTATAGCGTTTGAAATGATAGTGAAGAACGTGTAATTCGAACTGACGCCATGACAGTTAGAATCACCAAAAATTTAACCTAAGCGTAACACATCAGGCTACTGGCCGTGTTTTTGAATTCGATTTTTAAACTCAAGTATATTCCACTGATGTGAATTGTTACATTATCGCTACGGTATACGGCTCTGATGTATCTTCTTATTCGATTTTCGTTCAGTGTTCTTCACTATTTGCTTAGGCGCTAAAGGGCTACCAACTGAGACGATTTGCGGCATTTCTTCCCATCCTTTTCGTGGTCGGGGGTCGTGTGCTTTGGCGACTCCGATGTTAACGTGTGCGCGGAGTCGGTCACAGAGATTTTTCTTTTGGGGGTGGAGATCTACATTCTGTATTCCATCAAGCGAAGCTCATCTGAAAAACCATGGTTTGATAAAAAATGTGAGCAGATTACAGCCGCAAAAAATAAAGCTTTTAAACAACGGCGCTCCAATCCCACCGAGGTTAACAGAACCAATTTTGTTAGAATTAGAAACGCGTAGAACCAGGCGAGTGATACCACGAAGAAGACTGACAATGACAGAGTGACCAACAAACTCCTTGAACTGGTTCGCGTCCCTTCTGATCAATGGCAAGAGCTGTTAACAGTAACTTCGTTTCCTCCTCTTTTCCTCCTTTAGTGACGGACAGCGGGACGTTAGTCACAAATTCAAAAGATAAAGCTAATGTGTTCGCGGATTTATTTTCCGCGAATTCAAACCTCGATGCCAATCTTTTGGAACCACCTGTGGTCGCCCCGGTACGGCCTTCGAGGTGGGATGTGAGGTTCCGCCCGCGTACTATTCCACGCATTCTACGTTGACAACGGATTCCGTGGCACGCGGTCCGCGGGAAACCTTTTGACCCTTGTAACCGATATATGGACATCTGCGATTGAGAGGCATGGTGAGTCAAGGGCGGTCGCATTGGAAATCTCCGAGGCTTTTGACCGCGCCTGGCGCGGGGCATTGCTGAGCAAGCTTCGTTCATATGGACTTCCCAGCAGCTTTGCGAGTTCCTCGAAAATCAATAGATCTGGGTTGTTGTGGACGGTGAGTGTTCGGATCTGCATCCTGTTAATTCCGAGGTGCCTCAAGGTTCTATTTTGTCTTCAACCTTGTTTTCGCTTCACATAAATAATTTGCGGGATTCAAAGGATAACAGAAAGTTCAGTTTCGCGGATGATAGTATTGTGGCGGTTCTACGAACCACACAATCCACTATTGGTCGAGATGTCGTCGTTCACACACGTGCTAATAGATCAACCAGAGAGAACATTCGAGATTCAGGATCCGCGAACGCAACCGTCGCGATAGTCAGTCATCAAGTAGCATTCACGGAGGTCAGATCCTCCATTCCCACGAGAGTCGTTCGTGTGTCGTCGCAGTCGAAATACAGATTCCCAACGAGGGAGTTAGGAGAAAAGTGAAACAACCACCGAAGGTTGCGAGTGTGTCGGCGAGTAATTAAGTGTTATATTATACCCCTTTTATATAAGAGTACCTTTCGTAAAATCGCCACGCGCGTTCCAGTGTAGTGAATCCTGGATTACCAACAATAAAATAAAGAAAAAAATATAAACAAACTTCTACTACTTTCTACTTTCGCTGTGTTTTTATTAAAGTGCCGTGTTTTTATTAAAGTGCCGTTTCGCTCCGTTGTGCATTCGTGTGAACAGTGTTCGGCGGAACACTTCACCATCATAATTAAAACATTCCACGTGATCCCAAAACCCGCCAAAGTACCCTTGTTTCCACTTTTGCGAGTGATAGGCCGATTAATGCATCAACGTCGCACAACCTGAGGTGCGACCAGATCAACTCTCTGAATCGGGATCTGAATAAGGTTCTGCGCTGGGGAAAGACCAATCTCCTCGACTTTAATGCAGCGAAGACACAATATACAACATCCACAAAAAAAAAGTGGATCATCGGCTTCACAGCTAATGATGGGTGGCCAGGTCCTCGAATCTGGGAAAAGCTTGAAATTGCTCGGCGTCACGGTCTGTGAGAATGTAGCGTGGCATAAATACGTGTCGAACATCGCCACACCCGCCTCGGGATAACCGAGCTATCTTTTTAGAGCCAAGAAATATTTTACTCCGCCTCAACTTATTTTCCTGTATAAATTCCAAATTAGACCCGCGTTCGAATATTGCTCTCATGTCTGGAGCTCTGCTCCTAAACATACCCTCGACCTACTTGAGGGCACACAAAGACAAGCGATCCCCCAGATCGGGGACACGGCGCTGACATCGGGACTACAGTCGCTATCACATCGAAGGCGCGTATCTGGCCTCTGTCTGTTTTGCAGATATTATCACGGGTAATGTTCTGCGGAGATTCGCGGTATTATTCCGCGCAATTCAGTTTATGTGGGGTCTAGACGACAGACTTCTGTCTGTTTTACAGATCTTATCACGGCTGCTGTTTTTCGGAGATTCGTGCTATGATGGCATTGTGAAGACAGTCCCGTGGATCGCACTAGTTCGTGGTTGATCTCCCGACGGCGCGAACATCCCTGCATCAGAACTCGTTCCGGTACAGAGCCGGGAGGTTGTGAAACACCCTCCCCGCGCGAGTGTTCCAGGAGCGTTACAAGCTGCAACTGTTCAAAAAGAATTGCAGCGGTTATTTTGTGGCATCTCGGGGCGCCGCATCGGCGAAGTCATGAAGTTCCGGGTTCCCATAGGCCAACAAATAGTAATAGGGAATTATGGGTGTTTTGTGTGTGGGGATTCATAGGTTCAATTGAAGTGTATGCTGTTTATTCTGGCTGGGGTATAGTAAGCGTTTATACTATTATTTCTTTCTGAGTTGTAGCAAGTGGTTGAGTTGTAGCAAGTGTAATCCGAATGTTGAACACTGGTGTCTTATTTATTTATTTTTTTTTTTTTAACCCTAATTTTTTCCCACCACCAATATAGATTAACATAACATAATTTAAGATAAGACATCCCAAGCAATTAAATTAATCGATAATTAGATTTTAAATCTACCCAACCTTTTTCCACATTAGTCCTAAGAAACTTTGTTACATGGAGCACGGCAAAGTAGTAATTAACAAAAGCTAAATGAGTTTAGATTAATGAGGTACAAGGTCGTGGGAGCCAAGCTTTAAAACTCAGCATGCTTATCTAGATATGATTTCACTCACAGCAGGCAAATAAGTAGCTAACCTTACGATCAAAGCTATTGTTTGTCTCTCTAACCAATCTCTCGAGGTATGCGCATCAATTACTGTACAGACCTCCGTCTCCATTGATTTCATTAGTAAGAAAATTGACTCGTGGGAACAAGAATGAAAACCTCATCACAGCGATGCAAACAAAACTTGCGGCCGGTGACAACAAAAAAAATCTTGTAAACAGCGAAGAGGTTATAATATTCGTAGATTGTTCGATGAATCAGTTACGTCCAACTCCACACAGTCTGCCATTCACGATCAAGTCTTCAACAGCTTCACAGAGTTACAACCGGAAATTTTCAAAGAAAGTTCAATTTTGATAGTGATTTGTCTAGTCCTAGATATTTCGAGTTTACAGAACCAGAAAGAGTGAAATTGCTTCTTAAAATAAATGCGCCCATTAATCGCACGCCTCACAAATAGTTTCGCCACATTTTTTCTTCCATTTTCCATGATCAGAAAACGCCTATAAAGTGTGAATAAAATGAGCATATCTGTAATTCGTTAACATATTAAGATATGCTAATGTAACGTTTTAGTCATTCACGTTGTACATTCATAACTGGATTTACAGGTGAGGTTTACATTGAAATATACTAGTATGCAAATCACAATGAAAAAGACGGGTTTGACTGGGCAGAATATGTTGCACTTAATAGCATCAAAAGCCTCGCTAGACAGTCTGTCAGGCAAAGCAAATTAATTCCTAGCCATGTTTGGTATGTGGGTAAGCAAAGTGAAGGCAATGAACAGCCTAACCGTCTGGTCAAGGCATCTCGAATAGCACATTACATTACCTTGAAAACGATAAAAATTTATACACACTTTGTTTATGATGAATCTTAAAGAACACAATGTGTGTATTTGGAGAACAACTTTCTCCATGGTCCCGAATGTTAAAATCTTTCTAATTTGATTGACATCTGAAACCAGAGCTCTAATATGACGAAGAAAAGAATCAAACTCTTAAGAATGTGGCCGTTTTATAGTGCATTCGTGGTTGGGGTTTTATTACTATTATTTGTTTGTTATTTCTTTTTATCTCATGCACGCACTAAACGGATTGGTTAATGTCATATCAATTCACAATGTTAACGGAAGAAAAGTTGGAAAGGGGGTGTCGAAACACATTGGTCTTGAGTATCTGCGAGGAAACACGTGATATGACAGAGCGCCCACGTACATGTAATTCGACTGAAGAACGATTCCCTATCTTTATCTGTCCGTTTGACTTTAATTTTAACCAGTGTGGTCGCTCTTACTGACGTTCTTCGTACGTGAGAGGAATGTAACGTCATATATACAAGGTGAGGCATAGGAATTTACTGATATAAAAATTCAATTCAAGAAACAAGTAATGCAGATAATGTAATTTTTTTTTTTTTTTTCAAAAGTCAGGTACAAGAGTTAAAGTTTACTTAGTTTATCTTATTTAGTTTACACAGTTTTCTAACACGATTTTGGGCTTAGATTATTGTAACACCACCCGGAAACTCAGTCCAATATATCAATGGGAATGTTGGCGTCCGTGCGACAAATAATGATCTTTAGGTCTGCTAGTTTCCCGGAAAGATCATTTTAAGCAAATGTAATAAAATTGTAACAAACTGTCTTCATACACACACTCTTCTAAATAAAGTACGCGTTTTGTTTATATTGTTATTAACAACTTTTTTGTTAAAGTATATTTGTAGTATAAACTGTGGTGTGTTGGGCGCTAATTTTTTTGACGGTGGTGCTGATTTCCAACGATGGGCTGCTTCCGTAATGGAGCTGTTCTCATATTCCAATATAATTCAGTTACTATTATTAAATGTATCATTTATTAATTTTTTTTTTTACTTTATTCTATATCTTTATTTACCATGACGCCCAACCTTTATTTGCCACAATCACAACAACACACAGAATCCTCATCGTTGTTTTAATAGCAATCGACTGCCTTCATTGACGGTTTTACTTCGACGACTCTTAAAATATTTAACGTTGAGGACATGTCGAGTTTTTGTGACTTGATGACCAGAATCGACTGCAAATATATATTTTTTACATCAGAACGGAAAACACCATATCTTTTCAAGATTTTTAAACAAAATAAGCTGGTTGTGTAAGGCGTTTTGCGACTTTGAAAATGTGTGGCCAACTTATATAAAAAAGTCGACTCCATACAGCAACGTCAACATTTCTGGCGCAAGTAACCAGATGCCAAGCACAGAATGAAGTTAAGCAATTTGTGGAGTCAAGTAGCAAGTCCCACCGTGTTTTAATCCCATCGACTGGTGAATCCATTAATTCAAGTTGTAAGGCAAACCCGCCCAACTGCTGTGTTCGGATTTTCTATTTTCGCTCAAGATTACTTCCTAGGAAGGCAAAAATTATATACTTAACATTTATGATGAATCAACTTGATTCCACCAACATAATAACTGGTCATGGATGTGAATTTGTCTCTAAAGAGGAGACACCAAGTAACTTGAAGATCATCGAGACTGTCTTCCTTCTTGAATTCAACAAACTCAGCATGTTGGTCTTCTCTGCTATCGTATGTCTACTCAATCCAGATCATCAAGTTAAGTACCGCAACTGGTAGATACACGGATTGAAGTCGACTAGATAAATAAGAAAGAACAAAGTCTATAATGAACGACTCTGGGAAAGAAGCCTAAGAGAGCGCACATTAAGCAAGTTTCTAAATATATTTCGATGAAGAGCAGATCGTTAAATTACAGTCTCGTAGTATATCATTACGATACGCTCCGTCTGCTTATGCAATGTATCTATCGATTATTTTCCTTCGTATTCTTCTCCGTCAGATCAGCTTTGGCGATGTATTCCAGCGGGATACTGTGAAGCACACTCGACCACAATTATTATTATTATCTCGGGATTGCGGCCTTTCAGACTTCCTGTACTTAATCATTGTTTTCCACGTAAATTGGTCAAGGGACGTCTGTTCCAATAAGAAGTGCACGAATATATCAACCGTAATAACATGAACGACATCAATTAAAACATTACTTCAGGTTGATGTGGGAAGATAGTCAAAGGGCAGCACGTACAGGAATATATCTCAATTCGTTGTTCAATGAAGTGAATAAATTATTAGGATCACTGGGCAGGAACAAAATATTCAGCCTGTTAATCGTTCTATACAACCCGAACACATATAACATCTCTACTCAGAATAATAAAATGACAATGGATGGTGAGTGTGAGTCTCCAGTTAGTCTTTTCGTATTGCTTCGCCCCTTCTTAGGCCACGATCGTGACAGAACATAAATATTAAAACAACAACTCAACATGACACACAAATTGTGAGTGCATTCAATTCTTAATTCAGAACGTCGACGCATTTGAAGAAATTTTAGTGTCAATTAAGGGTATTGCATAAATGAGGCAACGCCACACATTTATCGGCTGGCTGCCCAGCTACAGTGTCGTCATCTAGTTGACACCACCGCTCCACCATCAATCTATTTATCCTGTTAAATATAGTTTAAGTTCTAAACTAATGGTTTGGTCTTTCCATTCGCTGTATGTTCGGAATCCGCGTCCACAGATCAAGTTTCAAGTTAAACGGAATCTCGTTGTGCAATGTATCTAGTGGAATGTCATGAACAACTTGTGCTGCAAGATGTTGCCTCGAGACAAAATAAGATAGGAGCTAGGAGGAACACCTGCGGCCACTCGACAAAACTTAATTAATTTTCAAAATTAATTCTCTTCACATACAACAAATTTGAAATGGTTTTCTTTTTCTTGTTGCCTTTCAGAAATTCAACACATAAAAGAGATAAAACTTGGAATACGAAGCATTTTGTGCGGCATCTGAAATCCAGTGATAACCAAAGATTTGCGATGAAAAGATCCGGGTCCAAAAAGGCAGCAATATAAGATAGTTTAATGAGGTAAGCAGACACGGTTGTTTAGAGAATAAATTATTTTCATGTTTCATGTTTATTTGGATTCAGATGCATCGACTTTTTGCTGTGTGCCTTAGTTTCATGATTAAGTCGCTGAACGGGCTATGTCAGTGAGGACAAATATATATATATATATATATATATATATATATATATATATATATATATATATATATATATATATGTTTTTTTTTGTTTTTTTATATATCTATTGTTTTATTTTTTATTTTATTTATATATATATTTTTTGTTTTTTTGTATATTATATATATATATATATATATACATACACATACATATTTAATTTTTTTTTTTTTATAATAATTATTATTATTATATTTATCGAAATATCGTGGCAATAGTGTTTTTTTTTTTTTTTTTTTTTTTTTTTTTTTTTTTTTTTTTTTTTTTTTTTTGTGAAATGGACGCCGTATTGTCACAATGTTAATATGCCATAATATAGCAAATGGCGTCATTGTGCTTTGGCTATTATCTTGTAGACAGAAGGAGAATTAGTTGACAACAACCCATGGAAACCACTTTCCGATCTGTTCTTTTAATGTAGTGTGAATTGCGTCCTTTTTCTGGTCGTCCTGCACCATATGTACTAACAATAAAGCATTCACTAGAAATGTCACAAGAAGTGACAAAGCCCGAACTACCCGTTCGGCCGAGAATACCGCTGCTGTGACCGAGGACATCCCAAAATGTCCACAAACGTCCACGATACAATAATGCATGCAATTTGGCATCAGCAGATCGTGCGTCGAAGAAGCTCAACGTATTCCTATACAAAGTACAAACCATTCGTCAATTGCTGCCTGCTGACCGTCAAGCGAGTTTAACTTGCTTCCGTGTTCTGTTAAACCATTACTTTGCCCCACCCTCTAAAGGATTCACCACACGATACTAATAATGCACTTACAATTACCATGCCATGATGTACCAAGAAATGTTGGCATCAAAAAATCTTCAATATTGCAATTTTATAATTACAACAGCACGGCAATGTGGGGAAAACTCAACCATCTGTAGTTTGCGTGATTTACCAGTATGTTCCGCCATATGTGTGCCATTCGACTGAAGAATAAGTTATTAATTCTGTATTCCTACATGATTTGTTCTTTAATTATTAATTATATTAAACACTTAACTATCTGCGGAGTTAGAAAACGTAATTCAGCTTGTAAATTACCAACACGGATACCTGCGGTTTGTAGTCATGTCGTCCTTGGCAGATCTCACCTCTCACCGTAGTAAATATACCATTGCGGTACTTTCACTCTCAAACTCTTCATACCACTACATTGTGCCAGCTAAATTTCAGTTAACCCATACGGATGTTAAAGTAATACCTCCAAAACGAACACCTTCCTCTTTTCTATTCTTTTCTATCCAAAGTAAGAACCGTACATTATCTCACTTGGGACAAAAGCCTTCATCCTATGAAATTGATTCTACAACAAATGTCATCCCCTTCAAATTGTTAATCTGTGTTATTAAATTTCCTTCATGTTCTGCATGACATGATGTTTGGAAACCTGTGAGGTGCACACCTCCAATTTTGCTTAGTAGTGTTCTGTATGGTTATTTGTTGCTTTCCTGATGAAACTTATTTTCTCACACATGGGGAAAAAGAACCAGTTTACTTTGGAAATATTTTCGCTATATGTATAAATCACAACGAAATTACCAATTATAACGTTTTGTGAAGTGGGGAAGAACGCAATTTGAAACCACTCTAAAAAAGGGTTAAAACCAAATCACCGACGGAGCAGACCACGCCGAGAATCTCTGAACCCAGTATACAAGTTACAATTTGTGCGATCGCAACGTTAAATGTTCTGGCTAATGCCGTAGATGATTTTTTCGATTCTCTTTTGGTACTTTGTTCTCCGCGGTTTTTGTTTTCAGGGAAGGCGACCCTATAACGTTAAGTCGTTGCTGTTACAAATAATGTTGCACAATAATGATATATATATATATATTATATATATTGTTGTATTCCAGAATACTACCCTTATTAAATTTAACACTGAATCTCCTAACACATCCTTAAAAACTTCACTTAACATATATTACATTCTCACTTAATACATACCATTCATAAACATTCACAATATTACGTTTTTGCTGGCTGACTTTGATTCCTTGGACAATGCAGTTTTTTCAAAAGTGTTTAGCAGGCTGTTCTCAGTTCTTCCTAAGTCTCCCGGAAATTTGGAAAGAAAATTAGCATCAGTTCATAACGTTAGTTTGGCTATGGGCAAGTCTGGGCACTTTCTGCGATAGTGATTCGTGCTATTCAAGGATATATACGAGTCCATATTACACGAGACAGGCGGCTAGGCAGGGGGAAGAACAATTCCACTATCAACAGATACTCAGTAAAACCCCTGAAATGGCTCTGTCTGTCGGAATTTCTGATGTTTTCAGAATCGTCCCTACCTTTGACGGGAAACCCTGCGACTTAGGTAAATTTATTTCCGGGGGAGACGTTTTATTTAGATCCATAAAGAAGGCAGACCCGGATATATACGAGACGTTTTTAGAGCTAGTCAAAAATAGACTAGAGGGTCATGCTTACGATCTGATCAGGTATAGCAAAATCGCTAAGTGGGAGGATTTAAAAGATAAACTCGAATCGGAATATAAAGAGGAGCAATCTCGGTCGACGGCACACAATGAGTTGATTTCTCTGAAACAACGCTACAGAGAAACCGTCCGGGAATACGGCGATAGAGTCGCGAATGCTCTAAGGACTTTAAACTCTGCCACGTGTGAAATAACAGCAGACGCGGTGGTTAGGGAATTCTTAATGGAAGAAAACAAAAAATTGGCCGTACAAACATTTGAGGATGGACTAAACAACGAACAGCTAAAGATACTAGCTAAAGTCCATGGGGGAAACAATTTAAAACAGTCGATTGCACATGCAGTGTCACATGCCGCTCGAATGGACAACTCTCCCAGGTCATATCAATACAATGAAAAACCTACATTCAATCGTATAGTCTGCCAAACCTGTGGTAAGTCAGGGCATACACAGGACACATGTTATCGAAACATGCAGTCCACTTTTCCGAATAGACAACCCATAAAAAGGGAATATAACATTGTATGTAATTTCTGTGGACGGAATAATCACACAGAGAATGAGTGTAGATACAAGATATCTAGGAATGGATCGGCTTCAACAAATTACCAACAAGGTACAACAACGCGTA